>JAPMTP010000071.1:0-302558 GCA_026413225.1 Otis tarda
CTGAAATAATACCCCAAAAAATCATGAACGTCGGACGATTCTCCCACACCAAAAGTGCCAGCCACTCAAGCTCTTGCTCCTCTCAGCAGCCATTGGCAGCGCACCTACAGCAGCTCAGACACTGGGGCTCCGGGCTTTCCCTGACGAAAAATCAAGCCCTGTTCGTCAGGGAAAGCCCGGAGCCTCAATGTCTCTCGTGCAGTACGGGATGCCCAATGGCCGCTGAGGAGCACGAGCTTGAGTGTCTGGCACATTTGGTGTGGGAGCAAAAGTGCCCTGTTCCTCAGGGAAAGACCGGAGCCCCAAATGTCTGTGGTGCGGCAGGCAGAATTGGACTGCCAATGGCCTCTGAGGAGCAGCAAAGAGCTTGAGTGGCTGGCACTTTTGGTGTGGGATCAATGGTCCGATGTTAGTAATTTTTTTTGGGTTTTTTTTCAGTGGGTGCCCACGGTGTAGCTGGTGGTGAACGGCTTTAAGCCCTGTTCCTCAGGGAAAGACCGGAGCCCCAATGTCTCTGGTGCGGTAGGTGCACTGCCAATGGCCTCTGAGGAGCAGCAAGAGCTTGAGTGGCTGGCACTTTTGGTGTGGGAGCAATGGTCCGATGTTAGTAATTTTTTTGGGTTTTTTTCAGTGGGCGCCCACGTGTAGCTGGTGGTAAATGTCGAAGCCCTGTTCGTCAGGGAAAGCCCGGAGCACCAATGTCTGTGCTGCTGTAGGTGCACTGCCAATGGCCGCTGAGGAGCAGCAAGAGCTTGAGTGGCTGGCACTTTTGGTGTGGGAGAAATAGTCCGACGTTCGTGATTTTTCTGGGTTTTTTTTCAGGAGGCGCCCACGTGCAGCTGGTGGTAAACGTCTAAGCCCTGTTCGTCAGGGAAAGCCCGGAGCCTCAATGTCTCTCGTGCAGTACGTGGAGTGCCAATGGCCGCTGAGGAGGAGCACGAGCTTGAGTGTCTGGCACATTTGGTGTGGGAGCAATCGTCCGACGTTCGTGTTTTTTCTGGGTTTTTTTTCTGTGGGCGCCCACGTGCAGCTGGTGGTAAACGTCGAAGCCCTGTTCCTTAGGGATAGCACGGAGTCGTAAAGTCCGTGGTGCTGTGGGTACACTGCCAATGGCCGCTGAGGAGCAGCAAGAGCTTGAGTGGCTGGCACTTTTGGTGTGGGAGCAATGGTCTGACGTTCGTGATTTTTCGGGGTTTTTTTTCAGGGAGCGCCCACGTGCAGCTGGTGGTAAACGTCGAAGTCCTGTTCGTCAGGGAAAGCCCTTAGCCCCAATGTCTGTGCTGCTGTAGGTGCTCTGCCAATGACCGCTGAGGAGCAGCAAGAGCTTTAGTGTGTGGCACTTTTGGTGTGGGAGCAATGGTCCGACGTTCGTGATTTTTCAGGGTTTTTTTCAGGGGGGGCCCATGTGCAGCTGGTGGTAAATGTCGAAGCCCTGTTTGTCAGGGAAAGCCCGGAGCCCCAAAGTCTCTGCTGCTGTAGGTGCGCTGCCAATGGCCGCTGAGGAGCAGCAAGAGCTTGAGTGGCTGGCACTTTTGGTGTGGGAGGAATGGTCCGACGGTCGTGATTCTTCGGGTATTTTTTCAGTGATCTCCCTGGTGCAGCTGGTGGTAAACGTCGAAGCCCTGTTTGTCAGGGAAAGCCTTGAGCCCCAATGTCTGCGGTGCTGTAGGTGCACTGCCAATGGCCACTGAGGAGCAGCAAGAGCTTGAGTGGCTGGCACTTTTGGTGTGGGAGCAATTGTCCGACGTCCGTGATTCTTCGGGGTTTTTTTTCAGTGATCGCCCTGGCGCAGCTGGTGGTAAACGTCGAAGCCCTGCTCCTAAGGGAAAGCCCGGAGCCCCAATGTCTGTGCTGCTGTAGGTGCACTGCCAATGGCCGCTGAGGAGCAGCAAGAGCTTGAGTGGCTGGCACTTTTGGTGTGGGTGCAATCGTCCGATGTTCGTGATTTTTTTGGGTTTTTTTCAGTGGGCGCCCACGTGTAGGTGGTGGTAAACGTCGAAGCCCTGTTCGTCAGGGAAAGCCCGGAGCCCCAAGGTCTGTGCTGCTGTAGGTGCACTGCCAATGGCCGCTGAGGAGCAGCAAGAGCTTGAGTGGCTGGCACTTTTGGTGTGGGTGCAATCGTCCGATGTTAGTGATTTTTTTGGGTTTTTTTCAGTGGGCGCCCATGTGTAGCTGGTGGTAAATGTCAAAGCCCTTTTCGTCAGGGAAAGCCCGGAGCAACAGTGTTTGTGCAGCTGTAGGTGCGCTGCCAATGGCCGCTGAGGAGCAGCAAGAGCTTGAGTGTCTGGCATTTTTGGTGTGGGAGCAATGGTCCGACGTTCGTGATTTTTCAGGGTAATTTTCAGGGGACGCCCAGGTGCAGCTGGTGGTAAACTTCGAAGCCCTGTTTGTCCGAGAAAGCCCGGAGCCCCAATGTCTGTGCTGCTGTAGGTGCACTGCCAATGGCCGCTGAGGAGCAGCAAGAGCTTGAGTGTCTTGCGCTTTTGGTATGGGTGCAGTGGTCCGACGTTCGTGATTTTTTGGGTTTCTTTTCATTGGGCGCCCAGGTGCAGCTCGTGGTAAACGTCGAAGCCCTGTTCGTAAGGGATAGCCCGGAGCCCCAGTTTCTGTGGTGCTGTAGGTGGACTGCCAATGGCCGCTGAGGAGCAGCAAGAGCTTGAGTGGCTGGCACTTTTGGTGTGGGATCAATGGTTCGACGTTCGTGATTTTTCGGGGTTTTTTTCAGTGGGTGCCCACGTGTAGCTGGTGTAAACGTTTAAGCCCTGTTCGTCAGAGAAAGCCAGGAGCCCCAATGTCTGTGCTGCTGTAGGTGGACTGCCAATGGACGCTGAGGAGCAGCAAGAGCTTGAGTGTCTGGCACTTTTGGTGTGGGAGCAATGGTCCGACGTTCGTGATTTTTCGGGGTTTTAATTCAGGGGGCGCGCAAGTGTTGCTGGAGGTAAACATGGAAGCCCTGTTCGTCAGGGAAAGCCCGGAGCCCCAATGTCTGTGCTGCTGTACGTGCGCTACCAATGGCCGCTGAGGAGTAGCAAGAGCTTGAGTGTCTGGCACTTTTGGTGTGGGAGCAATCGTCCGACGTTCGTGATTATTCGGGGTTGTTTTCAGGGGGCGCCCACGTGTAGACGGTGGTAAACGTTGAAGCCCTGTTCGTCAGGGAAAGACCGGAGCCCCAATGTCTGTGCTGCTGTAGGTGCACTGCCAATGGCCGCTGAGGAGCAGCAAGAGCTTGAGTGGCTGGCACTTTTGGTGTGGGAGCAATGGTCCGACGTTCGTGATTTTTTGGGGTTTTTTTCAGTGAGCGCCCACGTGCAGCTGGTGGTATACGTCGAAGCCCTGTTTGTCAGGGAAAGCCCGGAGCCCCAGTGTCTGTGGTGCTGTAGGTGCGCTGCCAATGGCCGCTGAGGAGCAGCAAGAGCTTGAGTGGCTGGCACTTTTGGTGTGGGAGCAATATTCAGATGTTGGTGATTTTTTGGGGTTTTTTTTCAGTGGGCGCCCACGTGCAGCTGGTGCTAAACGTTGAAGCCCTTTCGTCAGGGAAAGCCCGGAGCACCAATATCTGTGCTGCTGTAGGTGCACTGCCAATGACGGCTGAGGAGCAGCAAGAGCTTGAGTGGCTGGCCCTTTTGGTGTGGGAGCAATGTTCCGGCGTTCGTGATTTTTCGGTGTTTTTTTCAGTGGGTGCCCACGTGTAGCTGGTGTAAACGTTTAAGCCCTGTTCGTCAGAGAAAGCCAGGAGCCCCAATGTCTGTGCTGCTGTAGGTGGACTGCCAATGGCCGCTGAGGAGCAGCAAGGGCTTGAGTGGCTGGCCCTTTTGCTGTGGGAGCAATCGTCCGACGTTCGTGATTTTTCAGGTTTTTTTCAGGGGGCGCCCAGGTGCAGCTGGTGGTAAACGTCGAAGCCCTGTTCGTCAGGGAAAGCCCGGAGCCCCAATGTCTGGGCTGCTGTAGGTGGAGTGCCAATGGCTGCTGAGGAGCAGCAAGAGCTTGAGTGTCTGGCCCTTTTGGTGTGGGAGCAATCGTCCGACGTTCGTGATTTTTCGTGTTTTTTTTTTTTCAGGGGGCGCCCTGGTGCAATGGTGGTAAACGTCGAAGCCCTGTTCGTCAGGGAAAGCCCGGAGCCCCAATGTCTGTGCTGCTGTAGGTGCGCTGCCAATGGCCGCTGAGGAGCAGCAAGAGCTTGAGTGGCTGGCACATTTGGTGTGGGAGCAATCGTCCAACGTTCATGATTTTTTGGGTTTTTTTTTCCGGGAGAGCCCACGTGCAGCTGGTGGTAAACGTCGAAGCCCTGTTCGTCAGGGAAAGCCCGGAGCCCCAATGTCTGTGCTGCTGTAGGTGCACTGCCAATGGCCGCTGAGGAGCAGCAAGAGCTTGAGTGGCTGGCACTTTTGGTGTGGAGCAATGGTCCAACGTTCGTGATTTTTCGATTTTTTTTTTCAGGTGGCGCCCTGATGCAGCTGGTTGTAAACGTGGAAGCCCTGTTCGTCAGGGAAAGCCCGGAGCCCCAATGTCTGTGCTGCGGTAGGTGCGCTGCAAATGGCCGCTGAGGAGCAGAAAGAGCTTGAGTTGCTGGCACTTTTGGTGTGGGTGAAATCGTCCACGTTCGTGATTTTTTGTGGTATTTTTTACGGGAGCGCCCACGTGCAGCTGGTGGTAAACGTCGAAGCCCTGTTCATCAGGGAAAGCCCGGAGCCCCAATGTCTGTGGTGCTGTAGGTGCGCTGCCAATGGCCACTGAGGAGCAGCAAGAGCTTGAGTGGCTGGCACTTTTGGTGTGGGAGGAATCGTCCAACGTTCGTGATTTGTTGGGGTTTTTTTCAGGGGGCGCCCACGTGCACCTGGTGGTAAACATCGAAGCCCTGTTCGTCAGGGAAAGCCCGGATCCTCAATGTCTGTGCTGCTGTAGGTGCGCTGCCAGTGGCCGCTGAGGAGCAGCAAGAGCTTGAGTGGCTGGCACTTTTGGTGTGGCAGCAATCGTCCGATGTTCGTGATTTTTTGGGTTTTTTTTTCAGGGGGCTCCCACGTGTAGCTGGTGGTAAACGTGGAAGCCCTGTTCGTCAGGGAAAGCCCGGAGCCCCAATGTCTGTGCTGCTGTAGGTGCGCTGCCAATGGCCGGTGAGGAGCAGCAAGAGCTTGAATATCTGGCACTTTTGGTGTGGGAGCAATCGTCTGACGTTCGTGATTTTTTGGGGTTTTTTTTCCGGGAGCGGCCACGTGCAGCTGGTGGTAAACGCCGAAGCCCTGTTCGTCAGGGAAAGCGCGGAGCCCCAATGTCTGTGCTGCTGTAGGTGCACTGCCAATGACTGCTGAGGAGCAGCAAGTGCTTGAGTGGCTGGCCCTTTTGGTGTGGGAGCAATGGTCCAATATTCGTGATTTTTCGGGGCTTTTTTCAGGGGGCGCCCACGTGCAGCTGGTGGTAAACGTGGAAGCCCTGTACGTCAGGGAAAGCCCGGAGCCTCAATGTCTCTGGTGCAGTACGTGGACTGCCAATGGCCGCTGAGGAGCAGCAAGAGCTTGAGTGGCTGGCACTTTTGGTGTGGGAGCAATCGTCCGACGTTCATGATTTTTCGGGGTTTTTTTTCAGGGGGCGCCCTGGTGCAGCTGGTGGTAAACGTCGAAGCCCTACTCCTCAGGGAAAGCCCGGAGCCCCAATGTCTGTGCTGCTGTAGGTGCGCTGCCAATGGCCGCTGAGGAGCAGCAAGAGCTTGAGTGGCTGGCACTTTTGGTGTGGGAGCAATCGTCTGACGTTCGTGATTTTTTGGGGTTTTTTTTCAGGGTGCACCCACGTGCAGCTGGTGGTATACGTCGAAGCCCTGTTCGTCAGGGAAAGCCCGGAGCCCCAATGTCTCTGGTGCAGTAGGTGGACTGCCAATGGCCACTGAGGAGCAGCAAGAGCTTGAGTGGCTGGCACTTTTGGTGTGGGAGCAATCGTCTGACGTTCCTGATTTTTCGGGTTTTTTTCAGTGGGCGCCCACGTGCAGCTGGTAGTAAACGTCTACGCCCTGTTTGTCAGGGAAAGCCCGGAGCCCCAATGTCTGTGCTGCTGTAGGTGCACTGCCAATGACCGCTGAGGAGCAAAAGGAGCTTGAGTGCCTGGCCCTTTTGGTGTGGGAGCAATGGTCCGACGTTCGTGATTTTTCGGGGTTTTTTTCAGTGAGCGCCCATGTGCAGCTGGTGGTATACGTCTAAGCCCTGTTCGTCAGGGAAAGCCCAGAGCCCCAATGTCTGCGCTGCTGTAGGTACACTGCCAATGGCCACTGAGGAGCAGCAAGAACTTGAGTGGCTAGAACTTTTGGTGTGGGAGCAATGGTCCAACGTTCGTGATTTTCTGTTTTTCTTTTCAGTGAGCGCCCCGGTGTAGCTGGTGGTAAACGTGGAAGCCCTGTTCGTCAGGGGAAAGCCCGGAGCCCCAGTGTCTGTGCTGCTGTACGTGCGCTACCAATGGCCGCTGAGGAGCAGCAAGAGCTTGAGTGCTCTAGCACTTTTGGTGTGGGAGCAATCGTCCGACGTTCGTGATTTTTCGGGGTTTTTTTCAGTGGGCGCACAGGTGCAGCTGGTGGTAAACGTCGAAGCCTTGTTCGTCAGGGAAAGCCCGGAGCCCCAATGTCTGTGCTGCTGTAGGTGCGCTGCCAATGGCCGCTGAGGAGCAGCAAGAGCTTGAGTGGCTGGCACTTTTGGTGTGGGAGCAATCGTCCGACGTTCGTGATTTTTTGGGGTTTTTTTTCAGTGAGCGCCCTGTTGCAGCTGGTGGTAAACGTTGAAGCCCTGTTCGTCAGGGAAAGCCCGGAGCCCCAATGTCTGTGGTGCTGTAGGTGCACTGCCAATGGCCGATGAGGATCAGCAAGAGCTTGAGTTGCTGGCACATTTGGTGTGGGAGCAACGGTCCAACGTTCGTTATTTTTCCGGGTTTTTTTTCAGTGACCGCACTGGTGCAGCTGGTGGTAAATGTAGAAGCCCTGTTCGTCAGGGAAAGCCCGGAGCCCCAATGTCTGTGCTGCTGTAGGTGCGCTGCCATTGGCCGCTGAGGAGCAGCAAGAGCTTGAGTGGCTGGCACTTTTGGTGTGGGAGCAATAGTCTGACGTTCGTGATTTTTTGGGGTTTTTTTTCAGGGGGCGCCCAGGTGCAGCTGGTGGTAAACGTGGAATCCCTGTTCGTCAGGGATAGCCCAGAGCCCCAATGTCTGTGGTGCTGTAGGTGCGCTGTCAATGGCCGCTGAGCAGCAGCAAGAGCTTTAGTGTCTGGCCCTTTTGGTGTGGGAGCAATGGTCCGACGTTCGTGATTTTTCGGGGTTTTTTTTCAGGGGGCGCCCACGTGCAGCTGGTGGTATACGTCGAAGCCCTGTTCGTCAGGGAAAGCCCAGAGCCTCAATGTCTGTGCTGCTGTAGGTGCACTGCCAATGGCCGCTGAGGGGCAGCAAGAGCTTGAGTGGCTGGCACTTTTGGTGTTGGAGCAATTGTCCGACGTTCGTGATTTTTCGAGTTTTTTTTTATAGGGGGAGCTGATGTGCAGCTGGTGGTAAACGTCGAAGCCCTGCTCCTCAGCGAAAGCCCGGAGCCCCAATGTCTGTGGTGCTATAGGTGCGCTGCCAATGGCCGCTGAGGAGCAGCAAGAGCTTGAGTGGCTGGCACTTTTGGTGTGGGAGCAATCGTCTGACGTTCGTGATTTTTTGGTTTTTTTTTTCCGGGAGCGCCCAGGTGCAGCTGGTGTTAAATGTCGAAGCCCTGTTCGTCAGGGAAAGCGCGGAGCCCCAATGTCTGTGCTGCTGTTTGTGGACTGCCAATGACCGCTGAGGAGCAAAAAGAGCTTGAGTGTGTGGCCGTTTTGGTGTGGGAGCAATGGTCCGACGTTTGTGATTTTTCGGGGTTTTTTTTCAGTGGGCGTCAAGGTGCAGCTGGTGGTAAACTTCGAAGCCCTGTTCGTCAGGGAAAGCCCGGAGCCCCAATGTCTGTGCTGCTGTAGGTGCGCTGCCAATGGCCGCTGAGGAGCAGCAAGAGCTTGAGTGGCTGGCACTTTTGGTGTGGGAGCAATCGTCCGACGTTCGTGATTTTTCGAGTTTTTTAAGCACGGGGCGCTCACGTGCAGCTGGTGATAAACGTCTAAGCCCTGCTCCTCAGGGAAAGCCCGGAGCCCCAATGTCTGTGGTGCTGTAGGTGCACTGCCAATGGCCGCTGAGGGACAGCAAGAGCTTGAGTGTCTGGTCCTTTTGGTGTGGGAACAATCGTCCGAGGTTCGTGATTTTTCGGGGTTTTTTTCAGGGGGCGCCCACGTGCAGCTGGTGTTAAACGTCGAAGCCGTGTTCGTCAGAGAAAGCCCGGTGCCTCAATGTCTGTGCTGCTGTAGGTGCGCTGCCAATGGCCGCTGAGGAGCAGCAAGAGCTTGACTGGCTGGCCCTTTTGGGCCAGTTCATAATTTGCGTCCGAAGTTCGTAATTTTTCGGGGTTTTTTTTCAGGGGGCTCCCACGTGTTGCTGGTGGTAAACGTGGAAGCCCTGTTCTTCAGGGAAAGCACGGAGCCTCAATGTCTGTGCTGCTGTAGGTGGACTGCCAATGGCCGCTGAGGAGCAGGAAGAGCTTGACTGGCTGGCCCTTTAGATATGGGAGCAATCGTCCGACGTTCGTGATTTCTTGGGGTGTTTTTCCAGTGAGCGCCCTGGTGCAGCTGGTGGTAAACGTCGAAGCCCTGTTCGTCAGGGGAAATCCCGGAGCTCCAATGAGTGTCTGGCACTTTTGGTGTGGGAGCAATGGTCCGACGTTCGTGATTTTTCGGGGTTTTTTTTTCAGGGGGCGCCCACGTGCAGCTGGTGGTAAACGTCGAAGCCCTGTTCGTCAGGGAAAGCGCGGAGCCCCAATGTCTGTGCTGCGGTAAGTGCGCTGCCAATGGCCGCTGAGGAGCAGCAAGAGCTTGAGTTGCTGGCACTTTTGGTGTGGGTGAAATCGTCCACGTTCGTGACTTTTTGTGGTATTTTTTCCGGGAGCGCCCACGTGCAGCTGGTGGTAAACGTCGAAGCCCTGTTCGTCAGGGAAAGCCCAGGAGCCCCAATGTCTGTGCTGCTGTAGGTGGACTGCCAATGGCCGCTGAGGAGCAGCAAGAGCTTGAGTGGCTGGCTCTTTTCGTGTGGGTACAATCGTACGAGGTTCGTAATTTTTCGGGGTTTTTTTTTTTTTAAGGGTGCCCACGTGGACCTGCTGGCAAACGTCGAAGCCCTGCTCCTCAGGGAAAGCCCGGAGCCCCAATGTCTGTGGTGCTGTAGGTGCACTGCCAATGGCCGCTGAGGAGCAGCAAGAGCTTGAGAGGCTGGCACTTTTGTGTGGGAGCAATCGTCAGACGTTCGTGTTTTTTTGGGGATTTTTTTCAGGGGAGCGCCCACGTACAGCTGGTGGTAAACATCTAAGCCCTGTTCGTCAGGGAAAGCCCGGAGCCCCAATGTCTGTGCTACTGTAGGTGCACTGCCAATGACCGCTGAGGAGCAAAAAGAGCTTGATTGTCTGGCCCTTTTGGTGTGGGAGCAATGGTCCGACGTTCGTGATTTTTCGGGGTTTTTTTCAGTGAGCGCTCTGGTGCAGCTGGTGGTATACGTCGAAGCCCTGTTCGTCAGGGAAATCCCGGAGCTCCAATGTCTGTGCTGCTGTAGGTGCGCTGCCAATGGCCGCTGAGGAGCAGCAAGAGCTTGAGTGGCTCGCACTTTTGGTGTGGGAGCAATCGTCCAACGTTCGTGATTTTTCGGATTTTTTTTCAGTGGGCGCCCACGTGTAGCTGGTGGTAAACATCGAAGCCCTGTTCGTCAGGGAAAGCCCGGAGCCGCAATGTCTGTGCTGCTGTAGGTGCGCTGCCAATGGCCGCTGAGGAGCAACAAGAGCTTGAGTGGCTGGCCCTTTTGGTGTGGGAGTAATCGTCCGACGTTCGTGATTTTTTGGGTTTTTTTCAGGGGGCGCCCAAGTGCAGCTGGTGGTTGTCATGGTTTTGTTAGTGAGGGGGGGCCTAAGGTGGTAGCTTCTGCAGGAAACTGCTAGAAGTCGCTCCCCTTTGTTCAGTGGACTCGGCCGGGCCTAGGGCGGACCTGCTGCTGGCCAAGGTCGAGCCGATTGGTGGCAGAATGTTCCGTGATAACGCCTCTGCGATAACGTATTAAGAAGGGGAAAACAGAAAAAAAAAGAGAGAGAAGATGTGAAGAAGCTGAGCGGGGTCGGAGGTGCAGAGTGGGGAGGCGCAGGCCTCCTGGGCCTTGCAGGCCTCACCCTCTGGCCTCTCGCCAGGCAGCCGACTGGGCCCGACTTGGTCCGGCCCGGCTGCAAGAAGTGGAAAAGGGAGATGAGAAGTGAATAAGATGTAAAAAGATCCTGAGAGACATCTACCACCCTGTTGTGAGTGAGGAACGGCTGCAGATGCCAAGGTCAGTTCAGAAAGGAGGGGAGGAGTAATGCGGCTCCTAGCCAAGATTCCCCTGCAGCCTGTGGTGACGACCATGGTGGAGCAGGTTGTCCCCCTGCAGCCCATGGAGGTGCACGGAGGAGCAGAGATCCACTTGGAGCCCGTGAAGGACCCCTGCACCGGGGGAGGTGGATGCCTGAAGGCGGCTGTGGCCCGTGGAGGGCCCGCTGGGACAGCCGTTCTGGAGAGACTGCACTCTGTGGAAGAGATGACCCACACCGGAGCAGTTCCACGAAGGACTGTAGCGTAGGGGTGGGACCCCATGATGGAGCAGGGGAGGAATGTGAGGAGTTCTTCCCCCGACCATGAAGCAGCGGCGTGACACAAACGTATGATGAACTGACTGCAACCCCCATTCCCTCTTCCCCCTGTGCCGCTCGGGGGAAGGTAGTAGAGATAAAGTTAAGCTTGGGAAGAGGGAGGGGTGGATGGAGGTTATCTTGTTCTCTGTCTCATTATCCTGCTGTTTGTAGTAATAAATGAATAGTTTTCCCCAACTCGAGTCTGTTTTGCCCGTGACGGTAACTTTAAGGATTTCGCCCCGTCCTTATCTCAAACCTCGAGCCGTTTTTCCTTATATTTTCTCTCCATGTTCTTTCGGAGGGTGGGGGGAGTGAGAGAGAGACAGCGTAGTCTGGTCCTGATCAGGGCTGAACTACGACGGTGGTAAAAGTCTAAGCCCTGTTCGTCAGGGAAAGCCCGGAGCCCCAATGTCTGTGCTGCTGTAGGTGCGCTGCCAATGGCCGCTGAGGAGCAGCAAGAGCTTGAGTGGCGGGCACATTTGGTGTGGGAGCAATCGTCCGACGTTCGTGATTTTTGGTGTTTTTTTTTTTTCAGGGGGCGCCCTGGTGCAGCTGGTGGTAAACGTCGAAGCCCTGTTCGTCAGGGAAAGCCAGGAGCCCCAATGTCTGTGCTGCTGTAGGTGCGCTGCCAATGGCCGCTGAGGAGCAGCAAGAGCTTGAGTGGCTGGCGTTTTTGGTGTGGGAGCAATCGTCCGACGTTCGAGATTTTTTGGGTTTTTTTCAGTGGGCGCCCAGGTGCAGCTGGTTGCAAATGTCGAAGCCCTGTTTGTCAGGGAAAGCCCGGAGCCCCCATGTCTGTGCTGCTGTAGGTGCGCTGCCAATGGCCGCTGAGGAGCAGCAAGAGCTTGAGTGGCTGGCACTTTTGGTGTGGGAGCAATCGTCTGACGTTCATGATTTTTTGGGTTTTTTGTTCCGGGAGAGCCCACGTGCAGCTGGTGGTAAACGTCGAAGCCCTGTTCGTCAGGGAAAGCCCGGAGCCCCAATGTCTGTGCTGCTGTAGGTGCACTGCCAATGGCCGCTGAGGAGCAGCAAGAGCCTGAGTGGCTGGCACTTTTGGTGTGGGAGCAATCGTCCGACATTAGTTTTTTCTTGGGGTTTTTTTCAGTGGGCGCCGACATGTAGATGGTGGTAAATGTCAAAGCCCTGTTCGTCAGGGAAAGCCCGAATCCCCAATGTCTGTGGTGCTGTAGGTGCGCTGCCAATGGCCGCTGAGGAGCAGCAAGAGCTTGAGTGGCTGGCCCTTTTGGTGTGGGTGCAATCATCCGACGTTCGAGATTTTTCGGGTTTTTTTTTCAGGGGGCGCCCAGGTGCAGATGGTGGTAAACGTCGAAGCCCTGTTCGTCAGGGAAAGCCTGGAGTCCCAATGTCTGGGATGCTGTAGATGCGCTGCAAATGGCCGCTGAGGAGCAGCAAGAGCTTGAGGGTCTGGCACTTTTGGTGTGCGAGCAATCGTCCGACGTTCGTGATTTTTCGGGGTTTTTTTTTCAGGGGGCGCCCACGTGCAGCTGGTGGTAAACGTCGAAGCCCTGTTCGTCAGGGAAAGCCCGGAGCCGCAATGTCTGTGCTGCGGTAGGTGCGCTGCCAATGGCTGCTGAGGAGCAGCAAGAGCTTGAGTTGCTGGCACTTTTGGTGTGGGTGAAATTGTCCACGTTCGTGATTTTTTGTGGTATTTTTTCCGGGAGCGCCCACCTGCAGCTGGTGGTAAACGTCGAAGCCCTGTTCGTCAGGGAAAGCCCGGAGCCCCAATGTCTGTGCTGCTGTAGGTGCGCTGCCAATGGCCGCTGAGGAGCAGCAAGAGCTTGAGTTGCTGGCACTTTTGGTGTGGGTGAAATCGACCACGTTCGTGATTTTTTGTGGTATTTTTTCCAGGAGCGCCCACGTGCAGCTGGTGGTAAACGTCGAAGCCCTGTTCGTCAGGGAAAGCCCGGAGCCCCAATGTCTGTGCTGCTGTAGGTGCGCTGCCAATGGCCACTGAGGAGCAGCAAGAGCTTGAGTGGCTGGCACTTTTGGTGTGGGAGGAATCGTCCAACGTTCGTGATTTCTTGGGGTTTTTTCAGGGAGCGCCCACGTGCAGCTGGTGGTAAACGTCGAAGCCCTGTTCGTCAGGGAAAGCCCGGAGACCCACTGTCTGTGCTGCTGTAGGTGCGCTGCCAATGGCCGGTGAGGAGCAGCAAGAGCCTGAGTGGCTGGCACTTTTGGTGTGGGAGCAATGGTCCGACGTTCGTGATTTTTAGGGGTTTTTTTTCAGTGAGCGCACTGGTGAAGCTGGTGGTATACGTCGAAGCCCTGTTCGTCAGGGAAAGCCCGGAGCCCCAATTTCTGTGCTGCTGTAGGTGGACTGCCAATGGCCGCTGAGGAGCAGCAAGAGCTTGAGTGGCTGGCACTTTTGGAGTGGCAGCAATGGTCCAACGTTCGTGATTTTTCGGGGTTTTTTTTCAGGGGCGCCCACGTGCAGCTGGTGGTAAACGTCGAAGCCCTGTTCGTCAGGGAAAGCCCGGAGCCCCAATGTCTGTGCTGCTGTAGGTGCGCTGGCAATGGCCGCTGAGGAGCAGCAAGAGCTTGAGTGGCTGGCACTTTTGGAGTGGGAGCAATGGTCCAACGTTCGTGATTTTTAGGGGTATTTTTTCAGGGGGCGCCCCGGTGCAGCTGGTGGTAAACGTCGAAGCCCTGTTCGTCAGGGAAAGCCCGGAGCCCCAATGTCTGTGCTGCTGTAGGTGCGCTGGCAATGGCCGCTGAGGAGCAGCAAGAGCTTGAGTGGCTGGCACATTTGGTGTGGGAGCAATCGTCCGACGTTCGAGATTTTTCGGGTTTTTTCAGTGGGCGCCCAGGTGCAGCTGGTTGCAAATGTCGAAGCCCTGTTCGTCAGGGAAAGCCCGGAGCCCCAATGTCTGTGGTGCTGTAGGTGCGCTGCCAATGGCCGCTGAGGAGCAGCAAGAGCTTGAGTGTCTGGCACTTTTGGTGTGGGAGCAATCGTCCAACGTTCATGATTTTTTGGGTTTTTTTTTCCGGGAGAGCCCACGTGCAGCTGGTGGTAAACGTCGAAGCCCTGTTCGTCAGGGAAAGCCCGGAGCCCCAATGTCTGTGCTGCTGTAGGTGCACTGCCAATGGCCGCTGAGGAGCAGCAAGAGCTTGAGTGGCTGGCACTTTTGGTGTGGAGCAATGGTCCAACGTTCGTGATTTTTCGATTTTTTTTTTCAGGTGGCGCCCTGATGCAGCTGGTGGTAAACGTCGAAGCCCTGTTCGTCAGGGAAAGCCCGGAGCCCCAATGTCTGTGCTGCGGTAGGTGCGCTGCAAATGGCCGCTGAGGAGCAGCAAGAGCTTGAGTTGCTGGCACTTTTGGTGTGGGTGAAATCGTCCACGTTCGTGATTTTTTGTGGTATTTTTTACGGGAGCGCCCACGTGCAGCTGGTGGTAAACGTCGAAGCCCTGTTCGTCAGGGAAAGCCCGGAGCCCCAATGTCTGTGGTGCTGTAGGTGCGCTGCCAATGGCCACTGAGGAGCAGCAAGAGCTTGAGTGGCTGGCACATTTGGTGTGGGAGCAATCGTCCAACGTTCGTGATTTGTTGGGGTTTTTTTCAGGGGGCGCCCACGTGCACCTGGTGGTAAACATCGAAGCCCTGTTCGTCAGGGAAAGCCCGGATCCTCAATGTCTGTGCTGCTGTAGGTGCGCTGCCAGTGGCCGCTGAGGAGCAGCAAGAGCTTGAGTGGCTGGCACTTTTGGTGTGGCAGCAATCGTCCGATGTTTGTGATTTTTTGGGTTTTTTTTTCAGGGGGCTCCCACGTGTAGCTGGTGGTAAACGTGGAAGCCCTGTTCGTCAGGGAAAGCCCGGAGCCCCAATGTCTGTGCTGCTGTAGGTGCGCTGCCAATGGCCGGTGAGGAGCAGCAAGAGCTTGAGTGGCTGGCACTTTTGGTGTGGGAGCAATCGTCTGACGTTCGTGATTTTTTGGGGTTTTTTTTCCGGGAGCGGCCACGTGCAGCTGGTGGTAAACGTCGAAGCCCTTCTCCTCAGGGAAAGCCCGGAGCCCCAATGTCTGTGCTGCTGTAGGTGCACTGCCAATGACTGCTGAGGAGCAGGAAGTGCTTGAGTGGCTGGCCCTTTTGGTGTGGGAGCAATGGTCCAACATTCGTGATTTTTCGGGGCTTTTTTCAGGGGGCGCCCACGTGCAGCTGGTGGTAAACGTCGAAGCCCTGTACGTCAGGGAAAGCCCGGAGCCTCAATGTCTGTGCTGCTGTAGGTGCACTGCCAATGGCCGCTGAGGAGCAGCAAGAGCCTGAGTGGCTGGCACTTTTGGTGTGGGAGCAATCGTCTGACGTTCATGATTTTTTGGGTTTTTTGTTCCGGGAGAGCCCACGTGCAGCTGGTGGTAAACGTCGAAGCCCTGTTCGTCAGGGAAAGCCCGGAGCCCCAATGTCTGTGCTGCTGTAGGTGCACTGCCAATGGCCGCTGAGGAGCAGCAAGAGCCTGAGTGGCTGGCACTTTTGGTGTGGGAGCAATCGTCCGACATTAGTTTTTTCTTGGGGTTTTTTTCAGTGGGCGCCCACATGTAGATGGTGGTAAATGTCAAAGCCCTGTTCGTCAGGGAAAGCCCGAATCCCCAATGTCTGTGGTGCTGTAGGTGCGCTGCCAATGGCCGCTGAGGAGCAGCAAGAGCTTGAGTGGCTGGCCCTTTTGGTGTGGGTGCAATCATCCGACGTTCGAGATTTTTCGGGTTTTTTTTTCAGGGGGCGCCCAGGTGCAGATGGTGGTAAACGTCGAAGCCCTGTTCGTCAGGGAAAACCTGGAGTCCCAATGTCTTGGATGCTGTAGATGCGCTGCAAATGGCCGCTGAGGAGCAGCAAGAGCTTGAGGGTCTGGCACTTTTGGTGTGCGAGCAATCGTCCGACGTTCGTGATTTTTCGGGGTTTTTTTTTCAGGGGGCGCCCACGTGCAGCTGGTGGTAAACGTCGAAGCCCTGTTCGTCAGGGAAAGCCCGGAGCCGCAATGTCTGTGCTGCGGTAGGTGCGCTGCCAATGGCTGCTGAGAAGCAGCAAGAGCTTGAGTTGCTGGCACTTTTGGTGTGGGTGAAATCGTCCACGTTCGTGATTTTTTGTGGTATTTTTTCCGGGAGCGCCCACCTGCAGCTGGTGGTAAACGTCGAAGCCCTGTTCGTCAGGGAAAGCCCGGAGCCCGAATGTCTGTGCTGCTGTAGGTGCGCTGCCAATGGCCGCTGAGGAGCAGCAAGAGCTTGAGTTGCTGGCACTTTTGGTGTGGGTGAAATCGACCACGTTCGTGATTTTTTGTGGTATTTTTTTCCAGGAGCGCCCACGTGCAGCTGGTGGTAAACGTCGAAGCCCTGTTCGTCAGGGAAAGCCCGGAGCCCCAATGTCTGTGCTGCTGTAGGTGCGCTGCCAATGGCCACTGAGGAGCAGCAAGAGCTTGAGTGGCTGGCACTTTTGGTGTGGGAGGAATCGTCCAACGTTCGTGATTTCTTGGGGTTTTTTTCAGGGAGCGCCCACGTGCAGCTGGTGGTAAACGTCGAAGCCCTGTTCGTCAGGGAAAGCCCGGAGACCCACTGTCTGTGCTGCTGTAGGTGCGCTGCCAATGGCCGGTGAGGAGCAGCAAGAGCCTGAGTGGCTGGCACTTTTGGTGTGGGAGCAATGGTCCGACGTTCGTGATTTTTAGGGGTTTTTTTTCAGTGAGCGCACTGGTGAAGCTGGTGGTATACGTCGAAGCCCTGTTCGTCAGGGAAAGCCCGGAGCCCCAATTTCTGTGCTGCTGTAGGTGGACTGCCAATGGCCGCTGAGGAGCAGCAAGAGCTTGAGTGGCTGGCACTTTTGGAGTGGCAGCAATGGTCCAACGTTCGTGATTTTTTGGGGTTTTTTTTCAGGGGCGCCCACGTGCAGCTGGTGGTAAACGTCGAAGCCCTGTTCGTCAGGGAAAGCCCGGAGCCCCAATGTCTGTGCTGCTGTAGGTGCGCTGGCAATGGCCGCTGAGGAGCAGCAAGAGCTTGAGTGGCTGGCACTTTTGGAGTGGGAGCAATGGTCCAACGTTCGTGATTTTTAGGGGTATTTTTTCAGGGGGCGCCCCGGTGCAGCTGGTGGTAAACGTCGAAGCCCTGTTCGTCAGGGAAAGCCCGGAGCCCCAATGTCTGTGCTGCTGTAGGTGCGCTGGCAATGGCCGCTGAGGAGCAGCAAGAGCTTGAGTGGCTGGCACATTTGGTGTGGGAGCAATCGTCCGACGTTCGAGATTTTTCGGGGTTTTTTTCAGTGGGCGCCCAGGTGCAGCTGGTTGCAAATGTCGAAGCCCTGTTCGTCAGGGAAAGCCCGGAGCCCCAATGTCTGTGGTGCTGTAGGTGCGCTGCCAATGGCCACTGAGGAGCAGCAAGAGCTTGAGTGTCTGGCACTTTTGGTGTGGGAGCAATCGTCCAACGTTCATGATTTTTTGGGTTTTTTTTTCCGGGAGAGCCCAGGTGCAGCTGGTGGTAAACGTCGAAGCCCTGTTCGTCAGGGAAAGCCCGGAGCCCCAATGTCTGTGCTGCTGTAGGTGCACTGCCAATGGCCGCTGAGGAGCAGCAAGAGCTTGAGTGGCTGGCACTTTTGGTGTGGAGCAATGGTCCAACGTTCGTGATTTTTCGATTTTTTTCAGGTGGCGCCCTGATGCAGCTGGTGGTAAACGTCGAAGCCCTGTTCGTCAGGGAAAGCCGGGAGCCCCAATGTCTGTGCTGCGGTAGGTGCGCTGCAAATGGCCGCTGAGGAGCAGCAAGAGCTTGAGTTGCTGGCACTTTTGGTGTGGGTGAAATCGTCCACGTTCGTGATTTTTTGTGGTATTTTTTACGGGAGCGCCCACGTGCAGCTGGTGGTAAACGTCGAAGCCCTGTTCGTCAGGGAAAGCCCGGAGCCCCAATGTCTGTGGTGCTGTAGGTGCGCTGCCAATGGCCACTGAGGAGCAGCAAGAGCTTGAGTGGCTGGCACTTTTGGTGTGGGAGGAATCGTCCAACGTTCGTGACTTGTTGGGGTTTTTTTCAGGGGCGCCCACGTGCACCTGGTGGTAAACATCGAAGCCCTGTTCGTCAGGGAAAGCCCGGATCCTCAATGTCTGTGCTGCTGTAGGTGCGCTGCCAGTGGCCGCTGAGGAGCAGCAAGAGCTTGAGTGGCTGGCACTTTTGGTGTGGCAGCAATCGTCCGATGTTCGTGATTTTTTGGGTTTTTTTTTCAGGGGGCTCCCACGTGTAGCTGGTGGTAAACGTGGAAGCCCTGTTCGTCAGGGAAAGCCCGGAGCCCCAATGTCTGTGCTGCTGTAGGTGCGCTGCCAATGGCCGGTGAGGAGCAGCAAGAGCTTGAATGTCTGGCACTTTTGGTGTGGGAGCAATCGTCTGACGTTCGTGATTTTTTGGGGTTTTTTTTCCGGGAGCGGCCACGTGCAGCTGGTGGTAAACGTCGAAGCCCTTCTCCTCAGGGAAAGCCCGGAGCCCCAATGTCTGTGCTGCTGTAGGTGCACTGCCAATGACTGCTGAGGAGCAGCAAGTCCTTGAGTGGCTGGCCCTTTTGGTGTGGGAGCAATGGTCCAACATTCGTGATTTTTCGGGGCTTTTTCAGGGGCGCCCACGTGCAGCTGGTGGTAAACGTGGAAGCCCTGTACGTCAGGGAAAGCCCGGAGCCTCAATGTCTCTGGTGCAGTACGTGGACTGCCAATGGCCGCTGAGGAGCAGCAAGAGCTTGAGTGGCTGGCACTTTTGGTGTGGGAGCAATCGTCCGACGTTCATGATTTTTCGGGGTTTTTTTTCAGGGGGCGCCCTGGTGCAGCTGGTGGTAAACGTCGAAGCCCTACTCCTCAGGGAAAGCCCGGAGCCCCAATGTCTGTGCTGCTGTAGGTGCGCTGCCAATGGCCGCTGAGGAGCAGCAAGAGCTTGAGTGGCTGGCACTTTTGGTGTGGGAGCAGTCGTCTGACGTTCGTGATTTTTTGGGGTTTTTTTCAGGGTGCACCCACGTGCAGCTGGTGGTATACGTCGAAGCCCTGTTCGTCAGGGAAAGCCCGGAGCCCCAATGTCTCTGGTGCAGTAGGTGGACTGCCAATGGCTGCTGAGGATCAGCAAGAGCTTGAGTGGCTGGCACTTTTGGTGTGGGAGCAATCGTCTGACGTTCGTGATTTTTCGGGGTTTTTTTTCAGTGGGCGCCCACGCGTAGCTGGTAGTAAACGTCTACGCCCTGTTTGTCAGGGAAAGCCCGGAGCCCTAATGTCTGTGCTGCTGTAGGTGCACTGCCAATGACCGCTGAGGAGCAAAAGGAGCTTGAGTGCCTGGCCCTTTTGGTGTGGGAGCAATGGTCCGACGTTCGTGATTTTTCGGGGTTTTTTTCAGTGAGCGCCCATGTGCAGCTGGTGGTATACGTCTAAGCCCTGTTCGTCAGGGAAAGCCCAGAGCCCCAATGTCTGCGCTGCTGTAGGTACACTGCCAATGGCCACTGAGGAGCAGCAAGAACTTGAGTGGCTGGCACTTTTGGTGTGGGAGCAATGGTCCAACGTTCGTGATTTTCTGTTTTTCTTTTCAGTGAGCGCCCCGGTGTAGCTGGTGGTAAACGTGGAAGCCCTGTTCGTCAGGGAAAGCCCGGAGCCCCAATGTCTGTGCTGCTGTACGTGCGCTACCAATGGCCGCTGAGGAGCAGCAAGAGCTTGAGTGTCTAGCACTTTTGGTGTGGGAGCAATCGTCCGACGTTCGTGATTTTTCGGGGTTTTTTTCAGTGGGCGCACACGTGTAGCTGGTGGTAAACGTCGAAGCCTTGTTCGTCAGGGAAAGCCCGGAGCCCCAATGTCTGTGCTGCTGTAGGTGCGCTGCCAATGGCCGCTGAGGAGCAGCAAGAGCTTGAGTGGCTGGCACTTTTGGTGTGGGAGCAATCGTCCGACGTTCGTGATTTTTTGGGGTTTTTTTTCAGTGAGCGCCCTGTTGCAGCTGGTGGTAAACGTTGAAGCCCTGTTCGTCAGGGAAAGCCCGGAGCCCCAGTGTCTGTGCTGCTATAGGTGCGCTGCCAATGGCCGCTGAGGAGCAGCAAGAGCTTGAGTGGCTGGCACTTTTGGTGTGGGAGCAATCGTCTGACGTTCCTGATTTTTCGGGTTTTTTTCAGTGGGCGCCCACGTGCACCTGGTGAAAAACATCGAAGCCCTGTTCGTCAGGAAAAGCCTGGAGCCCCAATGTCTCTGGTGCGGTAGGTGGACTGCCAATGTCCGCTGAGGAGCAGCAAGAGCTTGAGTGTCTGGCACTTTTGGTGTGGGAGCAATGGTCCGACGTTCGTGATTTTTCGGGGGTTTTTTTTCAGTGGGCGCCCACGCGTAGCTGGTAGTAAACGTCTACGCCCTGTTTGTCAGGGAAAGCCCGGAGCCCTAATGTCTGTGCTGCTGTAGGTGCACTGCCAATGACCGCTGAGGAGCAAAAGGAGCTTGAGTGCCTGGCCCTTTTGGTGTGGGAGCAATGGTCCGACGTTCGTGATTTTTCGGGGTTTTTTTCAGTGAGCGCCCATGTGCAGCTGGTGGTATACGTCTAAGCCCTGTTCGTCAGGGAAAGCCCAGAGCCCCAATGTCTGCGCTGCTGTAGGTACACTGCCAATGGCCACTGAGGAGCAGCAAGAACTTGAGTGGCTGGCACTTTTGGTGTGGGAGCAATGGTCCAACGTTCGTGATTTTCTGTTTTTCTTTTCAGTGAGCGCCCCGGTGTAGCTGGTGGTAAACGTGGAAGCCCTGTTCGTCAGGGAAAGCCCGGAGCCCCAATGTCTGTGGTGCTGTAGGTGCGCTGCCAATGGCCGCTGAGGAGCAGCAAGAGCTTGAGTGGCTGGCCCTTTTGGTGTGGGTGCAATCATCCGACGTTCGAGATTTTTCGGGTTTTTTTTTCAGGGGGCGCCCAGGTGCAGATGGTGGTAAACGTCGAAGCCCTGTTCGTCAGGGAAAGCCTGGAGTCCCAATGTCTGGGATGCTGTAGATGCGCTGCAAATGGCCGCTGAGGAGCAGCAAGAGCTTGAGGGTCTGGCACTTTTGGTGTGCGAGCAATCGTCCGACGTTCGTGATTTTTCGGGTTTTTTTTTCAGGGGGCGCCCACGTGCAGCTGGTGGTAAACGTCGAAGCCCTGTTCGTCAGGGAAAGCCCGGAGCCGCAATGTCTGTGCTGCGGTAGGTGCGCTGCCAATGGCTGCTGAGAAGCAGCAAGAGCTTGAGTTGCTGGCACTTTTGGTGTGGGTGAAATCGTCCACGTTCGTGATTTTTTGTGGTATTTTTTCCGGGAGCGCCCACCTGCAGCTGGTGGTAAACGTCGAAGCCCTGTTCGTCAGGGAAAGCCCGGAGCCCGAATGTCTGTGCTGCTGTAGGTGCGCTGCCAATGGCCGCTGAGGAGCAGCAAGAGCTTGAGTTGCTGGCACTTTTGGTGTGGGTGAAATCGACCACGTTCGTGATTTTTTGTGGTATTTTTTCCAGGAGCGCCCACGTGCAGCTGGTGGTAAACGTCGAAGCCCTGTTCGTCAGGGAAAGCCCGGAGCCCCAATGTCTGTGGTGCTGTAGGTGCGCTGCCAATGGCCACTGAGGAGCAGCAAGAGCTTGAGTGGCTGGCACTTTTGGTGTGGGAGGAATCGTCCAACGTTCGTGATTTCTTGGGGTTTTTTTCAGGGAGCGCCCACGTGCAGCTGGTGGTAAACGTCGAAGCCCTGTTCGTCAGGGAAAGCCCGGAGACCCACTGTCTGTGCTGCTGTAGGTGCGCTGCCAATGGCCGGTGAGGAGCAGCAAGAGCCTGAGTGGCTGGCACTTTTGGTGTGGGAGCAATGGTCCGACGTTCGTGATTTTTAGGGGTTTTTTTCAGTGAGCGCACTGGTGAAGCTGGTGGTATACGTCGAAGCCCTGTTCGTCAGGGAAAGCCCGGAGCCCCAATTTCTGTGCTGCTGTAGGTGGACTGCCAATGGCCGCTGAGGAGCAGCAAGAGCTTGAGTGGCTGGCACTTTTGGAGTGGCAGCAATGGTCCAACGTTCGTGATTTTTGGGGTTTTTTTTCAGGGGCGCCCACGTGCAGCTGGTGGTAAACGTCGAAGCCCTGTTCGTCAGAAAGCCCGGAGCCCCAATGTCTGTGCTGCTGTAGGTGCGCTGGCAATGGCCGCTGAGGAGCAGCAAGAGCTTGAGTGGCTGGCACTTTTGGAGTGGGAGCAATGGTCCAACGTTCGTGATTTTTAGGGGTATTTTTTCAGGGGGCGCCCCGGTGCAGCTGGTGGTAAACGTCGAAGCCCTGTTCGTCAGGGAAAGCCCGGAGCCCCAATGTCTGTGCTGCTGTAGGTGCGCTGGCAATGGCCGCTGAGGAGCAGCAAGAGCTTGAGTGGCTGGCACATTTGGTGTGGGAGCAATCGTCCGACGTTCGAGATTTTTCGGGTTTTTTTCAGTGGGCGCCCAGGTGCAGCTGGTTGCAAATGTCGAAGCCCTGTTCGTCAGGGAAAGCCCGGAGCCCCAATGTCTGTGGTGCTGTAGGTGCGCTGCCAATGGCCGCTGAGGAGCAGCAAGAGCTTGAGTGTCTGGCACTTTTGGTGTGGGAGCAATCGTCCAACGTTCATGATTTTTTGGGTTTTTTTTTCCGGGAGAGCCCAGGTGCAGCTGGTGGTAAACGTCGAAGCCCTGTTCGTCAGGGAAAGCCCGGAGCCCCAATGTCTGTGCTGCTGTAGGTGCACTGCCAATGGCCGCTGAGGAGCAGCAAGAGCTTGAGTGGCTGGCACTTTTGGTGTGGAGCAATGGTCCAACGTTCGTGATTTTTCGATTTTTTTTTTTCAGGTGGCGCCCTGATGCAGCTGGTGGTAAACGTCGAAGCCCTGTTCGTCAGGGAAAGCCCGGAGCCCCAATGTCTGTGCTGCGGTAGGTGCGCTGCAAATGGCCGCTGAGGAGCAGCAAGAGCTTGAGTTGCTGGCACTTTTGGTGTGGGTGAAATCGTCCACGTTCGTGATTTTTTTTGTGGTATTTTTACGGGAGCGCCCACGTGCAGCTGGTGGTAAACGTCGAAGCCCTGTTCGTCAGGGAAAGCCCGGAGCCCCAATGTCTGTGGTGCTGTAGGTGCGCTGCCAATGGCCACTGAGGAGCAGCAAGAGCTTGAGTGGCTGGCACTTTTGGTGTGGGAGGAATCGTCCAACGTTCGTGACTTGTTGGGGTTTTTTTCAGGGGGCGCCCACGTGCACCTGGTGGTAAACATCGAAGCCCTGTTCGTCAGGGAAAGCCCGGATCCTCAATGTCTGTGCTGCTGTAGGTGCGCTGCCAGTGGCCGCTGAGGAGCAGCAAGAGCTTGAGTGGCTGGCACTTTTGGTGTGGCAGCAATCGTCCGATGTTCGTGATTTTTGGGTTTTTTTTCAGGGGGCTCCCAGGTGTAGCTGGTGGTAAACGTGGAAGCCCTGTTCGTCAGGGAAAGCCCGGAGCCCCAATGTCTGTGCTGCTGTAGGTGCGCTGCCAATGGCCGGTGAGGAGCAGCAAGAGCTTGAATGTCTGGCACTTTTGGTGTGGGAGCAATCGTCTGACGTTCGTGATTTTTTGGGGTTTTTTTTCCGGGAGCGGCCACGTGCAGCTGGTGGTAAACGTCGAAGCCCTTCTCCTCAGGGAAAGCCCGGAGCCCCAATGTCTGTGCTGCTGTAGGTGCACTGCCAATGACTGCTGAGGAGCAGCAAGTCCTTGAGTGGCTGGCCCTTTTGGTGTGGGAGCAATGGTCCAACATTCGTGATTTTTCGGGGCTTTTTTCAGGGGGCGCCCACGTGCAGCTGGTGGTAAACGTGGAAGCCCTGTACGTCAGGGAAAGCCCGGAGCCTCAATGTCTCTGGTGCAGTACGTGGACTGCCAATGGCCGCTGAGGAGCAGCAAGAGCTTGAGTGGCTGGCACTTTTGGTGTGGGAGCAATCGTCCGACGTTCATGATTTTTCGGGGTTTTTTTCAGGGGGCGCCCTGGTGCAGCTGGTGGTAAACGTCGAAGCCCTACTCCTCAGGGAAAGCCCGGAGCCCCAATGTCTGTGCTGCTGTAGGTGCGCTGCCAATGGCCGCTGAGGAGCAGCAAGAGCTTGAGTGGCTGGCACTTTTGGTGTGGGAGCAGTCGTCTGACGTTCGTGATTTTTTGGGGTTTTTTTTCAGGGTGCACCCACGTGCAGCTGGTGGTATACGTCGAAGCCCTGTTCGTCAGGGAAAGCCCGGAGCCCCAATGTCTCTGGTGCAGTAGGTGGACTGCCAATGGCTGCTGAGGATCAGCAAGAGCTTGAGTGGCTGGCACTTTTGGTGTGGGAGCAATCGTCTGACGTTCGTGATTTTTCGGGGTTTTTTTTCAGTGGGCGCCCACGCGTAGCTGGTAGTAAACGTCTACGCCCTGTTTGTCAGGGAAAGCCCGGAGCCCTAATGTCTGTGCTGCTGTAGGTGCACTGCCAATGACCGCTGAGGAGCAAAAGGAGCTTGAGTGCCTGGCCCTTTTGGTGTGGGAGCAATGGTCCGACGTTCGTGATTTTTCGGGGTTTTTTTCAGTGAGCGCCCATGTGCAGCTGGTGGTATACGTCTAAGCCCTGTTCGTCAGGGAAAGCCCAGAGCCCCAATGTCTGCGCTGCTGTAGGTACACTGCCAATGGCCACTGAGGAGCAGCAAGAACTTGAGTGGCTGGCACTTTTGGTGTGGGAGCAATGGTCCAACGTTCGTGATTTTCTGTTTTTCTTTTCAGTGAGCGCCCCGGTGTAGCTGGTGGTAAACGTGGAAGCCCTGTTCGTCAGGGAAAGCCCGGAGCCCCAATGTCTGTGCTGCTGTACGTGCGCTACCAATGGCCGCTGAGGAGCAGCAAGAGCTTGAGTGTCTAGCACTTTTGGTGTGGGAGCAATCGTCCGACGTTCGTGATTTTTCGGGGTTTTTTTCAGTGGGCGCACACGTGTAGCTGGTGGTAAACGTCGAAGCCTTGTTCGTCAGGGAAAGCCCGGAGCTCCCAATGTCTGTGCTGCTGTAGGTGCGCTGCCAATGGCCGCTGAGGAGCAGCAAGAGCTTGAGTGGCTGGCACTTTTGGTGTGGGAGCAATCGTCCGACGTTCGTGATTTTTTGGGGTTTTTTTTCAGTGAGCGCCCTGTTGCAGCTGGTGGTAAACGTTGAAGCCCTGTTCGTCAGGGAAAGCCCGGAGCCCCAGTGTCTGTGCTGCTATAGGTGCGCTGCCAATGGCCGCTGAGGAGCAGCAAGAGCTTGAGTGGCTGGCACTTTTGGTGTGGGAGCAATCGTCTGACGTTCCTGATTTTTCGGGTTTTTTTCAGTGGGCGCCCACGTGCACCTGGTGAAAAACATCGAAGCCCTGTTCGTCAGGAAAAGCCTGGAGCCCCAATGTCTCTGGTGCGGTAGGTGGACTGCCAATGTCCGCTGAGGAGCAGCAAGAGCTTGAGTGTCTGGCACTTTTGGTGTGGGAGCAATGGTCCGACGTTCGTGATTTTTCGGGGTTTTTTTCAGTGGGCGCCCACGCGTAGCTGGTAGTAAACGTCTACGCCCTGTTTGTCAGGGAAAGCCCGGAGCCCTAATGTCTGTGCTGCTGTAGGTGCACTGCCAATGACCGCTGAGGAGCAAAAGGAGCTTGAGTGCCTGGCCCTTTGGTGTGGGAGCAATGGTCCGACGTTCGTGATTTTTCGGGGGTTTTTTCAGTGAGCGCCCATGTGCAGCTGGTGGTATACGTCTAAGCCCTGTTCGTCAGGGAAAGCCCAGAGCCCCAATGTCTGCGCTGCTGTAGGTACACTGCCAATGGCCACTGAGGAGCAGCAAGAACTTGAGTGGCTGGCACTTTTGGTGTGGGAGCAATGGTCCAACGTTCGTGATTTTCTGTTTTTCTTTTCAGTGAGCGCCCCGGTGTAGCTGGTGGTAAACGTGGAAGCCCTGTTCGTCAGGGAAAGCCCGGAGCCCCAATGTCTGTGCTGCTGTACGTGCGCTACCAATGGCCGCTGAGGAGCAGCAAGAGCTTGAGTGTCTAGCACTTTTGGTGTGGGAGCAATCGTCCGACGTTCGTGATTTTTCGGGGTTTTTTTCAGTGGGCGCACACGTGTAGCTGGTGGTAAACGTCGAAGCCTTGTTCGTCAGGGAAAGCCCGGAGCCCCAATGTCTGTGCTGCTGTGGGTGCGCTGCCAATGGCCGCTGAGGAGCAGCAAGAGCTTGAGTGGCTGGCACTTTTGGTGTGGGAGCAATCGTCCGACGTTCGTGATTTTTTGGGGTTTTTTTTCAGTGAGCGCCCTGTTGCAGCTGGTGGTAAACGTTGAAGCCCTGTTCGTCAGGGAAAGCCCGGAGCCCCAGTGTCTGTGCTGCTATAGGTGCGCTGCCAATGGCCGCTGAGGAGCAGCAAGAGCTTGAGTGGCTGGCACTTTTGGTGTGGGAGCAATCGTCTGACGTTCCTGATTTTTCGGGTTTTTTTCAGTGGGCGCCCACGTGCACCTGGTGAAAAACATCGAAGCCCTGTTCGTCAGGAAAAGCCTGGAGCCCCAATGTCTCTGGTGCGGTAGGTGGACTGCCAATGTCCGCTGAGGAGCAGCAAGAGCTTGAGTGTCTGGCACTTTTGGTGTGGGAGCAATGGTCCGACGTTCGTGATTTCTTGGGGTTTTTTTTCAGGGTGCACCCACGTGCAGCTGGTGGTATACGTCGAAGCCCTGTTCGTCAGGGAAAGCCCGGAGCCCCAATGTCTGTGGTGCTGTAGGTGCACTGCCAATGGCCGATGAGGATCAGCAAGAGCTTGAGTTGCTGGCACATTTGGTGTGGGAGCAACGGTCCAACGTTCGTTATTTTTCCGGGTTTTTTTTCAGTGACCGCACTGGTGCAGCTGGTGGTAAATGTAGAAGCCCTGTTCGTCAGGGAAAGCCCGGAGCCCCAATGTCTGTGCTGCTGTAGGTGCGCTGCCATTGGCCGCTGAGGAGCAGCAAGAGCTTGAGTGGCTGGCACTTTTGGTGTGGGAGCAATAGTCTGACGTTCGTGATTTTTTGGGGTTTTTTTTCAGGGGGCGCCCAGGTGCAGCTGGTGGTAAACGTGGAATCCCTGTTCGTCAGGGATAGCCCGGAGCCCCAATGTCTGTGGTGCTGTAGGTGCGCTGTCAATGGCCGCTGAGCAGCAGCAAGAGCTTTAGTGTCTGGCCCTTTTGCTGTGGGAGCAATGGTCCGACGTTCGTGATTTTTCGGGGTTTTTTTTCAGGGGGCGCCCACGTGCAGCTGGTGGTATACGTCGAAGCCCTGTTCGTCAGGGAAAGCCCAGAGCCTCAATGTCTGTGCTGCTGTAGGTGCACTGCCAATGGCCGCTGAGGGGCAGCAAGAGCTTGAGTGGCTGGCACTTTTGGTGTTGGAGCAATTGTCCGACGTTCGTGATTTTTCGAGTTTTTTTTCAGTGGGCGCCAAGGTGCAGCTGGTGGTAAACTTCGAAGCCCTGTTCGTCAGGGAAAGCCCGAATCCCCAATGTCTGTGGTGCTGTAGGTGCGCTGCCAATGGCCGGTGAGGAGCAGCAAGAGCTTGAGTGGCTGGCACTTTTGGTGTGGGAGCAATTGTCCGACGTTCGTGATTTTTCGAGTTTTTTAAGCACGGGGCGCTCACGTGCAGCTGGTGATAAACGTCTAAGCCCTGCTCCTCAGGGAAAGCCCGGAGCCCCAATGTCTGTGGTGCTGTAGGTGCGCTGCCAATGGCCGCTGAGGGACAGCAAGAGCTTGAGTGTCTGGTCCTTTTGGTGTGGGAACAATCGTCCGAGGTTCGTGATTTTTCGGGGTTTTTTTCAGGGGGCGCCCATGTGCAGCTGGTGTTAAACGTCGAAGCCGTGTTCGTCAGAGAAAGCCCGGTGCCTCAATGTCTGTGCTGCTGTAGGTGCGCTGCCAATGGCCGCTGAGGAGCAGCAAGAGCTTGAGTGGCTGGCCCTTTTGGGCCAGTTCATAATTTGCGTCCGAAGTTCGTAATTTTTCGGGGTTTTTTTTCAGGGGGCTCCCACGTGTTGCTGGTGGTAAACGTGGAAGCCCTGTTATTCAGGGAAAGCACGGAGCCTCAATGTCTGTGCTGCTGTAGGTGGACTGCCAATGGCCGCTGAGGAGCAGGAAGAGCTTGACTGGCTGGCCCTTTAGATATGGGAGCAATCGTCCGACGTTCGTGATTTCTTGGGGTGTTTTTCCAGTGAGCGCCCTGGTGCAGCTGGTGGTAAACGTCGAAGCCCTGTTCGTCAGGGAAATCCCGGAGCTCCAATGAGTGTCTGGCACTTTTGGTGTGGGAGCAATGGTCCGACGTTCGTGATTTTTCGGGGTTTTTTTTTCAGGGGGCGCCCACGTGCAGCTGGTGGTAAACGTCGAAGCCTTGTTCGTCAGGGAAAGCCCGGAGCCCCAATGTCTGTGCTGCGGTAGGTGCGCTGCCAATGGCCGCTGAGGAGCAGCAAGAGCTTGAGTTGCTGGCACTTTTGGTGTGGGTGAAATCGTCCACGTTCGTGACTTTTTGTGGTATTTTTTCCGGGAGCGCCCACGTGCAGCTGGTGGTAAACGTCGAAGCCCTGTTCGTCAGGGAAAGCCCGGAGCCCCAATGTCTGTGCTGCTGTAGGTGGACTGCCAATGGCCGCTGAGGAGCAGCAAGAGCTTGAGTGGCTGGCTCTTTTCGTGTGGGTACAATCGTACGAGGTTCGTAATTTTTCGGGGTTTTTTTTTTTTAAGGGGTGCCCACGTGGACCTGCTGGCAAACGTCGAAGCCCTGCTCCTCAGGGAAAGCCCGGAGCCCCAATGTCTGTGCTACTGTAGGTGCACTGCCAATGGCCGCTGAGGAGCAGCAAGAGCTTGAGAGGCTGGCACTTTTGGTGTGGGAGCAATCGTCAGACGTTCGTGATTTTTCGGGGTTTTTTTCAGTGAGCGCTCTGGTGCAGCTGGTGGTATACGTCGAAGCCCTGTTCGTCAGGGAAATCCCGGAGCTCCAATGTCTGTGCTGCTGTAGGTGCGCTGCCAATGGCCGCTGAGGAGCAGCAAGAGCTTGAGTGTCTCGCACTTTTGGTGTGGGAGCAATCGTCCAACGTTCGTGATTTTTCGGATTTTTTTTCAGTGGGCGCCCACGTGTAGCTGGTGGTAAACATCGAAGCCCTGTTCGTCAGGGAAAGCCCGGAGCCCCAATGTCTGTGCTGCTGTAGGTGCGCTGCCAATGGCCGCTGAGGAGCAACAAGAGCTTGAGTGGCTGGCCCTTTTGGTGTGGGAGTAATCGTCCGACGTTCGTGATTTTTTGGGTTTTTTTCAGTGGGCGCCCAAGTGCAGCTGGTGGTTGTCATGGTTTTGTTAGTGAGGGGGGGCCTAAGGTGGTAGCTTCTGCAGGAATCTGCTAGAAGTCGCTCCCCTTTGTTCAGTGGACTCGGCCGGGCCTAGGGCGGACCTGCTGCTGGCCAAGGTCGAGCCGATTGGTGGCAGAATGTTCCGTGATAACGTCTCTGCGATAACGTATTAAGAAGGGGAAAACAGAAAAAAAAAAGAGAGAAGATGTGAAGAAGCTGAGCGGGGTCGGAGGTGCAGAGTGGGAGGCGCAGGCCTCCTGGGCCTTGCAGGCCTCACCCTCTGGCCTCTCGCCAGGCAGCCGACTGGGCCCGACTTGGTCCGGCCCGGCTGCAAGAAGTGGAAAGGAGATGAGAAGTGAATAAGATGTAAAAAGATCCTGAGAGACATCTACCACCCTGTTGTGAGTGAGGAACGGCTGCAGATGCCAAGGTCAGTTCAGAAAGGAGGGGAGGAGTAATGCGGCTCCTAGCCAAGATTCCCCTGCAGCCTGTGGTGACGACCATGGTGGAGCAGGTTGTCCCCCTGCAGCCCATGGAGGTGCACGGAGGAGCAGAGATCCACTTGGAGCCCGTGAAGGACCCCGTACCGGGGGAGGTGGATGCCTGAAGGCGGCTGTGGCCCGTGGAGGGCCCGCTGGGACAGCCGTTCTGGAGAGACTGCACTCTGTGGAAGAGATGACCCACACCGGAGCAGTTCCACGAAGGACTGTAGCGTAGGGGTGGGACCCCATGATGGAGCAGGGGAGGAATGTGAGGAGTTCTTCCCCCGACCATGAAGCAGCGGCGTGACACAACGTATGATGAACTGACTGCAACCCCCATTCCCTCTTCCCCCCTGTGCCGCTGGGGGGGGGGAAGGTAGTAGAGATAAAGTTAAGCTTGGGAAGAGGGAGGGGTGGATGGAGGTTATCTTGTTCTCTGTCTCATTATCCTGCTGTTTGTAGTAATAAATGAATAGTTTTCCCCAACTCGAGTCTGTTTTGCCCGTGACGGTAACTTTAAGGATTTCGCCCCGTCCTTATCTCAAACCTCGAGCCGTTTTTCCTTATATTTTGCCTCCCTGTTCTTTCGGAGGGTGGGGGGAGTGAGAGAGAGACAGCGTAGTCTGGTCCTGATCAGGGCTGAACTACGACGGTGGTAAACGTCTAAGCCCTGTTCGTCAGGGAAAGCCCGGAGCCCCAATGTCTGCGCTGCTGTAGGTGCGCTGCCAATGGCCGCTGAGGAGCAGCAAGAGCTTGAGTGGCTGGCGTTTTTGGTGTGGGAGCAATCGTCCGACGTTCGAGATTTTTTGGGTTTTTTTCAGTGGGCGCCCAGGTGCAGCTGGTTGCAAATGTCGAAGCCCTGTTCGTCAGGGAAAGCCCGGAGCCCCCATGTCTGTGCTGCTGTAGGTGCGCTGCCAATGGCCGCTGAGGAGCAGCAAGAGCTTGAGTGGCTGGCACTTTTGGTGTGGGAGCAATCGTCTGACGTTCATGATTTTTTGGGTTTTCTGTTCCGGGAGAGCCCACGTGCAGCTGGTGGTAAACGTCGAAGCCCTGTTCGTCAGGGAAAGCCCGGAGCCCCAATGTCTGTGCTGCTGTAGGTGCACTGCCAATGGCCGCTGAGGAGCAGCAAGAGCCTGAGTGGCTGGCACTTTTGGTGTGGGAGCAATCGTCCGACATTAGTTTTTTCTTGGGGTTTTTTTCAGTGGGCGCCCACATGTAGATGGTGGTAAATGTCAAAGCCCTGTTCGTCAGGGAAAGCCCGAATCCCCAATGTCTGTGGTGCTGTAGGTGCGCTGCCAATGGCCGCTGAGGAGCAGCAAGAGCTTGAGTGGCTGGCCCTTTTGGTGTGGGTGCAATCATCCGACGTTCGAGATTTTTCGGGTTTTTTTTTTCAGGGGGCGCCCAGGTGCAGATGGTGGTAAACGTCGAAGCCCTGTTCGTCAGGGAAAGCCTGGAGTCCCAATGTCTGGGATGCTGTAGATGCGCTGCAAATGGCCGCTGAGGAGCAGCAAGAGCTTGAGGGTCTGGCACTTTTGGTGTGCGAGCAATCGTCCGACGTTCGTGATTTTTCGGGGTTTTTTTTTCAGGGGGCGCCCACGTGCAGCTGGTGGTAAACGTCGAAGCCCTGTTCGTCAGGGAAAGCCCGGAGCCGCAATGTCTGTGCTGCGGTAGGTGCGCTGCCAATGGCTGCTGAGGAGCAGCAAGAGCTTGAGTTGCTGGCACTTTTGGTGTGGGTGAAATCGTCCACGTTCGTGATTTTTTGTGGTATTTTTTCCGGGAGCGCCCACCTGCAGCTGGTGGTAAACGTCGAAGCCCTGTTCGTCAGGGAAAGCCCGGAGCCCGAATGTCTGTGCTGCTGTAGGTGCGCTGTCAATGGCCGCTGAGGAGCAGCAAGAGCTTGAGTTGCTGGCACTTTTGGTGTGGGTGAAATCGACCACGTTCGTGATTTTTTGTGGTATTTTTTCCAGGAGCGCCCACGTGCAGCTGGTGGTAAACGTCGAAGCCCTGTTCGTCAGGGAAAGCCCGGAGCCCCAATGTCTGTGCTGCTGTAGGTGCGCTGCCAATGGCCACTGAGGAGCAGCAAGAGCTTGAGTGGCTGGCACTTTTGGTGTGGGAGGAATCGTCCAACGTTCGTGATTTCTTGGGGTTTTTTTCAGGGAGCGCCCACGTGCAGCTGGTGGTAAACGTCGAAGCCCTGTTCGTCAGGGAAAGCCCGGAGACCCACTGTCTGTGCTGCTGTAGGTGCGCTGCCAATGGCCGCTGAGGAGCAGCAAGAGCCTGAGTGGCTGGCACTTTTGGTGTGGGAGCAATGGTCCGACGTTCGTGATTTTTAGGGGTTTTTTTTCAGTGAGCGCACTGGTGAAGCTGGTGGTATACGTCGAAGCCCTGTTCGTCAGGGAAAGCCCGGAGCCCCAATTTCTGTGCTGCTGTAGGTGGACTGCCAATGGCCGCTGAGGAGCAGCAAGAGCTTGAGTGGCTGGCACTTTTGGAGTGGCAGCAATGGTCCAACGTTCGTGATTTTTCGGGGTTTTTTTTCAGTGGGCGCCCACGTGCAGCTGGTGGTAAACGTCGAAGCCCTGTTCGTCAGGGAAAGCCCGGAGCCCCAATGTCTGTGCTGCTGTAGGTGCGCTGGCAATGGCCGCTGAGGAGCAGCAAGAGCTTGAGTGGCTGGCACTTTTGGAGTGGGAGCAATGGTCCAACGTTCGTGATTTTTAGGGGTATTTTTTCAGGGGGCGCCCCGGTGCAGCTGGTGGTAAACGTCGAAGCCCTGTTCGTCAGGGAAAGCCCGGAGCCCCAATGTCTGTGCTGCTGTAGGTGCGCTGGCAATGGCCGCTGAGGAGCAGCAAGAGCTTGAGTGGCTGGCACTTTTGGTGTGGGAGCAATGGTCCAACGTTCGTGATTTTTAGGGGTATTTTTTCAGGGGGCGCACAGGTGCAGCTGGTGGTAAACGTCGAAGCCCTGTTCGTCAGGGAAAGCCCAGGGGCCCCAGTGTCTGTGCTGCTGTTCTTGCGCTGCCAATGGCCGCTGAGGAGCAGCAAGAGCTTGAGTGGCTGGCGTTTTTGGTGTGGGAGCAATCGTCCGACGTTCGAGATTTTTCGGGTTTTTTTCAGTGGGCGCCCAGGTGCAGCTGGTTGCAAATGTCGAAGCCCTATTCGTCAGGGAAAGCCCGGAGCCCCCATGTCTGTGCTGCTGTAGGTGCGCTGCCAATGGCCGCTGAGGAGCAGCAAGAGCTTGAGTGGCTGGCACTTTTGGTGTGGGAGCAATCGTCTGACGTTCATGATTTTTTGGGTTTTTTGTTCCGGGAGAGCCCACGTGCAGCTGGTGGTAAACGTCGAAGCCCTGTTCGTCAGGGAAAGCCCGGAGCCCCAATGTCTGTGCTGCTGTAGGTGCACTGCCAATGGCCGCTGAGGAGCAGCAAGAGCCTGAGTGGCTGGCACTTTTGGTGTGGGAGCAATCGTCCGACATTAGTTTTTTCTTGGGGTTTTTTTCAGTGGGCGCCCACATGTAGATGCTGGTAAATGTCAAAGCCCTGTTCGTCAGGGAAAGCCCGAATCCCCAATGTCTGTGCTGCTGTAGATGCACTGTCAATGGCCGCTGAGGAGCCGCAAGAGCTTGGGTGGCTGGCACTTTTGGTGTGGGAGCGATGGTTCGACGTTCGTGATATTTCGGGGTTTTTTTCAGGGGTCGCCCATTTGCACCTGGTGGTAAACTTCGAAGCCCTGTTCGTCAGGGAAAGACCAGAGCCTCAATGTCTGTGCTGCTGTACGTGTGCTACCACTGGCCCCTGAGGAGCAGCAAGAGCTTGAGTGGCTGGCACTTTTGGTGTGGGAGCAATGGTCCGACGTACCTGTTTCTTCGGGGTTATTTTCAGGGGACGCCCAGGTGAAGCTCTTGGTAAACGGCGAACCCCTGTTCGTCAGGGAAAGCCTGGAGCCCGAATGTCTGTGCTGCTGTAGGTGTACTGCCAATGGCCGCTGAGGAGCAGCAAGAGCTTGAGTGGCTGGCACTTTTGGTGTGGGAGCAATCGTCCGACGTTCGTGATTTTTCGGGGGTTTTTTTTCAGTGAGCGCCCAGGTGCAGCTGGTGGTAAACGTCGAAGCCCTGTTCGTCAGGGAAAGCCCGGAGCCCCAATGTCTGTGCTGCTGTAGGTGCGCTGCCAATGGCCGCTGAGGAGCAGCAAGAGCTTGAGTGTCTGGCACTTTTGGTGTGGGAGCAATCGTCCAACGTTCGTGATTTTTCGGGTTTTTTTTTCAGTGGGCGCCCACGTGCAGCTGGTGGTAAACCTCGAAGCCCTGTTCATCAGGGAAATACCGGAGCCCCAATGTCTCTGTTGCGGTACGTGGAGTGCCAACGGCTGCCGAGGAGCAGCAAGAGCTTGAGTGGCTGGCACTTTTGGTGTGGGAGCAATGGTCCGACGTTCGTGATATTTTGGGGTTTTTTTTCACAGGGCGCCCTGGTGCAGCTGGTGGTAAACGTCGAAGCCCTGTTCGTTAGGGAAAGCCCGGAGCCTCAATGTCTGTGGTGCTGTAGGTGCGCTGCCAATGGTCGCTGAGGAGCAGCAAGAGCTTGAGTGTCTGGCACTTTTGGTGTGGGAGCAATCATCCGACGTTGGTGAGTTTTTTGGGTTTTTTTTCAGGGAGCGCCCACGTGCAGCTGGTGGTAAAAGTAGAAGCCCTGTTCGTCAGGGAAAGACCAGAGCCTCAATGTCTCTGGTGCGGTACGTAGACTGCCAATGGCCGCTGAGGAGCAGCAAGAGCTTGAGTGGCTGGCACTTTCGGTGTGGGAGAAATAGTCCGACGTTCGTGATTTATCTGGTTTTTTTTTCAGGGGGCGCCCAGGTGCAGCTGGTGGTAAACGTCGAAGCCCTGTTCTTCATGGAAAGGCTGGAGCCCCAATGTATGTGCTGCTGTAGGTGCGCTGCCAGTGGCCGCTGAGGCGCAGCAAGAGCTTGAGTGTCTGGCCCTTTTGGCCTGGAGCAATCGTCCGACGTTCGTGATTTTTAGGTTTTGTTTTGAGGGGGCGCCCTCGTGTAGCTGGTGGTAGACGTCGAAGCCCTGTTCGTCAGGGAAAGCCCGGAGCCCCAATGTCTGTGCTGCTGTAGGTGCGCTGCCAATGGCCGCTGAGGAGCAGCAAGAGCTTGAGTGGCTGGCACTTTTGGTGTGGGAGCAATGTTCCTACGTTCGTGATATTTCGGGATTTTTTTTCAGGGGACGCCCAGGTGCAGCTGGTGGTAAACGTCGAAGCCCTGCTCCTCAGGGAAAGCCCGGGGCCCCAATGTCTGTGCTGCTGTAGGTGGACTGCCAATGGCCGCTGAGGAGCAGCAAGAGCTTGAGTGTCTGGCACTTTTGGTGTGGGAGCAATCGTCCGACGTTCGTGATTTTTTGGGGTTTCTTTTAAGGGGGCGCCCAGGTGCAGCTGGTGGTAAACGTCGAAGCCCTGTTCGTCAGGGAAAGCCCGGAGCCCCAATGTCTGTGCTGCTGTAGGTGCACTGCCAATGGCCGCTGAGGAGCAGCAATAACTTGAGTTGCTGGCACTTTTGGTGTGGGTACAGTGGTCCGACGTTCGTGATTTTTTGCGTTTCTTTTCACTGGGCGCCCACATGCAGCTGGTGGTAAATGTCGAAGCCCTGTTTGTCAGGGAAAGCCCGGAGCCCCAATGTCTCTGGTGCTTTAGATGAGCTGCCAATGGCCGCTGAGGAGCAGCAAGAGCTTGAGTGGCTGGCACTTTTGGTGTGGGAGCAATGGTCCGACGTCCATGATTTTTTGGGGTTTTTTTCAGGGGGCGCCCACGTGCAGCTGGTGGTAAACGTCGAAGCCCTGTTCGTCAGGGAAAGACCGGAGCCTCAATGTCTCTGGTGCAGTACGTGGAGTGACAATGGCCGCTGAGGAGCAGCAAGAGCTTGAGTGGCTGGCACTTTTGGTGTCGGAGTAATCGTCTGACGTTCGTGATTTTTCAGGTTTATTTTCAGGGGACGCCCACGTGCAGCTGGTGGTAAACGTCGAAGCCCTGTTCGTCAGAGAAAGCCCGGAGCCCCAGTGTCTGTGCGGCTGTAGGTGCGCTGCCAATGGCCGCTGAGGAGCAGCAAGAGCTTGAGTGGCTGGCACTTTTGGCGTGGGAGCAATGGTCCGACGTTCGTGATTTTTCGGGGTTGTTTCAGTGGGCGCCCACGTGTAGGCGGTGGTAAACGTCGAAGCCCTGTTCGTCAGGGAAAGCCCGGAGCCCCAATGTCTGTGCTGCTGTAGGTGCGCTGCCAATGGCCGCTGAGGAGCAGCAAGAGCTTGAGTGTCTGGCTCTTTTGGTGTGGGAGTAATGCTCCGACGTTCGTGATTTTTCGGGGTTTTTTTTCAGGGGTCGCCCAGTTGCAGCTGGTGGTAAACGTCGAAGCCCTGTTCGTCAGGGAAAGCCCGGAGCCGCAGTGTCTGTGGTGCTGTAGGTGCGCTCCCAATGGCCGCTGAGGATCAGCAAGAGCTTGAGTGGCTGGCACTTTTTGTGTGGGAGCAATCGTCTGACGTTCGTGATTTTTCGGGGTTTTTTTCAGTGGGCGCCCACGTGCAGCTGGTGGTAAACGTTGAAGCCCTGTTCGTCAGGGAAAGCCCGGAGCCCCAATGTCTCTGTGGCTGTAGGTGGACTGCCAGTGGCCGCTGAAGAGCAGCAAGAGATGAGTGGCTGGCACTTTTGGTGTGGGAGCAATGGTTCGACGTTCGTGATTTTTCGGGGTTTTTTTCAGTGGGCGCCCACGTGCAGCTGGTGGTAAACGTTGAAGCCCTGTTCGTCAGGGAAAGCCCGGAGCCCCAATGTCTCTGCTGCTGTAGGTGCGCTGCCAGTGGCCGCTGAGGAGCAGCAAGAGCTTGAGTGGCTGGCACTTTTGGCGTGGAGCAATCGAACGACGTTCGTGATTTTTCTTTTTTATTTTCAGGGGCCGCCTATGTGCAGCTGGTGGTAAACGTCGAAGCCCTGTTCGTCAGGGAAAGCCCGGAGCCCCAGTGTCTGTGCGGCTGTAGGTGCGCTGCCAATGGCCGCTGAGGAGCAGCAAGAGCTTGAGTGGCTGGCACTTTTGGCGTGGGAGCAATGGTCCGACGTTCGTGATTTTTCGGGGTTGTTTCAGTGGGCGCCCACGTGTAGACGGTGGTAAACGTCGAAGCCCTGTTCGTCAGGTAAAGCCCGGAGCCCCAGTGTCTGTGCTGCTGTAGGTGCGCTGCCAATGGCCGCTGAGGAGCAGCAAGAGCTTGAGTGTCTGGCTCTTTTGGTGTGGGAGCAATGGTCCGACGTTCGTGATTTTTCGGGGTTTTTTTTCAGGGGGCGCCGAGTTGCAGCTGGTGGTAAACGTCGAAGCCCTGTTCGTCAGGGAAAGCCCGGAGCCGCAGTGTCTGTGGTGCTGTAGGTGCACTGCCAATGGCCGCTGAGGATCAGCAAGAGCTTGAGTGGCTGGCACTTTTGGTGTGGGAGCAATCGTCCGACGTTCGTGATTTTTTGGGGTTTTTTTTCAGTGAGCTCCCTGGTGCGGCTGGTGGTAAACGTCGAAGCCCTGTTCGTCAGGGAAAGCCCGGAGACGCAATGTCTGTGGTGCTGTAGGTGCGCTGCCAATGGTCGCTGAGGAGCAGCAAGAGCTTGAGTGTCTGGCACTTTTGGTGTGCGAGCAATCATCCGACGTTGGTGAGTTTTTTGGGTTTTTTTTCAGGGAGCGCCCAAGTGCAGCTGGTGGTAAAAGTAGAAGCCCTGTTCGTCAGGGAAAGACCAGAGCCTCAATGTCTCTGGTGCGGTACGTAGACTGCCAATGGCCGCTGAGGAGCAGCAAGAGCTTGAGTGGCTGGCACTTTCGGTGTGGGAGAAATAGTCCGACGTTCGTGATTTATCTGGTTTTTTTTTCAGGGGGCGCCCAGGTGCAGCTGGTGGTAAACGTCGAAGCCCTGTTCTTCATGGAAAGGCTGGAGCCCCAATGTATGTGCTGCTGTAGGTGCGCTGCCAGTGGCCGCTGAGGCGCAGCAAGAGCTTGAGTGTCTGGCCCTTTTGGCCTGGAGCAATCGTCCGACGTTCGTGATTTTTAGGTTTTGTTTTGAGGGGGCGCCCTCGTGTAGCTGGTGGTAGACGTCGAAGCCCTGTTCGTCAGGGAAAGCCCGGAGCCCCAATGTCTGTGCTGCTGTAGGTGCGCTGCCAATGGCCGCTGAGGAGCAGCAAGAGCTTGAGTGGCTGGCACTTTTGGTGTGGGAGCAATGGTTCGACGTTCGTGATTTTTCGGGGTTTTTTTCAGTAGGTGCCCACGTGTAGCTGGTGGTAAGTGTTTAAGCCCTGTTCGTCAGAGAAATACCCGGAGCCCCAATGTCTGTGCTGCTGTAGGTGCACTGCCAATGGCCGCTGAGGAGCAGCAAGGGATTGAGTGTCTGGCACTTTTGGTGTGGGTGCAATCATTCGACGTTCGTAATTTTTTAGGGTTTTTTTTCAGGGGACGCCCCGGTGCAGCTGGTGGTAAACGTCGAAGCCCTGTTCGTCAGGGAAAGCCCGAAGCCCCAATGTCTGTGCTGCTGTAGGTGGACTGCCAATGGCCGCTGAGGAGCAGCAAGAGATTTTGTGTCTGGCACGTTTTGTGTGGAGCAATCGTCCGACGTACTTGATATTTTGGTTTTTTTTTAGTGGGCACCCTGTTGCAGCTGGTGGTAAACGTCGAAGCCCTGTTCGTCAGGGAAAGCCCGTAGCCCCAATGTCTGTGCTGCTGTAGGTGGACTGCCAATGCCGCTGAGGAGCAGCAAGAGCTTGAGTGTCTGGCACTTTTGTTGTGGGAGCAATCGTCCGACGTTCGTGATTTTTCGCGGGTTTTTTTCAGTAGGCGCCCACGTGCAGCTGGTGGTAAACGTCGAAGCCCTGTTCGTCAGGGAAATCCCGGAGCCCCAATGTCTGTGGTGCTGTAGGTGCGCTGCCAATGGCCGCTGAGGAGCAGCAAGAGCTTGAGTGTCTGGCACTTTTGGTGTGGGAGCAATGGTCCGACGTTTGTGATATTTCGGGGTGTTTTTCAGTGAGCGCCCTGGTGCAGCTGGTGATATACGTCGAAGACCTGTTCGTCAGTGAAAGCCCGGAGCCCCAATGTCTGTGCTGCGGTATGTGGGCTGCCAATGGCCGCTGAGGAGCAGCAAGAGCTTGAGTGTCTGGCCCTTTTGGTGTGGGAGCGATCGTCCGACGTTCGTGATTTTTCGGGGTTTCTTTTTCAGGGGGCGCCCAGTTGCAGCTGGTGGTAAACGTCGAAGCCCTGTTCGTCAGGGAAAGCCCGGAGCCCCAGTGTCTGTGCTGCTGTAGCTGCGCTGCCAATGGCCGCTGAGGAGCAGCAAGAGCTTGAGTGTCCGGCACTTTTGGTGTGGGAGCAATGGTCCAACATTCGTGATTTTTTGTGGTTTTTTTTCAGTGAGGGCCCTGGTGCAGCTGGTCGTAAACGTGGAAGTCCTGTTCGTCAGGGAAAGCCCGGAGCCCCAGTGTCTGTCCTGCTGTAGGTGCGATGCCAATGGCCACTGAGGAGCAGCAAGAGCTTGAGTGGCTGGCACTTTTGGTGTGGGAGCAATGGTTCGACGTTCGTGATTTTTTGGGGTTTTTTTCAGGGAGCGCCCACGTACAGCTGGTTGTAAACGTCGAAGCCCTGTTCGTCAGGGAAATCCCGGAGCCCCAATATCTGTGCTGCTGTAGGTGCACTGCCAATGGCCGCTGAGGAGCAGCAAGAGCTTGAGTGGCTGGCCCTTCTGGTGTGGGAGCAATCGTCCGACGTTCCTGATTTTTTCGGGGTTTTTTTCTGTGGGCTTCCACGTGTAGATGGTGGTAAACGTCGAAGCCCTCTTCGTCAGGGAAAGCCCGGAGCCCCAATGTCTGTGCTGCTGTAGGTGCACTGCTAATGGCCACTGAGGAGCAGCAAGAGGTTGAGTGGCTGACACTTTTGGTGTGGGAGCAATGGTCCGACGTTCGTGATTTTTTTGGTTTATTTTTTCAGGGGGGTCCCACGTGCAGCTGGTGGTAAACGTCGAAGCCCTGTTCGTCAGGGAAAGCCCGGAGCCCCAATATCTGTGCTGCTATAGGTGCTCTGCCAATGGCCGCTGAGGAGCAGCAAGAGCTTGAGTGGCTGGCCCTTTTGGTGTGGGAGCAATCGTCCGACATTCGTGATATTTTGGTTTTTTTTTTTCCGAGAGCGCCCACGTGCACCTGGGTGTAAACGTCGAAGCCCTGTTCGTCAGAGAAAGCCCGGAGCCCCAATGTCTGTGCTGCTGTAGGTGGCTACCAATGGCCGCTGAGGAGCAGCAAGAGCTTGAGTGGCTCGCACTTCTGGTGTGGGAGCAATCGTCCGACGTCCGTGATTTTTTCGGGTTTTTTTTCAGTGAGCGCCCAGGTGCAGCTGGTGGTAAACGTCGAAGCCCTGTTCGTCAGGGAAAGCCCGGAGCCCCAATGTCTGTGCTGCTGTAGGTGTGCTGCCAATGGCCGCTGAGGAGCAGCAAGAGCTTGAGTGGCTGGCTCTTTTGGTGTGGGAGCAATCGTCTGACGTTCGTGATTTTTCGAGTTTTTTTTTCAGTGAGCGCCCATGTGCAGCTGGTGGTAAACGTCAAAGCCCTGTTCGTCAGGGAAAGCCCGGAGCCCCAATGTCTGTGGTGCTGTAGGTGCACTGCCAATGGCCGCTGAGGAGCAGCAAGAGCTTGAGTGGATGGCACGTTCGGTGTGGGAGCAATCGTCCGACGTTCGTGATTTCTCGAGTTTTTTTTTCAGGGGGCGCCCTGGTACAGCTGGTGGTAAACGTCGAAGCCCTGTTCGTCAGGGAAAGCCTGGAGCCCCAATATCTGTGCTGCTGTAGGTGCACTGCCAATGGCCGCTGAGGAGCAGCAAGAGCTTGAGTGGCTGGCACTTTTGGTGTGGGAACAATCGTCCAACGTTCCTGATTTTTCGGGGTTTTTTTCAGTGGGCTCCCACGTGTAGATGGTGGTAAACGTCGAAGCCCTGTTCGTCAGGGAAAGCCCGGAGCCCAAGTGTCTGTGCTGCTGTAGGTGCGCTGCCAATGGCCGCTGAGGAGCAGCAAGAGCTTGAGTGGCTGGCACTTTTGGTGTGGGAGCAATCGTCCGACGTTTGTGATTTTTCGAGTTTTTTTTTCAAGGGGCGCCCACATGTAGCTGGTGGTAAACCTCGAAACCCTGTTCTTCAGGGAAAGCCTGGAGCCCCAATGTCTGTGGTGCTGTAGGTGTGCTGCCAATGGCCGCTGAGGAGCAGCAAGAGCTAGTGGCTGGCACTTCTGGTGTGGGAGCAATGGTCCGACGTTCGTGATTTTTTGGGTTTTTTTTTCAGGGGGCGCCCCGGTGCAGCTGGTGGTAAACATCGAAGCCCTGTTCGTCAGGGAAAGCCCAGAGCCCCAATGTCTGTGCTGCTGTAGGTGCACTGACAATGGCCGCTGAGGTGCAGCAAGAGCTTGAGTGGCTGGCACTTTTGGTGTGGGAGCAATCGTCCGACGTTTGTGATTTTTTGGGGTTTTTTTTCAGGGAGCGCCCACATGCAGCTTGTGCTAAATGTAGAAGCTCTGTTCGTCAGGGAAAGACCGAAGCCTCAATGTCTCTGGTGCGGTACGTGGACTGCCAATGTCCGCTGAGGAGCAAAAAGAGCTTGAGTGTCTGGCCCTTTTGGTGTGGGAGTAATGGTCCGACGTTAGTGATTTTTCAGGGTTGTTTTCAGGGGACGCCCACGCGCAGCTGGTGGTAAACATCGAAGCCCTGTTCGTCAGGGAAAGCCTGGAGCCCCAATGTCTGTGCTGCTGTAGGTGTGCTGCCAATGGCCGCTGAGGAGCAGCAAGAGCTTGAGTGGCTGGCACTTTTGGTGTGGGAGCAATCTTCCGACGTTCGTGATTATTCGGGGTTGTTTTCAGTGGGCGCCCACGTGTAGACGGTGGTAAACGTCGAAGCCCTGTTCGTCAGAGAAAGCCCGGAGCCCCAGTGTCTGTGCTGCTGTAGGTGCACTGCCAATGACCGCTGAGGAGCAAAAGGAGCTTGAGTGTCTGGCCCTTTTGGTGTGGGAGCAATGGTCCGACGTTGGTGATTTTTCGGGGTTTTCTTCAGTGAGCGCCCTGGTGCAGCTGGTGGTATACTTCGAAGCCCTGTTCGTCAGGGAAAGCCCGGAGCCCCAATGTCTGTGCTGCTGTAGGTGCACTGCCAATGGCCACTGAGGGGCAGCAAGAGCTTGAGTGGCTGGCACTTTTGGTGTGGTAGCAGTGGTCCAAGGTTCGTGATTTTTGAGTTTTTTTTTCAGGGGGCGCCCACGTGCTGCTGGTGGTAAACGTCGAAGCCCTGTTCGTCATGGAAAGCCCGGAGCCCCAATATCTGTGCTGCTGTAGGTGCGCTGCCAATGGCCGCTGAGGAGCAGCAAGAGCTTGAGTGGCTGGCACTTTTGGGGTGGGAGCAATGGTCCGACGTTCGTGATTTTTCTGGGTTTTTTTTTCAGGGGGCTCCCACGTGCAGCTGGTGGTAAACGTCGAAGCCCTGTTCGTCAGGGAAAGCCCAGAGCCCCAATGTCTGTGCTGCTGTAGGTGCGCTACCAATGGCCGCTGATGAGCAGCAAGAGCTTGAGTGTCTAGCACTTTTGGTGTGGGAGCAATCGTCCGACGTTCGTGATTTTTCGGGGTTTTTTTCAGTGGGCGCCCACGTATAGATGGTCGTAAACGTCGAAGCCCTGTTCGTCAGGGAAAGCCTGGAGCCCCAATGTCTGTGCTGCTGTACGTGCGCTGCCAATGGCCGCTGAGGAGCAGCAAGAGCTTGAGTGGCTGGCACTTTTGGTGTGGGAGCAATCGTCCGACGTTCGTGATTTTTTGGGGTTTTTTTCAGGGAGCGCCCTGTTGCAGCTGGTGGTAAACGTCGAAGCCCTGTTCGTCAGGGAAAGCCCGGAGCCCCAATGTCTGTGCTGCTGTAGATGCGCTGCCAATTGCAGGCTTCTCTTGCCAGCTAACCTACCCCGCACGCACCGGAGCCCCGCTCCGGGGAAAGCAGGGCATCACGCGGATACCGTCAAGCCAAGCCTTCAATTTAATGCTGCGCAACAAAGGGTTAAATACCCGTACACCCGCCACGCACGCGAACGCACCCGCCCCCTGCGCCCATGAATCTATCCGTGCCCGCCACGCACCTGCACCCATGGACTTATCCGTGCCCACCACGTACGTGGACGCACCTGCCCCCTGCGCCCATGGACCTATCCGCGCCTAGCGCGTGAATCACTGCAGACTGCCCCTCCTGCATACATGCAGCCCTGCTAACGTTACCCCACAATTCCCCCCCTCTATGCTAAATCATTCTAGTCTAATGGCTGGTACCCTGAGGTGGATGCCGCTATAACATAGTTGATCATGGATAGTCACCTAGTGACCCCTCAATCATAGCATGCACGAAACGTAACAGTAACAAACAAAGCATTATCAAAGCGACTGCTAGGATTGTCAAACCTATAGACACAATATTTCTTAGCCATCTAGGTAAACCAAACAGGTCTGGAAACTACCCCAGTCCTTTAGGGCTTTGACGTTGAATACTGACTGGGCAGCATGCGCATGCGTCTTCTCCGAGGCCAAGGAAGCATTTTCACTGAAGTCCAAACAGCAGTAACCCTGGAGACCTGGGACTCCCTCTAGGTCGCTGCAACCGATGCCAGGCCTCGCAAGGGCATAATCTAATGCCAGCTTCATTTGTGTCAGTCCTTCATCGTGTGCTGCTAAAGCAGTCGCCAGTTCAGATATGGCGAGGGCTGTGCGGTTGGCATTCCCAAGAGCCCAACAGGCCACGCGCTATGCAAACCTGAGTAGAGTTGGTGTAATGCGTGAATTGCTCCCAAAAGTTAGTCGTTATCACTTGCACTGGAAGACTCACAATCAGGATCAATCCCACTAGGATGAGCTGGAGAGTGCCACACCGCTCGGTTACCCTGCTGATCCTCCAGCCACAGCTGTACCAACCAGGCTGGGATCCATCGGGTCCCCGCACCTGTGGAGATACAAGCATACCCTTGTCCCCATGTTAGCAAATCAGCGGGACCTTCCCAGCCTGGGTTTTCTGGCAGGCAGAACCAGACCTTTGGGAGTGCCTTGCCCCCAAACAGCGGCTGACGCGAGGAAAATGGTTTTGGATAGGGGAAACGGATTGGGGGTTAGCGAAGGACATATGATTCAGTACCACAAGCGCTTCACCGACCAAGACCCCGGGAGAACCCCTCTTTCCCCCTCTCTTAAGCAGATTAGCTGTGCTTTCAGGGTTTTGTGCGCGTGTTCTACAATCACTTGCTTGGTGCTGTTCAGAGGAATGCCAAACGTATGGCGGACTCCCCACGTCTGCAGGAAGTGGTGAGATATCTGTGACGGCCCACGGTCAGTCTTTATTTTCCGAGGTACCCTAGGCAAATAAAAGCCCAGCTCTGGTGCAGGATGGATTTTGTGTTATGGACGTCGTGAATAGACACACGAAGAGAGCTCGGGAGCAAGTGTCGATCGCAACATGAATGTATTTGAAACAGCCAAATAGCGCATAGTCTGTGATATCTAGTTGTCGTACCTGGTTCGGAGCATACCTCCGGGGTTAACGCCTGGGTAGTATAAGGCCTGGTTCGGGTTAGGTGCTTGACATGCTGGACAGGTTGGCACTACAGCCCAACCGTGTGAGATGGGCAGTCGGAACTGACGTCGTATGGCGTGTGCGTTCTGATGTATTATTCTCTGTATCACTTTTATAGACAGGTGACCAAGCACGGAATGATTATACCTAGTATAATGCCTAGTATCACAATTTTTTAGCTAAGGATAGCAACCACCTAGCTATGCCCTACACAAGCTAATAAGATTACTAATGACACCTTATCTATATATAAAAAAAAACACCTAAATTTCACTATTTTCTACTAATTTTCTATTATGATATTCTCTGTTACTACAAACATAATAACTTCAGTAACTTTCTTATCTACAAAGCCAGTGACTAATTTTGCAGGCCTCTGTTGAAACAAGCCATAATTCCATTAACAATGTCTTGTATGTTAAAGTTCCCTTCTCATTCCATGGCTTTCTTCCAGCGAGCATGATTGTATCCCTCTCCCAAGGTCAGTTTGCTTTCACTGACACCGTACTGGCTCAAGAAATACCCACATCTCTCTCTTCTTTGTTTATGAGAAGAGGCTTATTTCAACGCTTTATCTATTAAAGTCTGCACATATTTCAACACACACATGGAATACAGATCAAAATACATATATAAAAAGAATGAATAAGCATCCTACAGCTATTTGTAATAAGCTTTTATCAATCCACCAAAAAGATTTCTGAATATATCAAAATCATCACTTTGTTGCTGGTTTTGTACTCCTTTTTGCAAGTTTTGAATACTTTTGTGAATAGATTGCGAATAATCAGACAGATTCATGCAGCAAAGCCCATCAAAATCCTGACAACCATGATTTTGTGCTGATAATAAAAATCTACTACTGATCTATTCTGTTACCAACCCGACTACGCCAAAGACACCGCCGAGCAGGAGGATGTTTATCAGCCGGGTCAGAGCAGAGAAAGGAGGCAGGCGCAGCACCTTCAGGGCGTCCCCTGTTGTAAATAAAGTGTGCTCTGGGTCCGTCCTCTCTCCTCCACTCCGAGCCACCTCTGTTTATACCCTCCGCAGATTCAGTGAAAGAGTACTGACCAGGTGTTGCTGCATGCGTGGCCAGCGCATACAACAAGGCCTGACCAGACGTTGCTGTATGTGTGGCCAGTGCATGCAACAAGGTCTGTCAAACATGTGCTCTGCAGGCTAACAGCGGCTCTGTTTTGTAAAATAGTATAGCGTATAGAACCTATATCAATTAACAGTGTTAATAGTACTGATATAATTGCATGTGTTTACTTAGCAAGCCAAAAGCCCAATTTATTTAACATTTAACGCCTAGGCACTTGCCACATCAAGTGCAAAGATTGAAGCAGCAATAATTTTACTTAGTTTCCAAAACTCTGTATTATCTTGGCAACCAGATTCAATGCTATGTATGCTTCATTTAGGTCTTTTATGCTGTCTGGATTTTGATATGTGCTCGCATGATTACGTCATACTGTGTCGTTGCAATGTATAGATCTTAAAGCATTTACAATCATTACCCCTCTAGAAACATTAGCTCTTGAATAGTTAAAAAAAAAATAGACAGAAGTACATCTTTAGGGATCCCAAAAGTTCCATCTTTTGTTATTTAGCACTCAGCACTCGCGGCTGCTGTTGTTTTACACAGAATTGTCGTCCTACCGCTATCTGATCTGGCAGATTGACCAAGCATGTTCTGAAAGACTTATTTGAAGATGATATAGACAAACAAATGATGTCCTGTCCTGTGGCATTAACCATAATTACCCACACATTTGTTCTTTCCGTAACTGATGTCCATGGAGCTGCCACACAGGTTGTTAACAATCCGACAGACGCAAGGCAGCTTGGAGCGCTGGTCGTACCCATCGTGCAGGGATCCACTTGTTCACTGCTCCTGTAGAGACACAAGCATATCCTTTCCCCCACGTCATAAGAGGGAATGGTCCTTCCCAATTACCTGTTTCCAGATTTTATTTTTTTCTTCCACTTTTTTTTTTTTTTTTTTTTTTTTTGGCTCAGCTTCCTGCACCTGCTCATTAACGAGACTTGGAAAGCCAGACAGTGTCCTTGGTCTCATTAACAACAGCTCTTATCATCAGAGCATTTTTATCAACATTCTTCACATACAAAATCCAAAGCTTCTAAGAGGAAAAAAAACCCCAAAAACTCACCAATGTCGTACGATTGAACCCACACCAAAAGTGCCAGCTACTGGAGCTCTTGGTGCTCCTCAGCGGCCATTGGCAGTCCACCTACAGCAGCACAGACATTGGGGCTCCAGGCCTTCCCTGACGAACAGGGCTTCGACGTTTACCACCAGCTGCACGTGGGCGCCCATTGAAAAAAAACCCCGAAAGATCATGAACGTCCGACTATTGCTCCCACACCAAAAGTGCCAGCCACTCAAGCTCTTGCTGCTCCTCAGCGGCAACTGGCAGCCCATCTAGAGCACCACAGACATTGGGGCTCAGGGCTTTCCCTGACGAACAGGGCTTCGACATTTACAACCATCTGCGCCAGGGCGCTCACTGAAAAAAAACCCCGAAAAATCACCAACGTCGGACAATTGCTCCCACACCAAAAGTGCCAGACACTCAAGCTCTTGCTGCTCCTCAGCGGCCATTGGCAGCGCACCTACCGCACCAGAGACATTGGGGCTCCGGGCTTTCCCTGACGAACAGGGCTTCGACGTTTACCACCAGCTGCACCAGGGCACTCCCTGAAAAAAAACCCCGAAATATCACGAACGTCGGACGATTGCTCCCACACCAAAAGTGCCAGCCACCCAAGCTCTTGCTGCTCCTCAGCGGCCATTGGCAGTGAACATACAGCAGCACACACACTGGGGCTCCGGGCTTTCCCTGACGAACAGGGCTTCGACATTTAACACCTGCTGCACGTGGACAGCCCCTGAAAACAAACTCCGAAAAATCACGAACGTCGGACAATTGCTCCCACACCAAAAGTGCCAGCCACTCAAGCTCTTGCTGCTCTTCAGGGGCGATTGGCAGCGTACCTACAGCAGCACAGACATTGGGGCTCCGGGCTTTCCCTGACAAACAGGGCTTCGACGTTTACCACCAGCTGCACCAGGGCGCCCCCTAAAATAAAAACTCAAAAAATCACAAATGTTCTACGATTGCTCCCACACCAAAAGTGCCAGACACTCAAGCTCTTGCTGCTCCTCAGCGGCCATTGGCAGTCCACCTACAGCACCACAGACATTGGGGCTCCGGGCTTTCCCTGACGAACAGGGCTTCGACGTTTACCACCAGCTGCACCAGGGCGCTCCCTGAAAAAAAACCCCGAAATATCACGAACGTCGGACCATTGATACCACACCAAAAGTGCCAGCCACTCAAGCTCTTGCAGCTCCTCAGCGGCCATTGGCAGTGAACATACAGCAGCACACACACTGGGGCTCCAGGCTTTCCCTGACGAACAGGGCTTTGACGTTTACCACCAGCTGCACCGGGGCGCCCCCTAAAATAAAAACTCGAAAAATCACAAACGTCGGACAATTGCTCCCACACCAAAAGTGCCAGCCACTCAAGCTCTTGCTGCTCTTCAGGGGCGATTGGCAGCGCACCTACAGCAGCACAGACATTGGGGCTCCGGGCTTTCCCTGACGAACAGGGCTTCGACGTTTACCACCAGCTGCACCAGGGCGCCCCCTAAAATAAAAACTCAAAAAATCACAAATGTTCTACGATTGCTCCCACACCAAAAGTGCCAGACACTCAAGCTCTTGCTGCTCCTCAGCGGCCATTGGCAGTCCACCTACAGCAGCACAGACATTGGGGCTCCGGGCTTTCCCTGACGAACAGGGCATCGACGTTTACCACCAGCTACACGTGGGCGCTCCCTGAAAAAAAACCCCGAAATATCACGAACGTCGGACCATTGATACCACACCAAAAGTGCCAGCCACTCAAGCTCTTGCAGCTCCTCAGCGGCCATTGGCAGTGAACATACAGCAGCACACACACTGGGGCTCCAGGCTTTCCCTGACGAACAGTTCTTCGACGTTTACCACCAGCTGCACCGGGGCGCCCCCTAAAATAAAAACTCGAAAAATCACAAACGTCGGACCATTGCTCCCACACCAAAAGTGCCAGCCACTCAAGCTCTTGCTGCTCCTCAGCGACCATTGGCAGTGAACATACAGCAGCACACACACTGGGGCTCCGGGCTTTCCCTGACGAACAGGGCTTCGACGTTTACCACCAGCTACACGTGGGCGCCCACTGAAAAATAACCCGAAAAATCATGAACGTCCGACCATTGCTCCCACACCAAAAGTGCCAGACACTCAAGCTCTTGCTGCTCCTCAGTGGCCACTGGCAGTCCACCTACAGCAGCACAGACATTGGGGCTCCAGGCCTTCCATGACGAACAGGGCTTCGACGTTTACCACCAGCTGCACCAGGGCGCCCCCTGAAAAAAAAACTCGAAAAATCACAAATGTCGGACCATTGATCCCACACCAAAAGGGCCAGCCACTCAAGCTCTTGCTGCTCCTCAGCGGCCATTGGCAGCGCACCTACAGCACCACAGACACTGGGGCTCTGGGGTTTCCCTGACGAACAGGGCTTCGACGTTTGCCACCAGCTACACGTGGGCGCCCACTGAAAACACCCCGAAAAATCACGAACGTCGGACGATTGCACCCACACCAAAATTGCCAGATACTCAAGCTCTTGCTGCTCTTCAGCGGCCATTGGCAGTCCACCTACCGCACCAGAGACATTGGGACTCCTGGCTTTCCCTGACGAACAGGGCTTCGACATTTACAACCAGCTACACGTGGGCGCCCACTGAAAAAAACCCCGAAAAATCACGAACGTCGGACGATTGCTCCCACACCAAAAGTGCTAGACTCTCACGCTCTTGCTGCTCCTCAGCAGCCATTGGCAGTGCACCTACAGCACAACAGACAATGGGGCTCCGGGCTTTCCCTGACAAACAGGGTGTCGTGGTTTTGTTAGTGAGGGGGGGCCTAAGGTGGTAGCTTCTGCAGGAAACTGCTAGAAGTCGCTCCCCTTTGTTCAGTGGACTTGGCCAGGCCTAGGGCAGACCTGCTGCTGGCCAAGGTCGAGCGGATTGGTAGCAGAATGTCCCGTGATAACGCCTCTGCGATAACGTATTTAAGAAGGGGAAAACAGAGAAAAAAAAAGAAGAGAAGATGTGAAGAAGCTGAGCGGGGGCAGAGGCGCAGAGGGGGAGGCGCAGGCCTCCTGGGCCTTGCAGGCCTCACCCTCTGGCCTCTTGCCAGGCGGCCAACTGGGCCCGACTCAGCCCGGCCCGGCTGCAAGAAGTGGATGGAGGTTATCTTGTTCTCTGTCTCATTATCCTGCTGTTTGTAGTAATAAATGAATAGTTTTTCCCAAGTCGAGTCTGTTTTACCCGTGACGGTAACTTTGAGGATTTCTCCCTGTCCTTATCTCAAACCTCGAGCCGTTTTTCCTTAAATTTTCTCTCCCTGTTCTTTTGGAGGGTGGGGGGAGTGAGAGAGAGATTGCGTAGTCTGGTCCTGATCAGGGCTGAACTACGACACAGGGCTTCGACGTTTACCACCAGCTACACTTGGGTGCCCACTGAAAACACCCCGAAAAATCACGAATGTCGGACAATTGCTCCCACACCAAAAGTGCCAGCCACTCAGGCTCTTGCTGCTCCTCAGCGGCCATTGGCAGTCCACCTACAGCACCACAGACATTGGGGCTCCGGGCTTTCCCTGACGAACAGGGCTTCGACGTTTACCATCATTGCACCAGGGCCCCCCCTGAAAAAAAACCCCAAAAACTCACCAATGTCGTACGATTGATCCCACACCAAAAGTGCCAGCTACTGGAGCTCTTGGTGCTCCTCAGCGGCCATTGGCAGTGCACCTACAGCACCACAGCCATTGGGGCTCCAGGCCTTCCCTGACGAACAGGGCTTCGACGTTTACTACCAGCTGCACGTGGGCGCCCACTGAAAAAAAACCCCGAAAAATCATGAACGTCCGACTATTGCTGCCACACCAAAAGTGCCAGCCACTCAAGCTCTTGCTGCTCCTCAGCGGCCACTGGCAGCCCATCTACAGCAGCACAGACATTGGGGCTCCGGGCTTTCCCTGAGGAGCAGGGCTTCGACGTTTACCACCAGCTGCACGTGGGCGCCCACTGAAAAAAATCCCCGAAAAATCACGAACCTCGGACCATTGCTCCCACACCAAAAGTGCCAGCCACTCAAGCTCTTGCTGCTCCTCAGCGGCCATTGGCAGCGCACCTACAGCAGCACAGACATTGGGGCTCCGGGCTTTCCCTGACGAACAGGGCTTCTACGTTTGCCACCAGCTACACGTGGGCGCCCACTGAAAACACCCCGAAAAATCACGAACGTCGGACGATTGCACCCACACCAAAATTGCCAGATACTCAAGCTCTTTCTGCTCTTCAGCGGCCATTGGCAGTCCACCTACCGCACCAGAGACATTGGGACTCCTGGCTTACCCTGACGAACAGGGCTTCGACATTTACCACCAGCTACACGTGGGCGCCCACTGAAAAAAAACCCCGAAAAATCATGAACGTCGAACGATTGCTCCCACACCAAAAGTGCCAGCTACTGGAGCTCTTGCTGCTCCTCAACGGCCATTGGCAGTCCACCTACAGCAGGACAGACATTGGGGCTCCAGGCCATTCATGACGAACAGGGCTTCGACGTTTACCACCAGCTGCACCTGGGCGCCCCCTGAAAAAAACCCCAAAAAATCACGAACGTCGGACCATTACTCCCACACCAAAAGTGCCAGACACGCAAGCTCTTGCTGCTCCTCAGCGGCCATTTGCAGTGCACCTACAGCACCACAGACATTGGGTCTCCGGGATTTCCCTGACGAACAGGGCTTCGAACTTTACCACCAGCTGCAAAAGGGCGCTCCCTGAAAAAAAAACCCCGAGAAATCACGAACGTCGGACGATTGCTCCCACACCAAAAGGGCCAGACACTCAAGCTCTTGCTGCTCCTCAGCGGCCATTGGCAGTCCACCTACAGCACCACAGACATTGGGGCTCCGGGCTTTCCCTGACGAACAGGGTTTCGACGTTAACTACCAGCTGCACCAGGGCGCACCCTGAAAAAAAAACTCGAAAAATCACAAACGTCGGACCATTGCTCCCACAACAAAAGTGCCAGCCGCTCAAGCTCTTGCTGCTCCTCAGCGGCCATTGGCAGTGAACATACAGCAGCACACACACTGGGTCTCCGGGCTCTCCCTGATGAATAGGGCTTCGACGTTTACCACCAGCTACACGTGGGCGCCCACTGAAAAAAACCCCGAAAAATCATGAACGTCGGACGATTGCTCCAACACCAAAAGTGCCAGCAACTCAAGCTCTTGCTGCTCCTCAGCGGCCATTGGCAGCGCACCTACAGCAGCACAGACATTGGGGCTCCAGGCCTTCCCTGACGAACAGGGCTTCAACGTTTACCACCAGCTGCACTGGGGCGCCCACTGAAAAAAACCCCGAAAAATCACGAACGTCCGACCATTGCTCCCACACCAAAAGTGCCAGACACTCAAGCTCTTGCTGCTCCTCAGTGGCCACTGGCAGTCCACCTACAGCAGCACAGACATTGGGGCTCCAGGCCTTCCATGACGAACAGGGCTTCGACGTTTACCACCAGCTGCACCAGGGCATCCCCTAAAATAAAAACTCGAAAAATCACAAACGTCGGACCATTGCTCCCACACCAAAAGTGCCAGCCACTCAAGCTCTTGCTGCTCCTCAGTGGCCATTGGCAGTGAACATACAGCAGCACACACACTGGGGCTCCGGGCTTTCCCTGACGAACAGGGCTTCGACGTTTACCACCAGCTACACGTGGGCGCCCACTGAAAAAAACCCCGAAAAATCACGAACGTCGGACGATTGCACCCACACCAAAATTGCCAGATAGTCAAGCTCTTGCTGCTCCTCAGCGGCCATTTGCAGTCCACCTACCGCACCAGAGACATTGGGGCTCCGGGCTTTCCCTGATGAATAGGGCTTCGACGTTTACCACCATTGCACCAGGGCGCCCCCTGAAAAAAACCTGAAAAACTCACCAATGTTGTACGATTGCACCCACATCTAAAGTGCCAGCTACAGGAGCTCTTGGTGCTCCTCAGCGGCCATTGGCAGTCCACCTACGGCAGCACAGACATTGGGGCTCCAGGCCTTCCCTGACGAACAGGGCTTCCAAGTTTACCACCAGCTGCACCTGGGCGCCCATTGAAAAAAAACCCCGAAATATCATGAACGTAGGACCATTGCTCCCACACCAGAAGTGCCAGCCACTCAAGCTCTTGCTGCTCCTCAGGGGCCATTGGCAGTGCACCTACAGCACCACAGACATTGGGGCTCCGGGCTTTCCCTGACGAACAGGGCTTCGATGTTTCCTACCATCTACACGTGGGCGCCCCCTGAAAAGTAACCCTGAAAAATCACGAACGTCGGACCATTGCTCCCACACCAAAATTGCCAGCCACTCAAGCTCTTGCTGCTCCTCAGCGGCCATTGGCAGCGCACCTACAGCACCACAGACATTGGGGCTCCAGGCTTTCCCTGACGAACAGGGCTTCGACGTTTACCACCAGCTGCACCAGGGCACCCCCTAAAATAAAAACTCGAAAAATCAGAAACGTCGGACCATTGCTCCCACACCAGAAGTGCCAGCAACTCAAGCTCTTGCTGCTCCTCAGCGGCCATTGGCAGTGAACATACAGCAGCACACACACTGGGGCTCCGGGCTTTCCCTGAGGAGCAGGGCTTCGACGTTTACCACCAGCTACACGTGGGCGCCCACTGAAATAACCCCGAAAAATCACGAACGTTGGACGATTGCTCCCACACCAAAAGTGCCAGCAACTCAAGCTCTTGCTGCTCCTCAGCGGCCATTGGCAGCGCACCTACAGCAGCACAGACATTGGGGCTCCGGGCTTTCCCTGACGAACAGGGCTCGACGTTTACCACCATTGCACCACGGCGCCCCCTGAAAAAAAACCCCAAAAACTCACCAATGTCGTAGGATTGGACCCACACCAAAAGTGCCAGCTACTGGAGCTCTTGCTGCTCCTCAGCGGCCATTGGCAGTCCACCTACAGCAGCACAGACATTGGGGCTCCAGGCCTTCCCTGACGAACAGGGCTTCGACGTTTACCACCAGCTACACGTCGGCGCCGACTGAAAAAAAACCCGAAAAATCATGAACGTCCGACCATTGCTCCCACACCAAAAGTGCCAGACACTCAAGCTCTTGCTGCTCATCAGTGGCCACTGGCAGTCCACCTACAGCAGCACAGACATTGGGGCTCCAGGCCTTCCATGACGAACAGGGCTTCGACGTTTACCACCAGCTGCACCAGGGCGCCCCCTGAAAAAAAAACTCGAAAAATCACAAATGTCGGACCATTGCTCCCACACCAAAAGTGCCAGCCACTCAAGCTCTTGCTGCTCCTCAGCGGCCATTGGCAGCGCACCTACAGCAGCACAGACATTGGGGCTCTGGGGTTTCCCAGACGAACAGGGCTCCGACGTTTGCCACCAGCTACACATGGGCGCCCACTGAAAACACCCGGAAAAATCACGAACGTCGGACGATTGCACCCACACCAAAAGTGCCAGACACTCAAGCTCTTGCTGCTCCTCAGTGGCCATTGGCTGTGCACCTGCTGTGGTGTGGCAGCACCACAGACATTGGGGCTCCGGGCTTTCCCTGACAAACAGGTCTTCGACGTTTGTCACCAGCTACAAGTGGGCGCCCACTGAAAACACACCGAAAAATCACGAACGTCGGACGATTGCACCCACACCAAAATTGCCAGATACTCAAGCTCTTGCTGCTCTTCAGCGGCCATTGGCAGTCCACCTACCGCACCAGAGACAATGGGACTCCTGGCTTTCCCTGACGAACAGGGCTTCGACATTTACCACCAGCTACACTTGGGCGCCTACTGAAAACACCCAGAAAAATCACGAATGTCGGACCATTGCTCCCACACCAAAAGTGCCACACACTCAAGCTATTGCTGCTCCTCAGCGGCCATTAGCAGTCCATCTACAGCAGCACAGACATTGGGGCTCCGGGCTTTCCCTGACGAACAGGGCTTCGACGTTTACCACCAGCTACACGTGGGTGCCCACTGAAAACACCCCGAAAAATCACGAATGTCGGACCATTGCTCCCACACCAAAAGTGCCAGCCACTCAAGCTCTTGCTGCTCCTCAGCGGCCATTGGCAGTCCACCTACAGCAGCACAGACATTGGGGCTCCGGGCTTTCCCTGACGAACAGGGCTTCGACGTTTACCACCAGCTGCACGTGGGCGCCCATTGAAAAAAAACCCCGAAAGATCATGAACGTCCGACTATTGCTCCCACACCAAAAGTGCCAGCCACTCAAGCTCTTGCTGCTCCTCAGCGGCCACTGGCAGCCCATCTACAGCACCACAGACATTGGGGCTCCGGGCTTTCCATGAAGAGCAGGGCTTCGACGTTTACCACCAGCTGCACGTGGGCGCCCACTGAAAAAAACCCCGAAAAATCACGAAAGTCGGACCATTGCTCCCACACCAAAAGTGCCAGCCACTCAAGCTCTTGCTGCTCCTCAGCGGCCATTGGCAGTGCAACTACAGCAGCAAAGACATTGGGGCTCCGGGATTTCCCTGACGAACAGTGCTTCGACCTTTACCACCAGCTGCACGTGGGCGCTCCCTGAAAAAAAACCCCGAAAAATCACGAACGTCGGATGATTGCTCCCACTCCAAAAGGGCCAGACACTCAAGCTCTTGCTGCTCCTCAGCGGCCATTGGCAGTGCACCTACAGCACCACAGACATTGGGGCTCTGGGCTTTCCCTGACGAACAGGGCTTCGACGTTTACCACCAGCTGCACGTGGGCGCGCAATGAAAAAAACCCCAAAAAATCACAAACGACGTACCATTGCACCCACACCAAAAGTGCCAGCCACTCAAGCTCTTGCTGCTCCTCAGCGGCCATTGGCAGTGCACCGACAGCACCACAGACATTGGGGGTCCGGGCTCTCCCTGATGAATAGGGTTTCGACATTTACCACCTGCTGCACGTGGACAGCCCCTGAAAACAAACTCCAAAAATTCACGAACGTCAGACGATTGCTCCCACACCAAAAGTGCCAGCTACTGGAGCTCTTGCTGCTCCTCAGCGGCCATTGGCAGTCCACCTACAGCAGCACAGACAATCTGGCTCCGGGCTTTCCATGACGAACAGCGCTTCGACGTTTACCACCAGCTGCACCAGGGCGCCCCCTGAAAAAAAAACTCGAAAAATCACAAACGTCGGACGATTGCTCCCACACCAAAAGGGGCAGCCACTCAAGCTCTTGCTGCTCCTCAGCGGCCATTGGCAGCGCACCTACAGCAGCACAGACATTGGGGCTCCGGGCTTCCCCTGACGAACAGGGCTTCGACGTTTACCACCAGGTACACTTGAGCGCCCACTGAAAACACCCCGAGAAATCACGAACGTCGGACGATTGCACCCACACCAAAATTGCCAGATACTCAAGCTCTTGCTGCTCTTCAGCGGCCATTGGCAGTCCACCTACCGCACCAGAGACATTGGGATTCCTGGCTTTCCCTGACGAACAGGGCTTCGACGTCTACCACCAGCTACACGTGGGCGCCCACTGAAAAAAAAAACCCGAAAATCACGAACGTCGAACGATTGCTCCCACACCAAAAGGGCCAGACACTCAAGCTCTTGCTGCTCCTCAGCGGCCATTGGCACTTCACCTACAGCAGCACAGACATTGGGGCTCCAGGCCTTTCATGACGAACAGGGCTTCGACGTTTACCACCAGCTGCACATGGGCGTCCGACCATTGCTCCCACACCAAAAGTGCCAGACACTCAAGCTCTTGCTGCTCCTCAGCGGCCATTGGCAGCGCATCTACAGCACCACAGACATTGGGGCTCTGGGCTTTCCCTGACGAACAGGGCTTCGACGTTTACCACCAGCTACACGTGGGCGCCCAATGAAAAAAACCCCAAGAAATCACGAACGTAGACCCATCGCTCCCACACCAAAAGTGCCAGCCACGCAAGCTCTTGCTGCTCCTCAGCGGTCATTGGCAGTCCACCTACCGCACCAGAGAAATTGGGGCTCTGGGCTTTCCCTGACGAACAGGGCTTCGACGTATACCACCAGCTGCACGTGGGCGCTCCCTGAAAAAAAACCCCAAAAAATCACGAACGTCGGACGATTGCTCCCACACCAAAAGTGCCAGCCACTCAAGCTCTTGCTGCTCCTCAGCGGCCATTGGCAGTGAACATACAGTAGCACACACAGTGGGGCTCCGGGCTTTCCCTGACAAACAGGGCTTCGACATTTACCACCTGATGCACGTGGACGGCCCCTGAAAACAAACTCCCAAAATTCACGAACGTCGGACAATTGCTCCCACACCAAAAGTGCCAGACACTCAAGCTCTTGCTGCTCCTCAGGGGCCATTGGCAGCGCACCTACAGCACCACAGACACTGGGGCTCCGGGCTTTCCCTGACGAACAGGGCTTCGACGTTTACCACCAGCTACACATGTGCGCCCTGAAAAGTAACCCCGAGAAATCACGAACGTCGGACGATTGCTCCCACACCAAAAGTGCCAGCCACTCAAGCTCTTGCTGCTCCTCAGTGGCCATTGGCAGCGCACCTACAGCAGCACAGACAGTGGGGCTCCGGGCTTTCCCTGACGAACAGGGCTTCGACGTTTACCACAGGCTGCACCAGGGCACCCCCTAAAATAAAAACTCGAAAATCACGAACGTCGGACGATTGCACCCACACCAAAATTGCCAGATACTCAAGCTCTCGCTGCTCTTCAGCGGCCATTGGCAGTCCACCTACCGCAGCAGAGACATTGGGACTCCTGGCTTTCCCTGACGAACAGGGCTTCGACGTTTACCACCAGCTACACGTGGGCGCCCACTGAAAAAAACCCCGAAAAATCACGAACGTCGGACGATTGCTCCCACACCAAAAGTGCCAGCTACTGGAACTCTTGCTGCTCCTCAGCGGCCATTGGCAGTGCACCTACAGCACAACAGACAATGGGGCTCCGGGCTTTCCCTGACAAACAGGGCTTCGACGTTTACCACCAGCTGCACGTGGGTGCCCACTGAAAACACCCCGAAAAATCACGAATGTCGGACCATTGCTCCCACACCAAAAGTGCCAGCCACTCAAGCTCTTGCTGCTCCTCAGCGGCAATTGGCACTCCACCTACAGCAACACAGACATTGGAGCTCCAGGCTTTCCCTGACGAACAGGGCTTCGACGTTTACCACCATTGCACCAGGGCGCCCCCTGAAAAAAAACCCCAAAAACTCACTAATGTCGTACGATTGCACCCACACCAAAAGTGCCAGCTAGTGGAGCTCTTGCTGCTCCTCAGCGGCCATTGGCAGTGCACCTACAGCAGCACAGACATTGGGGCTCCAGGCCTTCCATGACGAAAAGGGCTTCGACGTTTACCACCAGCTGCACGTGGGCGCCCATTGAAAACAAACCGCGAAAGATCATGAACGTCCGACCATTGCTCCCACACCAAAAGCGCCAGACACTCAAGCTCTTGCTGCTCCTCAGCGGCCATTGGCAGTGAACATACAGCAGCACACACACTGGGGCTCTGGGCTTTCCCTGACGAACAGGGCTTCGACGTTTACCACCATTGCAGCAGGGCCCCCCCTGAAAAAAAACCCCGAAAAATCACCAACGTCGGACGATTTCTCCCACACCAAATGTGCCAGCCACTCAAGCTCTTGCTGCTCCTCAGCGGCCATTGGCAGCGCAGCTATAGCAGGACAGACATTGGGGCTCCGGGCTTTCCCTGACGAACAGGGCTTCGACGTTTACCACCAGCTACACGTGGGGGCCCAATATAAAAAACCCCGAAATATCATGAACGTCCGACCACCTGCTGCAAGTGTACGGCCCCTGAAAACAAACTCCGAAAATTCACGAACGTCGGACAATTGCTCCCACACCAAAAGGGCCAGACACTCAAGCTCTTGCTGCACCTCAGGGGCCATTGGCAGCGCACCTACAGTACCACAGACACTGGGGCTCCGGGCTTTCCCTGACGAACAGGGCTTCGACGATTACCACAGGCTGCACCAGGGCACCCCCTAAAATAAAAACTCGAAAAATCACAAACGTCGGACCATTCCTCCCACAGCAAAAGTGCCAGCCACTCAAGCTCATGCTGCTCCTCAGCGGCCATTGGCAGTGAACATACAGCAGCACACACACTGGGGCTCCGGGCTTTCCCTGACGAACAGGGCTTCGACGTTTACCATCTGCTGCACGTGGACAGCCCCTGAAAACAAACTCCGAAAATTCACGAACGTCAGACGATTGCTCCCACACCAAAAGTGCCAGCTAGTGGAGCTCTTGCTGCTCCTCAGCGGCCATTGGCAGTGCACCTACAGCAGCACAGACATTGGGGCTCCGGGCTTTCCCTGACGAACAGGGCTTCGATGTTTACCACCATCTACACGTGGGAGCCCCTTAAAAAACCCCCCGAAAAATCACGATTCCTCCCACACCAAAAGTGCCAGACACTCAAGCTCTTGCTGCTCCACAGCGGCCATTGGCAGTGCACCTGCTGTGGTGTGGCAGCGCCACAGACACTGTGGCTCCGGGCTTTCCCTGACGAACAGGGCTTCGACGTTTGCCACCATCTACACGTGGGCGCCCACTGAAAACACCCCGAAAAATCACGAAAGTCGGACGATTGCTCCCACACCAAAAGTGCCAGCCAATCAAGCTCTTGCTGCTCCTCAGCGGCCATTGGCAGTCCACCTACAGCACCACAGACATTGGGGCTCCGGGCTTTCCCTGACGAACAGGGCTTCGACGTTTACCACCATTGCAACAGGGCGCGCCCTGAAAAAAAACCCCAAAAAATCACCAGTGTCGTACGATTGCACCCACACCAAAACTGTCATCTACTGGAGCTCTTGCTGCTCCTCAGCAGCCATTGGCAGTCCACCTACAGCAGCACAGACATTGGGGCACCGGGCTTTCTCTGACGAACACGGCTTCGACGTTTACCACCAGCTGCACGTGGGCACCCATTGAAAAAAAACCCCGAAAGATCATGAACGTCCGACCATTGCTCCCACCCCAAAAGTGCCAGACACTCAAGCTCTTGCAGCTCCTCAGCGGCCATTGGCAGTGAACATACAGCAGCACACACACTGGGGCTCCGGGCTTTCCCTGACGAACAGGGCTTCGACGTTTACCACCAGCTGCACCTGGGCGCTCCCTGAAAAAAAACCCCGAAAAATCACGAACGTCGGACGATTGTTCCCACACCAAAAGTGCCAGACACTCAAGCTCTTGCTGCTCCTAAGCGGCCATTGGCAGCGCACCTATAGCAGGACAGAAACTGGGGCTCCGGGCTTTCCCTGACGAACAGGGCTTCGACGTTTACCACCAGTTACACGTGGGCGCCCAATGAAAAAAACCCTAAAAAATCACGAACGTCGGACCATTGCTCCCACACCAAAAGTGCCAGACACTCAAGCTCTTGCTGCTCCTCAGCGGCCATTGGCAGTGCACCTACAGCAGCAAAGACATTGGGGCTCCGGGCTTTCCCTGACAAACAGTGCTTCGACCTTTACCACCAGCTGCACCAGGGCGCTCCCTGAAAAAAAACCCCGAAAAATCACAAACGTTAAACCATTGCTCCCACACCAAATGTGCCAGACACTCAAGCTCTTGCTGCTGCTCAGCGGCCATTGGCAGTGAACATACAGCAGCACACACACTGGGGCTCCGGGCTTTCCCTGACGAACAGGGCTTCGACATTTACCACCAGCTGCACCTGGGCGCTCCCTGAAAAAAAACCCCGAAAAATCATGAACGTCGGACGATTGTTCCCACACCAAAAGTGCCAGACACTCAAGCTCTTGCTGCTCCTAAGCGGCCATTGGCAGCGCACCTATAGCAGGACAGAAACTGGGGCTCCGGGCTTTCCCTGACGAACAGGGCTTCGACGTTTACCACCAGTTACACGTGGGCGCCCAATGAAAAAAACCCTAAAAAATCACGAACGTCGGACCATTGCTCCCACACCAAAAGTGCCAGACACTCAAGCTCTTGCTGCTCCTCAGCGGCCATTGGCAGTGCACCTACAGCAGCAAAGACATTGGGGCTCCGGGCTTTCCCTGACAAACAGTGCTTCGACCTTTACCACCAGCTACACCAGGGAGCTCCCTGAAAAAAAAACCCGAAAAATCACAAACGTCAGACCATTGCTCCCACACCAAATGTGCCAGACACTCAAGCTCTTGTTGCTGCTCAGCGGCCATTGGCAGTGAACATACAGCACCACAGACATTGGAGCTCCGGGCTTTCCCTGACGAACAGGGCTTCGACATTTACCACCAGCTGCACTTGGGCGTCCCCTGAAAAAAAATCCTGAAAAATCACGAACGTCGGACCATTGCTCCCACACCAAATTGGCAGCCACTGAAGCTCTTGCTACTCCTCAGCGGCCATTGGCAGTCCACCTACATCACAAGAGACATAGTGACTCCGGGCTTTCCCTGACGAACAGGGCTTCGACATTTGCCAACAGATACACGTGGGCGCCCACTGAAAACACCCCGAAAAATCACGAACTTTGGACCATTTCTCCCAGACCAAAATTGCAAGCCACTCAAGCTCTTGCTGCTCCTCAGCGGCCATTGCCAGTCCACCTACCGCACCAGAGACATTGGGACTCCGGGCTTTCCCTGACGAACAGGGCTTCGACGTTTACCACCAGCTGCGCCAGGGCGCCCACTGAAAAAAAACCCCGAAAAATCACAAACGTCGGAAGATTGCTCCCACACCAAAAGTACCAGCCACTCAAGCTCTTGCTGCTCCTCAGCGGCCATTGGCAGCGCAAACACAGCAGCACAGACATTGGGGCTCCGGGCTTTCCCTGACGAACAGGGCTTCGACGTTTACCACCAGCTGCACGTGGGCGCCCCCCGAAGAAAATCCGCGAAAAATTACGAAAGTCGGACGATTGCTCCCACACCAAAAGTGCCAGCAACTCAAGCTCTTGCTGCAACTCAGCGGCCATTGGCAGTGCACCTACGGCACCACAGACACTGGGGCTCCGGGCTTTCCCTGACGAACAGGGCTTCGACGTTTACCACCAGCTGCACGTGGTCGCCACCTGGAAGAAAACCCCGAAAAATCACGAACGTCGGACGATTGCTCCCACAACAAAAGTGCCAGCCACTCAAGATCTTGCTGCTCCTCAGCGGCCATTGGAAGTCCACCTACCGCACCAGAGACATTGGGACTCCGGGCTTTCCCTGACAAATAGGGCTTCGACGTTTACCACCAGCTGCACATGGGCGCCCCCTGAAAAAAAACCCCGAATAATCACCAACGTCGGAAGATTGCTCCCACACCAAAAGTGCCTGCTACAGGAGCTCTTGCTGCTCCTCAGTGGCCATTGGCAGCGCACCTACAGCAGCACAGACATGGGGGCTCCGGGCTTTCCCTGACGAACAGGGCTTCAACGTTTACCACCAGCTGCACTTGATCGCTCTCTGAAAATAAAAACAAGAAATCACGAACGTCGCACGATTGCTCCCACACCAAAAGTGCCAGACACTCAAGCTCTTGCTGCTGCTCAGCGGCCATTGGCAGTCCACCTACAGCACCAGAGACATTCGGGCTCCGGGCTTTCCCTGACGAACAGGGCTTCGACGTTTACCACCAGCTGCACCAGGGTGCCCCCTGAAAAAAATACTCGAAAAATCACAAACGTCCGACTATTGCTCCCACACCAAAAGTGCCAGCCACTCAAGCTCTTGCTGCTCCTCAGCGGCCATTGGCAGTGAACATACAGCAGCACACACACTTGGGCTCCGGGCTTTCCCTGACGAACAGGACTTCGACGTTTGCCACCAGCTACACGTGGGCGCCTACTGAAAAAAACCCCGAAAAATCACGAACGTCGGACGATTGCTCCCACACCAAAAGAGCCAGACACTCAAGCTCTTGCTGCTCCTCAGCGGCCATTGGCAGCGCACCTACAGCAGCACAGACATTTGGGCTCCGGGCTTTCCCTGACGAATAGGGCTTCGACGTTTACCACCAGCTGCACTTGGGCGCCCCCTGAAAAAAAACTTGAAAAATTACAAACGTCGGACCATTGCTCCCACACCAAAAGTGCCAGACACTCAAGCTCTTGCTGCTCCTCAGCGGCCATTGGCAGCGCACCTACAGCAGCACAGACATTGGGGCTCCGGGCTTTTCCTGACGAACAGGGCTTCGACGTTTACCACCAGCTGCACGTGCGTGCCCACTGAAAACACCCCGAAAAATCACGAACTTCAGCCGATTGCTCCCACACCAAAAGTGCCAGCCACTCAAGCTCTTGCTGCTCCTCAGCGGCCATTGGCAGTGAACATACAGCAGCACACACACTTGGGCTCCGGGCTTTCCCTGACGAACAGGGCTTCGACGTTTAGCACCAGCTGCACGTGGGCGCCCCCTGAAAAAAAAACCCAAAAAATCAAGAACGTCGGACCATTACTCGCACACCAAAAGTGCCAGCCACTCAAGCTCTTGCTGCTCCTCAGCGGCCATTGGCAGTGCACCTACAGCAGCACAGACATTGGGGCTCCGCGCTTTCCCTGACGAACAGGGCTTCAACGTTTACCACCAGCTGCACTTGATCGCTCTCTGAAAATAAAAACAAGAAATCACGAACGTCAGACGATTGCTCCCACACCAAAAGTGCCAGCCACTCAAGCTCTTGCTGCTCCTCAGCGGCCATTGGCAGCGCACCTACAGCAGCACAGATATTGGGGCTCCAGGCTATCCCTGATGAACAGGGCTTCGACGTTTACCACCGGCTGCACTTGATCGCTCCCTGAAATAAAAAAACAAGAAATCACGAACGTCAGACAATTGCTCCCACACCAAAAGTGCCAGCCACTCAAGCTCTTGCTGCTCCTCAGCGGCCATTGGCAGTGCACCTACAGCAGCACAGACATTGGGGCTCTGGGCTTTCCCTGACGAACAGGGCTTCGAATTTTACCACCAGCTGCATGAGGGTGCCCACTGAAAAATATCCCGAAAATTCACGAACGTCGGACCATTGCTCCCACACCAAAAGGGCCAGCCACTCGAGCTCTTGCTGCACCTCAGCGGCCATTGGTAGCGCACCTAGAGAAGCACAGACACTGGGGTTCCTGGCTTTCCATGACGTACAGGGCTTCGCTGTTTACCACCAGCTACACGTGGGCGCCCCTTTAAAAAAAACCCCGAAAAATCACAAACGTCGGACCATTGCTCCCACACCAAAAGTGCCAGCCACTCAAGTTCTTGCTGCTTCTCAGTGGCCATTGGCTGTGCACCTACAGCAGCACAGACATTGGGGCTCCGGGCTTTTCCTGACGAACAGGGCTTCGACGTTTACCACCAGCTACACATGGGCGCCCCCTGAAAACACCCCGAAAATTACGAATGTCGGACGATTGCTGCCACACCAAAAAGGCCAGACACTCAAGCACTTGCAGCTCCTCAGCGACCATTGGCAGCGCACGTACAGCACCACAGACTTTGGGGCTCCGGGCTGCCTCTGACAAACAGAGCTTCGACATTTACCACCAGCTGCACGTGGGCGCCCCCTGAAAAAAAACCCCAAAAAATCACAGTTGTCGGACCATTAGTCCCACACCAAAAGGGCCAGCCACTCAAGCTCTTGCTGCTACTCAGCGGCCATTGGCAGCGCACCTACTGCACCACAGACATTGGGGCTCCGCGCTTTCCCTGACAAACAGGGCTTCGACATTTACCACCTCCTGCAGGTGGACGGCCCCTGAAAAAAAACCCCGAAAAATCACGATGGTCGGACCATTGCTCCCACACGAAAAGTGCCAGCCACTCAAGTTCTTGCTGCTCCTCAGCGGCCATTGGCTGTCCACCTACCGCACCAGAGACATTGAGGCTCCGGGCTTTCCCTGACGAACAGGGCTTCGACATTGGCTTCGACATTTACCACCAGCTGCAGGTGGTCCCCCTTAAAAAAAAACCCTAAAAATCACGAATGTCGGACGATTGCTCCCACACCAAAAGTGCCAGCCACTCAAGCTCTTGCTGCTCCTCAGCGGCCTTTGGGAGCACACCTACAGCAGCACAGACATTGAGGCTCCGGGCTTTCTCTGACGAACAGGGCTTCGACGTTTACCACCAGCTGCACGTGGGCGCACCCTGAAAACACCCCGAAAAATCACGAGCGTCGGACGATTGCTCCCACACCAAAATTGCCAGCCACTCAAGCTCTTGCTGCTCCTCAGCGGCCATTGGCTGTGCACCTAAGGCACCAGAGGCATTGAGGCTCCGGGATTTCCCTCACGAACAGGGCTTCGACAGTGGCTTCGACATTTACCACCAGCTGCAGGTGGTCGGCCCCTTAAAAAAAAACCCCAAAAAATCACAAACGTCGTACCATTCGTCCCACACCAAAAGTGCCAGACACTCAAGCTCTTGCTGCTTCTCAGCGGCCATTTGCAGTGCACCTACAGCAGCACAGACACTGGGGCTCCGGGCTTTCCCTGACGAACAGGGCTTCGACGTTTGCCACCAGCTACACCTGGGCAACGCTGCAAAAAAAAACCCAAAAAATCACGAAAGTCGGACCATTTCGCCCACACCAAAAGTGCCAGACGCTCAACCTATTGCTGCTCCTCAGCAGCCATTTGCAGCGCACCTACAGCACCACAGACATTGGGGCTCCGCGCTTTCCCTGAGTAACAGGGCTTCGACATTTACCACCAGCTGTAGGTGGACGGCCCCTGAAAAAAAACCCCGAAAAATCACGAACGTCGGACCATTGCTCCCACACCAAAAGTGCCAGCCACTCAAGCTCTTGCTGCTCCTCAGCGGCCATTGGCTGTCCACCTACCGCACCAGAGACATTGAGGCTCCGGGCTTTCCCTGACGAACAGGGCTTCGACATTGGCTTCGACATTTACCACCAGCTGCAGGTGGTCGGCCCCTTAAAAAAAAACCCTAAAAATCACGAATGTCGGACGATTGCTCCCACACCAAAATTGCCAGCCACTCAAGCTATTGCTGCTCCTCAGCGGCCATTGGCAGCGCAAACACAGCGGCTCGGACATGGGGGCTCCGGGCTTTCCCTGACGAACTGAGCTTCGACGTTTACCACCAGCTGCACATTGGAGCTCCCTGAAAAAAACCCCGAAAAATCACAAACGAGCCCCACTGTCTGTGCTGGTGTAGGTGCACTGCCAATGGCCGCTGAGGGGCAGCAAGAGCTTGAGTGGCTGGCACTTTTGGTGTGGGAGTAATCGTCCGACGTTCGTGATTTTCCGGTGTTTTTTTTCAGGGAGCGCCCACGTGCAGCTGGTGGTAAACGTCGAAGCCCTGTTCGTCAGAGAAAGCCTCGAGCCCCAATGTCTGTGCTACTGTAGGTGCACTGCCAATGGCCGCTGAGGAGCAGCAAGAGCTTGAGTGGCTGGCACTTTTGCTGTGGGAGCAATGGTCCGACGTTCGTGATTTTTCAGGGTTTTTTTTCAGGGGGGGCCCATGTGCAGCTGGTGGTAAACATCGAAGCCCTGTTCGTCAGGGAAAGCCCGGAGCCCCAATGTCTGTGCTGGTCTAGGTGCACTGCCAATGGCCGCTGAGGAGCAGCAAGAGCTTGAGTGGCTGGCACTTTTCGTGTGGGAGCAATCGTCCGACGTCCGTGATTCTTCGGGGTTTTTTTTCAGTGATCGCCCAGGTGCAGCTGGTGGTAAACGTCGAAGCCCTGTTTGTCAGGGAAAGCCCGGAGCCCCAATGTCTGTGCTGCTGTAGGTGCACTGCCAATGGCCACTGAGGAGCAGCAAGAGCTTGAGTGGCTGGCACTTTTGGTGTGGGAGCAATCGTCCGACGTTCGAGATTTTTCGGGTTTTTTTCAGTGGGCGCCCATGTGCAGCTGGTTGCAAATGTCGAAGCCCTGTTCGTCAGGGAAAGCCCGGAGCCCCACTGTCTGTGCTGCTGTAGGTGCGCTGCCAATGGCCGCTGAGGAGCAACAAGAGCTTGAGTGGCTGGCCCTGTTGCTGTGGGAGTAATCGTCCGACGTTCGTGATTTTTTGGGTTTTTTTCAGTGGGCGCCCAAGTGCAGCTGGTGGTTGTCATGGTTTTGTTAGTGAGGGGGGGCCTAAGGTGGTAGCTTCTGCAGGAAACTGCTAGAAGTCGCTCCCCTTTGTTCAGTGGACTCGGCCGGGCCTAGGGCGGACCTGCTGCTGGCCAAGGTCGAGCCGATTGGTAGCAGAATGTTCCGTGATAACGCCTCTGCGATAACGTATTAAGAAGGGGAAAACAGAAAAAAAAAAGAGAGAAGAGAAGATGTGAAGAAGCTGAGCGGGGTCGGAGGTGCAGAGTGGGAGGCGCAGGCCTCCTGGGCCTTGCAGGCCTCACCCTCTGGCCTCTCGCCAGGCAGCCGACTGGGCCCGACTTGGTCCGGCCCGGCTGCAAGAAGTGGAAAGGAGATGAGAAGTGAATAAGATGTAAAAAGATCCTGAGAGACATCTACCACCCTGTTGTGAGTGAGGAACGGCTGCAGATGCCAAGGTCAGTTCAGAAAGGAGGGGGAGGAGTAATGCGGCTCCTAGCCAAGATTCCCCTGCAGCCTGTGGTGACGACCATGGTGGAGCAGGTTGTCCCCCTGCAGCCCATGGAGGTGCACGGAGGAGCAGAGATCCACTTGGAGCCCGTGAAGGACCCCGTACCGGGGGAGGTGGATGCCTGAAGGCGGCTGTGGCCCGTGGAGGGCCCGCTGGGACAGCCGTTCTGGAGAGACTGCACTCTGTGGAAGAGATGACCCACACCGGAGCAGTTCCACGAAGGACTGTAGCGTAGGGGTGGGACCCCATGATGGAGCAGGGGAGGAATGTGAGGAGTTCTTCCCCCGACCATGAAGCAGCGGCGTGAAACAACGTATGATGAACTGACTGCAACCCCCATTCCCTCTTCCCCCCTGTGCCGCTCGGAGGGGGGAAGGTAGTAGAGATAAAGTTAAGCTTGGGAAGAGGGAGGGGTGGATGGAGGTTATCTTGTTCTCTGTCTCATTATCCTGCTGTTTGTAGTAATAAATGAATAGTTTTCCCCAACTCGAGTCTGTTTTGCCCGTGACGGTAACGTTAAGGATTTCGCCCCGTCCTTATCTCAAACCTCGAGCCGTTTTTCCTTATATTTTCTCTCCCTGTTCTTTCGGAGGGTGGGGGGAGTGAGAGAGAGACAGCGTAGTCTGGTCCTAATCAGGGCTGAACTACGACGGTGGTAAACGTCTAAGCCCAGTTCGTCAGGGAAAGCCCGGAGCCCCAATGTCTGTGCTGCTGTAGGTGCGCTGCCAATGGCCGCTGAGGAGCAGCAAGAGCTTGAGTGGCTGGCACTTTTGGTGTGGGAGCAATCGTCCAACGTTCGTGATTTTTCGTGTTTTTTTTTTTTCAGGGGGCGCCCTGGTGCAGCTGGTGGTAAACGTCGAAGCCCTGTTCGTCAGGGAAAGCCCGGAGCCCCAATGTCTGTGCTGCTGTAGGTGCGCTGCCAATGGCTGCTGAGGAGCAGCAAGAGCTTGAGTGGCTGGCACTTTTGGTGTGGGAGCAATCGTCCGACATTCGTTTTTTCTTGGGGTTTTTTTCAGTGGGCGCCCACATGTAGATGGTGGTAAATGTCAAAGCCCTGTTCGTCAGGGAAAGCCCGAATCCCCAATGTCTGTGGTGCTGTAGGTGTGCTGTCAATGGCCGCTGAGGAGCAGCAAGAGCTTGAGTGGCTGGCCCTTTTGGTGTGGGTGCAATCATCCGATGTTCGAGATTTTTCGGGTTTTTTTTTCAGGGGGCGCCCAGGTGCAGATGGTGGTAAATGTCGAAGCCCTGTTCGTCAGGGAAAGCCTGGAGTCCCAATGTCTGGGATGCTGTAGATGCGCTGCAAATGGCCGCTGAGGAGCAGCAAGAGCTTGAGTGACTGGCACTTTTGGTGTGCGAGCAATGGTCCGACGTTCGTGATTTTTCGGGGTTTTTTTTTCAGGGGGCGCCCACGTGCAGCTGGTGGTAAACGTCGAAGCCCTGTTCGTCAGGGAAAGCCCGGAGCCCCAGTGTCTGTGCTGCTGTAGGTGCGCTGCCAATGGCCGCTGAGGAGCAGCAAGAGCTTGAGTTGCTGGCACTTTTGGTGTGGGTGAAATCGTCCACGTTCGTGATTTTTTGTGGTATTTTTTCCGGGAGCGCCCACGTGCAGCTGGTGGTAAACGTCGAAGTCCTGTTCGTCAGGGAAAGCCCGGAGCCCCAATGTCTGTGCTGCTGTAGGTGCGCTGCCAATGGCCACTGAGTAGCAGCAAGAGCTTGAGTGGCTGGCACTTTTGGTGTGGGAGGAATCGTCCAACGTTCGTGATTTCTTGGGGTTTTTTTCAGGGGGCGCCCACGTGCAGCTGGTGGTAAACGTCGAAGGCCTGTTCGTCAGGGAAAGCCCGGAGCCCCACTGTCTGTGCTGCTGTAGGTGCGCTGCCAATGGCCGGTGAGGAGCAGCAAGAGCTTGAGTGGCTGGCACTTTTGGTGTGGGAGCAATCGTCTGATGTTCGTGATTTTTTGGGTTTTTTTTTCCGGGAGAGGCCACGTGCAGCTGGTGGTAAACGTCGAAGCCCTTCTCCTCAGGGAAAGCCCGGAGCCCCAATGTCTGTGCTGCTGTAGGTGCACTGCCAATGACCGCTGAGGAGCAGCAAGAGCTTGAGTGGCTGGCCCTTTTGGTGTGGGAGCAATGGTCCGACGTTCGTGATTTTTCGGGGTATTTTTCAGTGAGCGCCCTGGTGCAGCTGGTGGTAAACGTCGAAGCCCTGTTCGTCAGGGAAAGCCCGGAGCCCCACTGTCTGTGCTGCTGTAGGTGCACTGCTAATGGCCGCTGAGGGACAGCAAGAGCTTGAGTGGCTGGCACTTTTGGTGTGGGAGCAATGGTCCAACGTTCGTGATTTTTCGGGGTTTTTTTCAGGGGGCGCCGTGGTGCAGCTGGTCGTAAACGTCTAAGCCCTGTTCGTCAGGGAAAGCCCGGAGCCCCAGTGTCTGTGGTGCTGTAGGTGCGCTGCCAATGGCCGCTGAGGAGCAGCAAGAGCTTGAGTGGCTGGCACTTTTGGTGTGGGAGCAATGGTCCGACGTTTGTGATATTTCGGTGATTTTTTTCAGGGGACGCCCACGTGCAGCTGGTGGTAAACGTCGAAGCCCTGTTCGTCAGGGAAAGCACGGAGCCCCAATGTCTGTGCTGCTGTAGGTACACTGCCAATGGCTGCTGAGGAGCAGCAAGAGCTTGAGTGTCTGGCACTTTTGGTGTGGGAGCAATGGTCCGACGTTCGTCATTTTTCGGGGTTTTTTTTTCAGAGGGCTCCCATGTGTAGCTTTTGGTAAACGTGGAAGCCCTGTACGTCAGGGAAAGCCCGGAGCCTCAATGTCTCTGGTGCAGTACGTGGACTGCCAATGGCCGCTGAGGAGCAGCAAGAGCTTGAGTGGCTGGCACTTTTGGTGTGGGAGTAATCGTCCGACGTTCATGATTTTTCGGGGTTTTTTTTCAGGGGGCGCCCTGGTGCAGCTGGTAGTAAATGTCAAAGCCCTACTCCTCAGGGAAAGCCCGGAGCCCCAATGTCTGTGCTGCTGTAGGTGCGCTGCCAATGGCCGCTGAGGAGCAGCAAGAGCTTGAGTGGATGGCACTTTTGGTGTGGGAGTAATCGTCCGACGTTCATGATTTTTCGGGGTTTTTTTTTCAGGGGGCGCCCTGGTGCAGCTGGTGGTAAACGTCAAAGCCCTACTCCTCAGGGAAAGCCCGGAGCCCCAATGTCTGTGCTGCTGTAGGTGCACTGCCAATGACCGCTGAGGAGCAGCAAGAGCTTGAGTGTCTGGCCCTTTTTGTGTGGGAGCAATGGTCGGACGTTCGCGATTTTTCGGGGTATTTTTCAGTGAGCGCCCTGGTGCAGCTGGTGGTAAACGTCGAAGCCCTGTTCGTCAGGGAAAGCCCGGAGCCCCACTGTCTGTGCTGCTGTAGGTGCACTGCTAATGGCCGCTGAGGGACAGCAAGAGCTTGAGTGGCTGGCACTTTTGGTGTGGGAGCAATGGTCCAACGTTCGTGATTTTTCGGGGTTTTTTTCAGGGGGCGCCGTGGTGCAGCTGGTGGTAAACGTCTAAGCCCTGTTCGTCAGGGAAAGCCCGGAGCCCCAGTGTCTGTGGTGCTCTAGATACGCTGCCAATGGCCGCTGAGGAGCAGCAAGAGCTTGAGTGGCTGGCACTTTTGGTGTGGGAGCAATGGTCCGACGTTTGTGATATTTCGGTGATTTTTTCAGTGGACGCCCACGTGCAGCTGGTGGTAAACGTCGAAGCCCTACTCCTCAGGGAAAGCCCGGAGCCACAATGTCTCTGGTGCAGTAGGTGGACTGCCAATGGCTGCTGAGGAGCAGCAAGAGCTTGAGTGGCTGGCACTTTTGGTGTGGGAGCAATCGTCTGACGTTCGTGATTTTTCGGGGTTTTTTTTCAGGGGGCACCCACCTGCAGCTGGTAGTAAACGTCGAAGCCCTGTTCGTCAGGGAAAGCCCGGAGCCCCAATGTCTGTGCTGCTGTAGGTGCACTGCCAATGACCGCTGAGGAGCAAAAGGAGCTTGAGTGTCTGGCCCTTTTGGTGTGGGAGCAATGGTCCGACGTTCGTGATTTTTCGGGGTTTTTTTCAGTGAGCACCCATGTGCAGCTGGTGGTATACGTCTAAGCCCTGTTCGTCAGGGAAAGCCCGGAGCCCCAATGTCTGCGCTGCTGTAGGTACACTGCCAATGGCCACTGAGGAGCAGCAAGAACTTGAGTGGCTGGCACTTTTGGTGTGGGAGCAATGGTCCAACGTTCGTGATTTTCTGTTTTTTTTTTCAGTGAGCGCCCCGGTGTACCTGGTGGTAAACGTGGAAGCCCTGTTCGTCAGAGAAAGCCCGGAGCCCCAATGTCTGTGCTGCTGTAGGTGCGCTGCCAATGGCTGCTGAGGAGCAGCAAGAGCTTGAGTGGTTGGCACTTTTGGTGTGGGAGCAATCGTCCGACATTCGTTTTTTCTTGGGGTTTTTTTCAGTGGGCGCCCACATGTAGATAGTGGTAAATGTCAAAGCCCTGTTCGTCAGGGAAAGCCCGAATCCCCAATGTGTGTGGTGCTGTAGGTGTGCTGTCAATGGCCGCTGAGGAGCAGCAAGAGCTTGAGTGGCTGGCCCTTTTGGTGTGGGTGCAATCATCCGATGTTCGAGATTTTTCGGGTTTTTTTTTTCAGGGGCGCCCAGGTGCAGATGGTGGTAAATGTCGAAGCCCTGTTCGTCAGGGAAAGCCTGGAGTCCCAATGTCTGGGATGCTGTAGATGCGCTGCAAATGGCCGCTGAGGAGCAGCAAGAGCTTGAGTGACTGGCACTTTTGGTGTGCGAGCAATGGTCCGACGTTCGTGATTTTTCGGGGTTTTTTTTTCAGGGGGCGCCCACGTGCAGCTGGTGGTAAACGTCGAAGCCCTGTTCGTCAGGGAAAGCCCGGAGCCCCAAGGTCTGTGCTGCGGTAGGTGCGCTGCCAATGGCCGCTGAGGAGCAGCAAGAGCTTGAGTTGCTGGCACTTTTGGTGTGGGTGAAATCGTCCACGTTCGTGATTTTTTGTGGTATTTTTTCCGGGAGCGCCCACGTGCAGCTGGTGGTAAACGTCGAAGTCCTGTTCGTCAGGGAAAGCCCGGAGCCCCAATGTCTGTGCTGCTGTAGGTGCGCTGCCAATGGCCACTGAGTAGCAGCAAGAGCTTGAGTGGCTGGCACTTTTGGTGTGGGAGGAATCGTCCAACGTTCGTGATTTCTTGGGGTTTTTTTCAGGGGGCGCCCACGTGCAGCTGGTGGTAAACGTCGAAGCCCTGTTCGTCAGGGAAAGCCCGGAGCCCCACTGTCTGTGCTGCTGTAGGTGCGCTGCCAATGGCCGGTGAGGAGCAGCAAGAGCTTGAGTGGCTGGTACTTTTGGTGTGGGAGCAATCGTCTGACGTTCGTGATTTTTTGGGTTTTTTTTTCCGGGAGAGGCCACGTGCAGCTGGTGGTAAACGTCGAAGCCCTTCTCCTCAGGGAAAGCCCGGAGCCCCAATGTCTGTGCTGCTGTAGGTGCACTGCCAATGACCGCTGAGGAGCAGCAAGAGCTTGAGTGGCTGGCACTTTTGGTGTGGGAGCAATGGTCCGACGTTCGTGATTTTTCGGGGTATTTTTCAGTGAGCGCCCTGGTGCAGCTGGTGGTAAACGTCGAAGCCCTGTTCGTCAGGGAAAGCCCGGAGCCCCACTGTCTGTGCTGCTGTAGGTGCACTGCTAATGGCCGCTGAGGGACAGCAAGAGCTTGAGTGGCTGGCACTTTTGGGGTGGGAGCAATGGTCCAACGTTCGTGATTTTTCGGGGTTTTTTTCAGGGGGCGCCGTGGTGCAGCTGGTCGTAAACGTCTAAGCCCTGTTCGTCAGGGAAAGCCCGGAGCCCCAGTGTCTGTGGTGCTGTAGGTGCGCTGCCAATGGCCGCTGAGGAGCAGCAAGAGCTTGAGTGTCTGGCACTTTTGGTGTGGGAGCAATGGTCCGACGTTCGTCATTTTTCGGGGTTTTTTTTGCAGAGGGCTCCCATGTGTAGCTTTTGGTAAACGTGGAAGCCCTGTACGTCAGGGAAAGCCCGGAGCCTCAATGTCTCTGGTGCAGTACGTGGACTACCAATGGCCGCTGAGGAGCAGCAAGAGCTTGAGTGGCTGGCACTTTTGGTGTGGGAGTAATAGTCCGACGTTCATGATTTTTCGGGGTTTTTTTTCAGGGGGCGCCCTGGTGCAGCTGGTAGTAAATGTCAAAGCCCTACTCCTCAGGGAAAGCCCGGAGCCCCAATGTCTGTGCTGCTGTAGGTGCACTGCCAATGGCCGCTGAGGAGCAGCAAGAGCTTGAGTGGATGGCACTTTTGGTGTGGGAGTAATCGTCCGACGTTCATTATTTTTCGGGGTTTTTTTTCAGGGGGCGCCCTGGTGCAGCTGGTGGTAAACGTCAAAGCCCTACTCCTCAGGGAAAGCCCGGAGCCCCACTGTCTGTGCTGCTGTAGGTGCGCTGCCAATGGCCGGTGAGGAGCAGCAAGAGCTTGAGTGGCTGGCACTTTTGGTGTGGTAGCAATCGTCTGACGTTCGTGATTTTTTGGGTTTATTTTCCGGGAGAGGCCACGTGCAGCTGGTGGTAAACGTCGAAGCCCTTCTCCTCAGGGAAAGCCCGGAGCCCCAATGTCTGTGCTGCTGTAGGTGCACTGCCAATGACCGCTGAGGAGCAGCAAGAGCTTGAGTGTCTGGCCCTTTTGGTGTGGGAGCAATGGTCCGACGTTCGCGATTTTTCGGGGTATTTTTCAGTGAGCGCCCTGGTGCAGCTGGTGGTAAACGTCGAAGCCCTGTTCGTCAGGGAAAGCCCGGAGCCCCACTGTCTGTGCTGCTGTAGGTGCACTGCTAATGGCCGCTGAGGGACAGCAAGAGCTTGAGTGGCTGGCACTTTTGGTGTGGGAGCAATGGTCCAACGTTCGTGATTTTTCGGGGTTTTTTTCAGGGGGCGCCGTGGTGCAGCTGGTGGTAAACGTCTAAGCCCTGTTCGTCAGGGAAAGCCCGGAGCCCCAGTGTCTGTGGTGCTCTAGATACGCTGCCAATGGCCGCTGAGGAGCAGCAAGAGCTTGAGTGGCTGGCACTTTTGGTGTGGGAGCAATGGTCCGACGTTTGTGATATTTCGGTGATTTTTTTCAGTGGACGCCCACGTGCAGCTGGTGGTAAACGTCGAAGCCCTACTCCTCAGGGAAAGCCCGGAGCCACAATGTCTCTGGTGCAGTAGGTGGACTGCCAATGGCTGCTGAGGAGCAGCAAGAGCTTGAGTGGCTGGCACTTTTGGTGTGGGAGCAACCGTCTGACGTTCGTGATTTTTCGGGGTTTTTTTTCAGGGGGCGCCCACCTGCAGCTGGTAGTAAACGTCTACGCCCTGTTCGTCAGGGAAAGCCCGGAGCCCCAATGTCTGTGCTGCTGTAGGTGCACTGCCAATGACCGCTGAGGAGCAAAAGGAGCTTGAGTGTCTGGCCCTTTTGGTGTGGGAGCAATGGTCCGACGTTCGTGATTTTTCGGGGTTTTTTTCAGTGAGCACCCATGTGCAGCTGGTGGTATACGTCTAAGCCCTGTTCGTCAGGGAAAGCCCGGAGCCCCAATGTCTGCGCTGCTGTAGGTACACTGCCAATGGCCACTGAGGAGCAGCAAGAACTTGAGTGGCTGGCACTTTTGGTGTGGGAGCAATGGTCCAACGTTCGTGATTTTTCGAGATTTTTTTTCAGGGGGAGCCCTGGTGCAGCTGGTGATATACGTCGAAGCCCTGTTCGTCAGGGAATGCCCGGAGCTCCAATGTCTGTGCTGCTGTAGATGCGCTGCCAATGGCCACTGAGGAGCAAAAAGAGCTTGAGTGGCTGGCCCTTTTTGTGTGGGAGCAATTGTCTGACGTTCATGATTTTTCGGGTTTTTTTTCAGTGGGCGCCCCAGTGCAGCTGGTGGTAAACGTCGAAGCCCTGTTCGTCAGGGAAAGCCCGGAGCCCCAATGTCTGTGCTGCTGTAGGTGCACTGCCAATGACTGCTGAGGAGCAAAAAGAGCTTGAGTGGCTGGCACTTTTGGTGTGGGAGCAATGGTCCAACGTTCGTGATTTTTAGGGGTTTTTTTTCAGTGAGCGCACTGGTGAAGCTGGTGGTATACGTCGAAGCCCTGTTCGTCAGGGAAAGCCCGGAGCCCCAATGTCTGTGCTGCTGTAGGTGCACTGCCAATGGCCGCTGAGGAGCAGCAAGAGCTTGAGTGGCTGGCCGGTTTGGTGTGGGAGCAGTCGTCCGACGTTCGTGATTTTTCGGGGTTTTTTTCAGGGGGCGCCCACATGCAGCTGTTGGTAAACGTCGAAGCCCTGTTCGTCAGGGAAAGCCCGGAGCCCCAATGTCTGTGCTGCTGTAGGTGCGCTGCCAATGGCCGCTGAGGAGCAGCAAGAGCTTGAGTTGCTGGCACTTTTGGTGTTGGAGCAATCGTCTGACGTTCATGATTTTTCGGGTTTTTTTTTCAGTGGGCGCCCCAGTGCAGCTGGTGGTAAACGTCGAAGCCCTGTTCGTCAGGGAAAGCCCGGAGCCGCAATGTCTGTGGTGCTGTAGGTGCGCTGCCAATGGCCGCTGAGGAGCAGCAAGAGGTTGAGTGGCTGGCACTTTTGGTGTGGGAGCAATGGTCCAACGTTCGTGATTTTGGGAGTTTTTTTTTCAGGGGGCGCCCACGTGCAGCTGGTGGTATACGTCGAAGCCCTGTTCGTCAGGGAAAGCCCGGAGCCATAATGTCTGTGCTGCTGTAGGTGCGCTGCCAATGGCCGCTGAGGAGCAGCAAGAGCTTGAGTTGCTGGCACTTCTGGTGTGGGAGCAATCGTCCAACGTTCGTGATTTTTCGGGGTTTTTTTTCAGGGGGCGCCCCGGTGCAGCTGGTGGTAAACGTCGAAGCCCTGTTCGTCAGGGAAAGCCCGGAGCCCCAATGTCTGTGCTGCTGTAGGTGCGCTGCCAATGGCCGCTGAGGAGCAGCAAGAGCCTGAGTGGCTGGCACTTTTGGTGTGGGAGCAATGGTCCGACGTTCGTGATTTTTCGGGTTTTTTTTCACGGGGCTCCCACGTGCAGCTGCTGGTAAACCTGGAAGCCCTGTTCGTCAGGGAAAGCCCGGAGCCCCAGTGTCTCTGCTGCTGTACGTGCGCTACCAATGGCCGCTGAGGAGCAGCAAGAGCTTGAGTGGCTGGCACTTCTGGTGTGGGAGCAATCGTCCAACGTTCGTGATTTTTCGGGGTTTTTTTTCAGGGGGCGCCCCGGTGCAGCTGGTGGTAAACGTCGAAGCCCTGTTCGTCAGGGAAAGCCCGGAGCCCCAATGTCTGTGCTGCTGTAGGTGCGCTGCCAATGGCCGCTGAGGAGCAGCAAGAGCCTGAGTGGCTGGCACTTTTGGTGTGGGAGCAATGGTCCGACGTTCGTGATTTTTCGGGTTTTTTTTCACGGGGCTCCCACGTGCAGCTGCTGGTAAACCTGGAAGCCCTGTTCGTCAGGGAAAGCCCGGAGCCCCAGTGTCTCTGCTGCTGTACGTGCGCTACCAATGGCCGCTGAGGAGCAGCAAGAGCTTGAGTGGCAGGCACTTTTGGTGTGGGAGCAATCGTCCGATGTTCGTGAATTTTGGGGTTTCTTTTTCAGGGTCGCCCCGGTGCAGCTGGTGGTAAACGTCGAAGCCCTGTTCGTCAGGGAAAGCCCGGAGCCGCAATGTCTGTGGTGCTGTAGGTGCGCTGCCAATGGCCGCTGAGGGACAGCAAGAGCTTGAGTGGCTGGCACTTCTGGTGTGGGAGCAATCGTCGGACGTTCGTGATTTTTGGGGGTTTTTTTTCCAGGAGCGCCGACGTGCAGCTGGTGGTATACGTCGAAGCCCTATTCGTCAGGGAAATCCCGGAGCCCCAATGTCTCTGCTGCTGTAGGTGCACTGCCAATGACCGCTGAGGAGCAAAAAGAGCTTGAGTGGCTGGCACTTTTGGTGTGGGAGCAATGGTCCGACGTTCTTGATTTTTCGGGGTTTTTTTCAGTGAGCGCCCTGGTCTAGCTGGTGGTAAACTTCGATGCCCTCCTCCTCAGGGAAAGCCCGGAGCCCTAATGTCTGTGCTGCTGTAGGTGCACTGCCAATGGCCGCCTAGGGGCAGCAAGAGGTTGAGTGGCTGGCACTTTTGGTGTGGGAGCAATGGTCCAACGTTCGTGATTTTTCGAGATTTTTTTTCAGGGGGAGCCCTGGTGCAGCTGGTGATATACGTCGAAGCCCTGTTCGTCAGGGAATGCCCGGAGCTCCAATGTCTGTGCTGCTGTAGGTGCGCTGCCAATGGCCACTGAGGAGCAGCAAGAGCTTGAGTGGCTGGCCCATTTGGTGTGGGAGCAATCGTCCGACGTTCGTGATTTTTCGGGGTTTTTTTTCAGGGGGCGCCCTGGTGCAGCTGGTGGTAAACGTCGAAGCCCTGTTCGTCAGGGAAAGCCCGGAGCCCCAATGTCTGTGCTGCTGTAGGTGGACTGCCAATGGCCGCTGAGGAGCAGCAAGAGCTTGAGTGGCTGGCACTTTTGGAGTGGCAGCAATGGTCCAACGTTCGTGATTTTTAGGGGTATTTTTTCAGGGGGCGCCCCGGTGCAGCTGGTGGTAAACGTCGAAGCCCTGTTCGTCAGGGAAAGCCCGGAGCCCCAATGTCTGTGGTGCTATAGGTGCGCTGCCTATGGCAAATGTCAGAGTCCTGTTGGCCTAGGGAAGCCCAGAGCAATCGTCTGACTTTGGGGATAGTCCTAGTCAGTCCTAGACCACCAGGACTCCGACATTTTCCACCGTTTCAAGCCGGCAGCCCTGTGAGCAGCTCTTGCTGCTCCTCACCGGTTGTTGACGCCACATCTACAACACCACAGACATTGGGGCTCCGGGCTTTCCCTGACGAACAGCGCTTCGACGTTTACCATCAACTGCACTGGAGCACCCACTAAAATATTACTCTAAAAAGCAAGAACGTCGGACCATTGTTCCCACACCAAAAGTGCCAGCAACTAAAGCTCTTGCTGCTCCTCACCGGCAGTTGACGCCACATTTACAGCATCACAGACACTGGGGCTGCGGGCTTTCCCTGACGAACAGGGCTTCGACGTTTACCATCAACTGCACAAGGCCGCCCACTGGAGAAATACCCTAAAAATCACGAGCGTCGGACGATTGCTCCCATACCAAAACTGCCAGCAACTAAAGATCTTCCTGCTCCTCACAGGCCGTTCACACCACATCTACAGCACCACAGACACTGGGGCTCCGGGCTTTCCCTGACGAACAGGGCTTTGACGTTTACCATCAAGTGCACGGAAGAGCCCTCTGAAAAAATACCCTAAAAATCACGAATGTCAGATGATTGCTCCCATACCAAAAAGCCAGCAACTAAAGCTCTTGCTGCTCCTCACCTGCCCTTCACACCGCATCTACAGGACCACAAACACCGGGGCTCTGGGCTTTCCCTGATGAACAGTGCTTCAACGTTTAACATCATCTGCACGGAAGCGTCCACTGAAAAAATATCCTAAAAATCACGAATGTCGGACGATTGCTCCCACACCAAAAGTGCCAGCAACTAAAGCTCCTGCTGCTCCTCACCGGCCGTTGAGGACGCATCTACAGCACCACAGACATCGGGGCTCCGGGCTTTGCCTGACAAACAGCACTTTGACGTTTACATCAGTCGAACGGAATTTCCCCTGAAAAGTACCCTAAAAATCATGAACGTCAGATGATTGCTCCCACACCAAAAGTGCCAGCAACTAAAGCTCTTGCTGCTCCTCACCCATCCTTAACACCGCATCTTCAGGACCACAGACATTGGGAATCCGGGCATTCCCTGACGAAAATGCTTTGACATTTACCATCAATTGCACGGAAGTGCCCTCTGAAAAAATACCCTAAAAATCACGAACGTCGGACGATTGCTCCCACACCAAAAGTGCTAGTAACTAAAGCTCTTGCTGCTCCTCACCAGCCGCTGACGCCGCATCTACAGTACCACAGACACTGGGGCTCCGGGCTTTCTCTGATGAACAGGGCTTCGACGTTTACCAACAACTGCACAGAAGCGCCCACAGAAAATATATCCTAAAATCACGAAAGTCGGACTATTGCTCCCACACCAAAAGTGCTAGCAACTAAAGCTCTTGCTGCTCCTCACCAGCCGCTGATGCCGCATCTACAGTACCACAGACACTGGGGCTCCAGGGTTTCCCTGACAAACAGTCCTTCGAAATTTACCATCAACAGCACAGGACCAGCACTGACAAAATCCACTAAAAATCACGAACATTGGACGATTGCTCCCACACCACAGCTGCCAGCAACTAAAGCACTTGCTGCTCCTCACCGGCATTTGACGTCGCATCTACAGCATCACAGACATTGGGGTTCCGGGCTTTTCATGACCAACAGCGCATCGACGTACAACATAAAATGCACAGGGCCGCCCACTGACAAAATACCCTAAAAATCACGAAGGTCTGCATATTGCTCCGACACCAGAATTGCCAGCAATTCAAGCTCTTGCTGCCCCTCACCGGACTTTAATGCTGCACCTACACCACCAGAGACATTGGGGCTCTGGGCTTTCCATGACCAACAGCCTTTCGACATTTACCATCAACTGCACAGAATGCCCATTGAAAAATTACCCTAAAAATCACGAACGTGGGACAATTGTTCCCACACCAAAAGTGCCAGCCGCTCAAGCTCTTGCTGCTCCTCAGTGGCCGTTGACACCGCATCTACAGCAGCACAGACACTGGGGCTCTGGGCTTTCCCAGATGAAAAGCGCTTCGACTTTTACCATCAACTGCACGGAAGCGCCCACAGAAAAAAATATCCCAAAATCACGAAAGTCGGACGATTGCTCCCATACCAAAAGTGCCAGCAACTAAAGCACTTGTTGCTCCTCACCGGCAGTTGACTCCGCATCTACAGCACCACAGACATTGGGGCTCTGGGCTTTTCATGACCAACAGTGCTTCGACGTTTACCATCAACTGCATAGGTGCACCCACTAAAAAAAATACCATAAAAGGTACGAATGTCAGACGATTGCTCCCACAGCAAAAGTGCCAGCAACTCAAGCTCTTGCTGCTCCTCACTGGCCGTTCACGCCGCATCTACAGCATCACAGACAATGGGGCTTCTGGCTTTTCCGGACGAACAGCGCTTCGAAGTTTCCCATCAACTGCCGTCCACTGAAAAAATACCCTAAAAATCACGAATGTCGCACGATTGCTCCCACACCAACCGTGCCAGACACTAAAGCTCTTTCTGCACCTCACCAGCCATTGATGCCGCATCTACAACACAACAGACACTGGGGCTCCGGGCTTTCCCTGACCAAGAGCTCTTCAATGTCTACCATCAATTGCACGGAAGTGCCCACTGAAAAAATACCCTAAAAAAAAGGACCAGCACTGACAATATCCACTAAAAATCACCAACGTTGGACGATTGCTCCCATACCAAAAGTGCCAGCAACTCAAGCTCTTGCTGCTCCTCACCCGCCCATCACACCGCATCTAGAAAACCTCAGACACTGGGGCTCTGGGCTTTGCCTGACAAACAGCGCTTCGAGATTTACCAGTAAGTGCTCGGAAGCGCCCACTGAAACAAATATACTAAAAATCATGAATGTCGCACGATTGCTCCCACAAGAAAAGTGCCAGCAACTCAAGCTCTTGCTGCTTATCACTAGCCGTTGACGTCGCATCTACAGCACCACAGACACTGGGGGTCCAGGCTTTCCCTGATGAACAGCGCTTCGCCATTTTGCCATCAACAGAACAGGGCCGTCCACTGATAAAATACACTAAAAATCATAAATGTCTGACGATTGCTCCCACACCAAAAGTGCCAGACACTCAAGCTCTTGCTGCTTATCACTAGCCGTTGACGTCACATCTACAGCACCACAGACATTGGGGGTCCAAGCTTTCCCACATGAACAGCGCTTCAGCATTTCCCATCAACTGCACAGTGCCGTCCACTGAAAAAATACCCTAAAAATCACGAACGTCGGACCATTGCTCCCACACCACAACTGCCAGCAACTCAAGCTCTTGCTGCTCCTCAGCGGCCATTCACGCCGGTTCTATAGCACCAGCGACACTGGGGCTTTGGGATTTCCCTGACGAACAGTGCTTCGACGTTTACCATCAACTGCACGGAAGCGCCCACTGACAAAATACCCTAAAAATCAAGAACGTCAGACGATTGCTCCCACACCAAAAGTGCCAGCAACTCAAGCTCTTGCTGCTCCTCACCGATCGTTGATGCCGTACATACAACACCACAGACACTGCGGCTCCAGGCTTTCCCTGATGAACACCGCTTCCACGTTTACCATCAACTGCACAAAAGCGCCCACTGAAAAAATACACTAAATATCACGAACGTCAGACGATTGCTCCCACACCAAAACTGCTAGCAACTAAAGCTCTTGCTGCTCGTCAGCGGCCGTTGACGTCGCACCTACAGCACCACAGACATTGGGGCTCCGGGCTTTCCCTGACGAACAGCGCTTCAACGTTTCCCGTCAACTGCACAGGGCCTCCCACGGAAAAAAATACCCTAAAAATCACGAACGTCAGACGATTGCTCCCACACCAAAAGTGCTAGCAACTCAAGCTCTTGCTGCTCCTCACCGCCGTTTCCACCGCATCTACAGCACCACAGACATTGGGACTCCGGGTTTTTCATGACCAACAGAGCTTCGAAGTTTACCATTAAGTACTAAGGCCCGCCCTCTTACAAAATGCCCTAAAAATCACGAATGTCGGACGATTGCTCCCACACCAAAAGTGCCAGCCACTCAAGCTCTTGCTGCTACTCCCCGGCCATTGACGCCTCATCTACAGCACTACAGACAATGGGGCTCTGGGCTTTTCCTGACCAACAGTGCATCGACCTCTAGTATGAATTGCACGGAACCCTGCACTGAAAAAATACCCTAAAAATCACGAATGTCAGATGATTGCTCCCACACCAAAAGTGCCACCAACTAAAGGTCTTGCTGATCCTAACCGGCCATTGGCAGCGCATCTACAGCACCACAGACATTTGGATTCCGGACCTTCCCTGTCGAACTGCGCTTCTACATTTAACATCAACTGCACGGAAGCGCCCACTGAAAATATACTCGAAAAATCACGAACGTCGGACCATTGCTCCCATACGAAAAGTGCCAGCAACTAAAGCTCTTGCTGCTCCTCACAGGCTGTTGACACCGCATCTACAGCACCACCGACACTGGGGCTTCGGGCTTTCCCTGACCCACAGCGCTTCGCCTTTTACCATCAACGGCACGGAAGCGCCCACGGAAAAAAAACCACAAAAAATCACAAACATCGGACGATCGCTCCCACACCGAAAGTGCCAGCAACGCAGGCTCTTGCTGCTCCTCACCTCCCCTTCACACGGCATCTACAGCACCACAGACACTGAGGCTCCGGACTTCCCATGAAGAACAGCGCTTCGACGTTTACCATCAACTGCACAGGGCTGCCCACTTCCAAAATGCCCCAAAATTCACGAATGTCGGATGATTGCTCCCACAGCAAAAGTGCCAGCCACTCAAGCTCTTGCTGCTCCTCAGCGGCCTTTGACGCTGCATCTACAGCACCACCGACACTGGGGCTCTGGGCTTTCCCTGACCAACTCTGCTTCGACGTTTACCATCAACTGCGGGGAAGAGCCCACTGAAAAAAAAAACACTAAAAATCATGAACGTCAGACGATTGCTCCCACACCAAAAGTGCCAATAACTAAAGCTCTTGCTGCTCCTCACCGGCCGTTGACGCCTCTTCTACAGCACCACAGACACTGGGGCTGCGGTCTTTCCCTGACGAACAGCGCTTCGACATTATCATAAAATGCACAGGAGTACCTACTAAAAACATTACCCTAAAAATCGCGAACGTTGGACGATTGCTCCCACACCAAAAGTGCCAGCAAATAAAGCTCTTGCTCCTCCTCACCGCCCCTTCACACCGCACCTACAGCACCACATACACTGGGGCTCCCGGCTTTCCCTGATGAACAGCGCTTCGACGTTTACCATCAACTGCACAGGGCCGCCCACTTACAAAATGCCCTAAAAATAATGTACGTGGGATGATTGCTCCCACACCAAAAGTGCCAGCAACTCAAGCTCTTGCAGCTCCTCACCGGCTGTTGTCGCAGCATCTACAACAACACAGACACTGGTGCTTCAGGCTTTCCCTGATGAACAGCGTTTCGAAGTTTACCATCAACTGCACTGAAGTGCCCACTGAAGAAATTACACTAAAAATCATGAACATGGGATGATTGTTCCCACACCAAACGTGCCAGCAACTCAGGCTCTTGCTGCTCCTCACCCACCCTTCACACCGCATCTACAGGACACCAGACACTGGGGATCTCTGCTTTCCCTGATGAACAGCGCTTCTACATTTTTCATCAACTACACAGGGCCTCCCACTTACAAAATGCTTCAAAAACCACGAACATTGCACGATTGCTACCCCATCAAAAGTGCCAGCAACTAAACCTCTTGCTGGCCCTCACTGGCCGCTGACGCCGCAACTACAGCACCACAGACACTGGGGCTCTCGGCTTTCCATGGCCAACAGTACTTCGACGTTTGCCATCAACTGCAGGGAAGAGCCCACTGAAAACATACCCTAAAAATCACGAATGTCGGACGATTGCTCCCACACCACAAGTGCCAGCAACTAAAGCTCTTGCTGCTCCTCACCGGCCGTTGACGCCACACGTACAGCACCAGAGACACTGGGGATTCAGGCTTTCCCTGACGAACAACGCTTCAACTTTTAACATAAACTGTAGGAAAACGCCCACGAAAAACATTACCCTAAAAAGTATGAATGTCGGACAATTCCTCCCACACCAAAAGTGGCAGACACTCAAGCTCTTGCTGCTCCTCAGCGGCCATTGGCAGTGCACCTACAGCAGCACAGACATTGGGGCTCTGGGCTTTCCCTGACGAACAGGGCTTCGACGTTTACCACCAGCTGCACAACGGCGCCCCCTGAAAAAAAACACGAAAAAATCACAAACGTCGGACGATTGCTCCCACACCAAAAGTGCCAGCCACTCAAGCTCTTGCTGCTCCTCAGCGGCCATTGGCAGCGCACCTACAGCACCAAAGACACTGGGGCTTCGGGTTTTCCCTGACGAACAGGGCTTCGATGTTTACCACCAGCTGCACGTGGGCGCCCCCTGAAAAAAAACCCCGAAAAATCACGAACGTCGGATGATTGCTCCCACACCAAAAGTCCCAGCCACTCAAGCTCTTGCTGCTCCTCGGCAGCCATTGGCAGCGCATCCACAGCACCACAGACCTTGGGGCTGCGGGCTTTCCCTGAGGAGCAGGGCTTCAACGTTTGCCACCAGCTGCACGTGGGCTACCCACTGATAAAATGCCCTAAAAATCACGAACGTGGGACGATTGTCCCCACAACTAAAGTGCCAGCAACTGAAGCTCTTGCTGCACCTTACCGGCTGTTGACGCCTCATCTACAGCACCAGAGACACTGGGACTCCAGGCTTTCCCTGACGTACAGTGCTTCGACGTTTACCATCAACTGCATGGGACAACCCACTAAAAACAATACCCTAAAAATCACCGACGTCGGACAATTGCTCTCACACCAAAAGTGCCAGCAACTAAAGCTCTTGCTGCTCCTCACCCGCCCTTCACACCGCATCTACAGCACCACAGACATTGGGGCTCCGGGCTTTCCCTGACCAACAGCGCTTTGATGTTTACCATTAACTGCACAGCGCCGCCCACTGATAAAATGCCCTAAAAATTACGACCTTTGGATGATTGCTCCCACACCAAAATTGCCAGCAACTAAAGCTCTTGCTGCTTCTCACAGGCCTTTGATGCCTCATCTACAGCACCACAGACACTGGCTCCACTGGGGCTGCGGTCTTTCCCTGATGAAGAGTGCTTCGACGCTTCCCATAAACTGCACAGGAGTACCCACTAAAAACATTACCCTAAAAATGACGAACGTCGGACGATTGCTCCCACACCAAAAGTGCCAGCAACTTAAGCTCTTACTGCTCCTCACCGGCTGTTGTCGTAGCATCTACAACAACACAGACACTGGTGCTTCAGGCTTTCCCTGATGAACAGCGTTTCGAAGTTTACCATTAACTGCACTGAAGCGCCCACTGAAGAAATTACACAAAAAATCACGAACGTGGGACGATTGCTCCCACACCAAAAGTGCCAGCCACTCAAGCTCTTGCTGCTCCTCAGCGGCCATTGGCAGCGCACCTACAGCAGCACAGACATTGGGGCTCCGGGCTTTCCCTGAGGAGCAGGTCTTCGACGTTAACCACCAGCTACACGTGCGCGCCCGGAGCCCCTATGTCTGTGCTGCTGTAGGTGCGCTGCCAATGGCCACTGAGGAGCAGCAAGAGCTGGAGTGGCTGGCACTTTTGGTGTGGGAGCAGTCGTGTGACGTTCATAATTTTTCGGAGTTTTTTTTCATTGGGCGCCCAGGTGCAGCTGGTGGTAAACGTCGAAGCCCTGTTCTTCAGGGAATCCTCGGAGCCCCAATGTCTGTGGTGCTGTAGATGCGCTGCGAATGGCCGCTGAGGAGCAGCAAGAGCTTGAGTGGCTGGCGCTTTTGGTGTAGGGTCTGTCGGCTGACGTTTGTGATTTTTAGGATTTTTGCTCATTGGGCGGCCAGCTTTGCTAATGTTAAATGTCAGAGTCCTGGTGGTGTAGGAAATCCCGCAGCCCCAGCATCTGTGAGCCTGTAGGTGCTTTGGCAACAGCTGTGGACGAGCAGCAAGAGCTTTCAGAGCTGGCACTTCTGGTGTGGGATCTAATCGAGTTACATTTGGGATTTTTAATATTTTTGCTCACTGGGTGGCCGGGTGGACATGGTGGCGAACATCGGAGTCCTATTCGTCTAGGAAAGCCCACAGCTCCGATTTTTGAGGACTGTCCTGGTTCTGGCTAGGATAGAGTTAATATTCCCCTGAGCTGGGTGGAGAACTGAAGCTGGTAGCCCCTATGGCTGGGATAGTTAACTAATTAGCTAACAGCTGGGGTTAATTTACCCAAATTAGCCAAAGGGCTGTTCCATCCCATCTGACATCATGCTCAGTTTATAAGTGAGGAGGGTGCTGAAGGGAGCCTCCTGCTGCTTGGAAGAAACTAGGTGTGGAGGTTTGTTGTAAGCCATTATACTGTATTTGTGTTTCATGACTGTTTTGTTTTCTTCTGTCACTACTGTTAAATTTACTTTTTGTTCAATCTCAACCCACAGGGGTTTTTTTTCCTGGTTTTCTTTTGTTTACCAGTTGTCCCCCTGTTCTCTCGGAGGGTGGGGGGGAGTGAGAGAGAGACTGCCTAGTCTGGTCCGGGTAGGGGCTGAACTAGGACAGTTATTTTGGCGCCCAACGTGGGGCTCGAAGGGTTGAGATAATAACAGATCTGACTTCTTGTTTTTTGCTTGAAAGAAATTTGTTTCTACACACTCATTGTAGTGGTTGTCAGTTATTGGTCATGATGTTGCAGTGGTTGGTTATGTAGTTGTATTGTCTGCGCTCTTATACGTACTATGTGTTCCCAATGGTGGTGTTTATCACCTCAGGGAAAATGATGAGAGTTATCCTTCTCTTATACTATGCCATATCCATCTATGACATGGTGACATCAATGGCCTTAGAGATAAATTGGTATTCCTATGTGGACAGCTTCCCGATTTCTTTCACTTCCAGGGTAGTTAAACCACTTTATGAGAACTTTGAAGATCTGGGGGATATTCAAGCCACTCTGATGTTGTTGTTATGTATCTTGAATGCGTGCCAAGTCTTGTCTAGGGCTGCAAACCCACTTTTTGGGAATCTCCTCCCAACCTTTACCCTAAGGCAAGATACTAATCTGTGGCATGGTATGAGGGAGAACAAACTGACCTGCAATGTAGGGACTCAAACTCCAGCAACAGGCACTGCAGCTGCATCAGAGGGTGAACCCGTGCTAGTATCAGTTGGCCCTGTATACAAGAAGACTTGGAAGTGGAAGTCAGCTGGTTTAGTGAGGGATGAAGAAGCCCCTTCTAGGAGGGAGCAGGAGGAAGAAGAGGAAGGTTTATTTGCTTCATGCCAAGGAAGAACTCAGCAGGCAGGCTCTTCCTCAGAGGAAGAACTCCTAAAGGAGACAGTGAGCACCCGATTTCTACCCCTGAGCGAGCTGTGAGACATGCAAAAAGATTTTAGCCATCATCCTGGGGAGCACTTTATCAGCTGGCTGCTGCGGTGCTGGGATAATGGGGCCAATAGCTTGGAATCAGAGGGCAGAGAAGCTAGGCAACTGGGATCCATTTCTAGAGAAGCAAGCATTGAGAAAGCAGTTGGAAAAGGGAGACAAGCCCTCAGCCTCTGGAGGCTATTGGCCAATAGCTTGGAATCAGAGGGCAGAGAAGCTAGGCAACTGGGATCCATTTCTAGAGAAGCAAGCATTGAGAAAGCAGTTGGAAAAGGGAGACAAGCCCTCAGCCTCTGGAGGCTATTGGCCAATAGCTTGGAATCAGAGGGCAGAGAAGCTAGGCAACTGGGATCCATTTCTAGAGAAGCAAGCATTGAGAAAGCAGTTGGAAAAGGGAGACAAGCCCTCAGCCTCTGGAGGCTATTGGCCAATAGCTTGGAATCAGAGGGCAGAGAAGCTAGGCAACTGGGATCCATTTCTAGAGAAGCAAGCATTGAGAAAGCAGTTGGAAAAGGGAGACAAGCCCTCAGCCTCTGGAGGCTATTGGCCCCATTATCCCAGCACCGCAGCAGCCAGCTGATAAAGTGCTCCCCAGGATGATGGCTAAAATCTTTTGCATGTCTCACAGCTCGCTCAGGGGTAGAAATCGGGTGCTCACTGTCTCCTTTAGGAGTTCTTCCTCTGAGGAAGAGCCTGCCTGCCGAGTTCTTCCTTGGCATGAAGCAAATAAACCTTCCTCTTCTTCCTCCTGCTCCCTCCTAGAAGGGGCTTCTTCATCCCTCACTAAACCAGCTGACTTCCACTTCCAAGTCTTCTTGTATACAGGGCCAACTGATACTAGCACGGGTTCACCCTCTGATGCAGCTGCAGTGCCTGTTGCTGGAGTTTGAGTCCCTACATTGCAGGTCAGTTTGTTCTCCCTCATACCATGCCACGGATTAGTATCTTGCCTTAGGGTAAAGGTTGGGAGGAGATTCCCAAAAAGTGGGTTTGCAGCCCTAGACAAGACTTGGCACGCATTCAAGATACATAACAACAACATCAGAGTGGCTTGAATATCCCCCAGATCTTCAAAGTTCTCATAAAGTGGTTTAACTACCCTGGAAGTGAAAGAAATCGGGAAGCTGTCCACATAGGAATACCAATTTATCTCTAAGGCCATTGATGTCACCATGTCATAGATGGATATGGCATAGTATAAGAGAAGGATAACTCTCATCATTTTCCCTGAGGTGATAAACACCACCATTGGGAACACATAGTACGTATAAGAGCGCAGACAATACAACTACATAACCAACCACTGCAACATCATGACCAATAACTGACAACCACTACAATGAGTGTGTAGAAACAAATTTCTTTCAAGCAAAAAACAAGAAGTCAGATCTGTTATTATCTCAACCCTTCGAGCCCCACGTTGGGCGCCAAAATAACTGTCCTAGTTCAGCCCCTACCCGGACCAGACTTGGCAGTCTCTCTCTCTCTCACTCCCCCCCACCCTCCGAGAGAACAGGGGGACAACTGGTAAACAAAAGAAAACCAGGAAAAAAAAAACCCCTCGGTTGAGATTGAACAAAAAGTAAATTTAACAGTAGTGACAGAAGAAAACAAAACAGTCATGAAACACAAATACAGTATAATGGCTTACAACAAACCTCCACACCTAGTCTCTTCCAAGCAGCAGGAGGCTCCCTTCAGCACCCTCCTCACTTATAAACTGAGCATGATGTCAGATGGGATGGAACAGCCCTTTGGCTAATTTGGGTAAATTAACCCCAGCTGTTAGCTAATTAGTTAACTATCCCAGCCATAGGGGCTACCAGCTTCAGTTCTCCACCCAGCTCAGGGGAATATTAACTCTATCCTAGCCAGAACCAGGACAGTCCTCAAAAATCGGAGCTGTGGGCTTTCCTAGACGAATAGGACTCCGATGTTCGCCACCATGTCCACCCGGCCACCCAGTGAGCAAAAATATTAAAAATCCCAAATGTAACTCGATAGATCCCACACCAGAAGTGCCAGCTCTGAAAGCTCTTGCTGCTCGTCCACAGCTGTTGCCAAAGCACCTACAGGCTCACAGATGCTGGGGCTGCGGGATTTCCTACACCACCAGGACTCTGACATTTAACATTAGCAAAGCTGGCCGCCCAATGAGCAAAAATCCTAAAAATCACAAACGTCAGCCGACAGACCCTACACCAAAAGTGCCCGTTCTCAAAGACCTTGCTGCTCCTCACCGGCTCTTGCCACCGCATCTACAGGCCCACAAACATTGCGGCTCCGGTCTTTCCTGGACCGCCAGGACTCCCATGTTTCATACTATCTACACACAGAGTCTAGTGAGTAAAAATCCTAAAAATCACGAACGTCGGACCATAGATCCCACACCAGAAGTGTTAGCTCTGAAAGCTCTTGCTTGTCCTCACCGACTCTTGCCACTGCACCTACATGCCCAGATACACTGAGGCTCCGAGCTTTCCTGGCGCACCAGGACTGCGACCTTTGACACCACGTACACTCGGCTGCCCGCTGAGCAGAAATCTTAAAAACCACGAACGTCGAGTGATAGATACCACACCAGAAGTGCCAGCTCTGAAAGCTCTTCTTGCTCCTCACCGGCTCTTGCCACTGCATGTATAGGCCCACAAACACTGGGGCTGTGGGATTTCCTAGACCACCAGGACTCCGACGTTTACCATTACCTAGAGGTGACCATCCAGTGAGAACAGATGTTAAAAATCATGAATGTGGGACGATAGATTCCACACCAGAAATGCCAGCTTAAAAATCTCTCGCTGCTCCGCAACGGGTCTGGACACCACATCTACAGGCCTAGAAACATTTGAGCTCCGGGATTTCCTAGACCACCAGGACTCCTACACTTAACACCAGCTCCAGCTGTCCGCCTAGTGTTAAAACACATCTTAAAAATGATGAACGTCGGACAGCTGCTCCCACACCAGAAGTGTCAGCTCTGTAAGTTCTTGCTCCTTCTCACCAGCTCTAGGCACCACATCTACAGGCTCACAAACATTGGGGATCCGGCATTTCCTGGGACACCAGGACTCTGACATTGACCATCACCTCAACTCGGCAGTCCCCTTTGAAAAAATCTTTAAAATCACAAACGTCAGAAAACTGCTCCACACCAGAAGTGACATTTCTGAAAGCTCTTGCTTCTCCTGCCCGGCTCTTGCCACCGCATCTACAGGCTCACAAACATTGGGGGTTCGAAATTTCGTAGAACAACAGCACTCCGACTTTTACAACATGTCATTACCGCCGCCGAGTGAAAAATCGCTTCTATATCACGAACGTCGGACCATTGCTCCCACACCAAAAGGGCCAGACACTCAAGCTCTTGCTGCTCCTAAGCGGCCATTTACAGCGCACCTACAGCAGCACAGACATTGGGGCTCCGGGCTTTCCCTGACGAACAGGGCTTCGACGTTTACCACCAGCTGCACGTGGGCGCCCCCTGAAAAAAAAACCCCGAAAAATCACGAACGTCAGACGATTGCTCCCACACAAAAAGTGCCAGCCACTCAAGCTCTTGCTGCTCCTCAGCGGCCATTGGCAGTCCAACTACCGCACCAGAGACATTGGGGCTCCGGGCTTTCCCTGACGAACAGGGCTTCGACGTTTACCACCAGCTGCACATGGGCGCCGACTGAAAAAAAACCCCGAAAAATCACGAACGTCTGACCATTGCTCCCACACCAAAAGTGCCAGCCACTCAAGCTCTTGCTGCTCCTCAGCGGCCATTGGCAGCGCACCTACAGCAGCACAGACATTGGGGCTCCGGGCTTTCCCTGACGAACAGTGCTTCGATGTTTACCACCAGATGCACCAGAGCGCTCCCTTAAAAAAAAACCCCAAAAAATCACGAACGTCGGACGATTGCTCCCACACCAAAAGTGCCAGCCACTCAAGCTCTTGCTGCTCCTCAGCGGCAATTGGCATACCACCTACAGCAGCACAGACATTGGGACTCCGGGCTTTCCCTGACGAACAGGGCTTCGACGTTTACCACCATCTGCACGTGGGCGCTCACTGAAAATGAAGCCCGAAGAATCACGGACGTTGGACCATTGCTCCCACACCAAAAGTGCCAGCCACTCAAGCTCTTGCTGCTCCTCAGCGGACATTGGCAGTGCACCTACAGCAGCACAGACATTGGGGCTCCGGGCTTTCCCTGACGAACAGGGCTTCGATGTTTACCACCAGCTGCACGTCGGCGCTCCCTGAAAAAAAACCCCAAGAAATCACGAACGTCGGACAATTGCTCCCACACCAAAAGTGCCAGCCACTCAAGCTATTGCTGCTCCTCAGGGTCATTGGCACTGCACGTACTGCACCAGAGACATTGAGGCTCCGGTCTTTCCCTGACGAACAGGGCTTCGACGTTTACCACCAGCTGCACGTGGGCGCCCCCTAAAAAAAAACCCCAAAAAATCACGAACGTTGGACGATTGCTCCCACACCAAAAGTGCCACCCACCCAAGCTCTTGCTGCTCCTCAGCGGCCATTGGCAGCGCACCTACAGCACCACAGACATTGGGTCTCTGGGCTTTCCCTGACGAACAGTGTTTCGATGTTTACCACGAGCTGCACATGGGCGCCCCCTGAAAATAAAACCCGGAAACATCACTAACGTCGGACCATTGCTCCCACACCAAAAGTGCCAGCCACTCAAGCTCTTGCTGCTCCTCAGCGGCAATTGGCACTCCACCTACAGCAGCACAGACATTGGGGCTCCGGGCGTTCCCTGACGAACAGGGCTTCGACGTTTACCACCATCTACACGTTTGAGACTCCCCAAAAATAACCCTGAAAAATCACGAACGTCGGACCATTGCTCCCACACCAAAAGTGCCAGACACTCAAGCTCTTGCTGCTCCTCAGCGGCCATTGGCAGCGCACCTACAGCACCACAGACACTGGGGCTCCGGGCTTTCCCTGACGAACAGAGCTTCGACGTTTAACACCAGCTGCACCTGGGCGCTCACTGAAAAAAAACCCCGAAAAATCACGAGTGTCGGACGATTGCTCCCACACCAAAAGTGCCAGCCACTCAAGCTCTTGCTGCTCCTCAGCGGCCATTGGCGGCGCACCTACAGCAGCACAGACATTGGGGCTCCGGGCTTTCCATGACGAACAGGGCTTCGACGTTTACCACCAGCTACACTTGGGCGCCCACTGAAAAAAAAACCCAAAAAATCACGAAAGTCGGACGATTGCTCCCACACCAATAGTGCCAGCCACTCAAGCTCTTGCTGCCCCTCAGCGGCCATTGGCAGCGCACCTACAGCAGCACAGACATTGGGGCTCCAGGCTTTCCCTGACGAACAGGGCTTCGACGTATACCACCAGCTGCACATGGGCGCCCCCTGGAAAAAATACTCCGGAAAATCACGAACGTCGTACCATTGCTCCCACACCAAAAGTGCCAGACACTCAAGCTCTTGCTGCTCCTCAGCGGTCATTGGCAGTGCACCTACAGCACCACAGACACTGGGGCTCCGGGCTTTCCCTGACGAACAGGGCTTCGACGTTTAACACCAGCTGCACGTGGGCATCCCCGGAAAAAAAACCCCGAAAAATCACGAACGTAGAACCATCGCTCCCACACCAAAAGTGCCAGCCACTCAAGCTCTTGCTGCTCCTCAGGGGCCAGTGGTAGCACACGTACAGCAGCACAGACATTGAGGCTCTGGTCTTTCCCTGACGAACAGGGCTTCGAAGTTTACCACCAGCTGCACATGGGCGCTCCCTGACAAAAAACGCGAAAAAATCACGAACGTCGGACCATTGCTCCCACACCAAAAATGCCACACACTCAAGCTCTTGCTGGTCCTCAGCGGTCATTGACAGTGCACCTACAGCAGCACAGACATTGTGGCTCCGGGCTTTCCCTGACGAACAGGGCTTCGAAGTTTACCACCAGCTGCACATGGGCGCCCCCTGAAAAAAAAACTCGAACAATCACGAATGTTGGACCATTGCTCCCACACCAAAAGTGCCAGACACTCAAGCTCTTGCTGCACCTCAGCGGCAATTGGCAGTGCACCTACCGCACCAGAGACATTGGGGTTCCGGGCTTTCCCTGACGAATAGGGCTTCGACGTTTACCACCAGCTGCACATGGGCGCCCCCTGAAAAAAAACCCCGAAAAATCACGAACGTCGGACGATTGCTCCCACACCAAAAGTGCCAGCCACTCAAGCTCTTGCTGCTCCTCAGCGGCCATTGGCAGTCCACCTACCGCACCAGAGATACTGGGGCTCCGGGCTTTCCCTGACGAACAGGGCTTCGACGTTTACCACCAGCTGCACGTCGGCGCCCACTGAAAAAAAACCCCGAAAAATCGCAAACGTCGAACCATCGCTCCCACACCAAAAGTGCCAGCCACTCAAGCTCTTGTTGCTCCTCAGCGGCCATTGGCAGCGCACCTACAGCACCTCAGACATTTAGGCTCCGGACTTTCCCTGACGAACAGGGCTTCGACGTTTACCACCACCTGGATGTGTGCGTCCCCTAAAAATATCCCCGAAATATCACGAACGTCGGACGATTGCTCCCACACCGAAAGTGCCAGCCACCCAAGCTCTTGCGGCTCCTCAGCGGCCATTGACAGTGCATCTACAGCAGCACAGACATTGGGGCTCCGGGCTTTCCCTGACGAACAGGGCTTCGACGTTTAACACCAGCTGCACGTGGGCGCCCCCGGAAAAAAAACCCCAAAATATCACAAACGTCGGACTATTGCTCCCACTCCAAAAGGGCCAGCCACTCAAGCTCTTGCTGCTCCTCAGCGGCCATTGGCAGTCCACCTACCGCACCACAGACATTGGGGTCCGGGCTTTCCCTGACGAATAGGGCTTCGACGTTTACCACCAGCTGCACATGGGCGCCCCCTGGAAAAAACCCAGAAAAATCATGAACGTCGGACGATTGCTCCCACACCAAAAGGGCCAGCCACTCAAGCTCTTGCTGCTCCTCAGCGGCCATTGGCAGCGAACCTACAGCACCACAGACATTAGGGCTCCGGGCTTTCCCAGACAAACAGTGCTTCGACGTTTACCACCAGCTGCACCAGGCCGCCCACTGAAGAAAACCCCGAAAAATCACGATAGTCGGACGATTGCTCCCACACCAAAAGTGCCAGCCACTCAAACTCTTGCTGCTCCTCAGCAGCCATTGGCAGCACACCTACAGCAGCACAGACATTGGGGCTCCGGGCTTTCCCTGACGAACAGGGCTTCGACGTTTACCACCAGCTGCACCAGGGCACTCACTGAAAAAAAAGCCGAAAAATCACTACCGTCGGAAGATTGCTCCCACACCAAAAGTGCCAGGCACTCAAGCTCTTGCTGCTCCTCAGCGGCCATTGGCAGCGCATCTACAGCACCACAGACATTGGGGCTCCGGGCTTTCCCTGATGAACAGGGCTTCGACGTTTACCACCAGCTGCACGTGGCACCCCCTGAAAAAAACCCCGAAAAATCACGAACGTCGGACCACTGCTCCCACACCAAAATTACCCTGTTCGTCAGGGAAAGACCGGAGCCTCAATGTCTCTGGTGCGGTACGCGGAGTGCCAACGGCTGATGAGGAGCAGCAAGAGCTTCAGTGGCTGGCACTTTTGGTGTGGGAGCAATCGTCCGACGTTCCTGAATTTTCGGGGTTTTTTTCAGGGGGCGCCCAGGTGCAGCTGGTGGTAAACGTCGAAGCCCTGTTCGTCAGGGAAAGCCCTGAGCCCCAATGTCTGTGCTGTTGTAGGTGCACTGCCAATGGCCGCTGAGGAGCAGCAAGAGCTTGAGTGGCTGGCACTTTTGGTGTGGGAGCAATGGTCCGACGTACGTGTTTCTTCGGGGTTATTTTCAGGGGACGCCCAGGTGAAGCTCTTGGTAAACGGAGAACCCCTGTTCGTCAGGGAAAGCCCGGACCCCCAATGTCTGTGCTGCTGTAGGTGCGCTGCCAATGGCCGCTGAGGAGCAGCAGGAGCTTGAGTGTCTGGCACTTTTGTTGTCGGAGCAATGGTTTGACGTTCGTGATTTTTCGGGGTTTTTTTCAGTGGGTGCCCACGTGTAGCTGGTGGTAAACGTCGAAGCCCTGTTCGTCAGGGAAAGCCCGTAGCCCCAATGTCTGTTCTGCTGTAGGTGCGCTGCCAATGGCCGCTGAGGAGCAGCAAGAGCTTGAGTGGCTGGCACGTTTTGTGTGGGAGCAATCGTCCGACGTTCGTTATTTTTCGGGCTTATTTTTCAGTTAGCGCCCACGTGCAGCTGGTGATATACGTCGAAGTCCTGTTCGTCAGGAAAAGCCCGGAGCCCCAGTCTCTGTGCTGCTGTAGGTGCACTGCCAATGGCCGCTGAGGAGCAGCAAGAGCTTGAGTGGCTGGCACTTTTGGTGTGGGAGCAATGGTCCGACATTCGTGATTTTTCGGGGTTTCTTTAAGGGAGCGCCCACGTGCAGCTGGTGGTAAACTTTGAAGCCCTGTTCGTCAGAGAAAGCCTGGAGCCCCAATGTCTGTACTGCGGTAGGTGCGCTGCCAATGTCCGCTGAGAAGCAGCAAGAGCTCGACTGGCTGGCACTTTTGGTGTGGGAGCAATCTTCCGACATTGGTGATTTTTCGGGGTTTTTTTTCAGGGGGTGCCCACGTGTAGCTGGTGGTAAACGTTGAAGCCCTGTTTGTGAGGGAAAGCCCGGATCGCCAATGTCTCTGGTGCGGTAGGTGGACTGCCAGTGGCCGCTGAGGAGCAGCAAGAGCTTGAGTGGCTGGCAATTTTGGTGTGGGAGCAATCTTCCGACACTCGTGATTTTTCGGGGTTTTTTTTCAGTGAGCGCCCAGGTGCAGCTCGTGTTAAACGTCGAAGCTCTGTTCGTCAGGGAAAGCCCGGAGCCCCAGTGTCTGTGGTGCTGTAGGTGCGCTGCCAATGGCCGCTGAGGAGCAGCAAGAGCTTGAGTGGCTGGCACTTTTGGTGTGGGAGCAATGGTCCGACGTTTGTGATATTTCGGGGTTTTTTTTCAGGGGACGCCCACGTGCAGCTGGTGGTAAACGTATAAGCCCTGTTCGTCAGGGAAATACCGGAGCCCCAATGTCTCTGGTGCGGTAGGTGGACTGCCAAAGGCTGCTTAGGAGCAGCAAGAGCTTGAGTGGCTGGCACTGTTGGTGTGGGAGCAATCGTCCGACGTTCGTGATTTTTTTTTTTTTTTTTCAGGGGGCGCCCTGGTGCAGCTGGTGGTAAACCTCGAAGCCCTGTTCGTCAGGGAAAGCCCGGAGCCTCAATGTCTCTGGGGCAGTACGTGGAGTGCCAATGGCCGCTGAGGAGCAGCAGGACCTTGAGTGTCTGGCACTTTCGGTGTGGGAGCAATCGTCCGACATTTGTGTTTTTTCTGGGTTTTTTTCAGGGGACGCCCAGGTGCAGCTGGTGGTAAACGTCGAAGCCCTGTTCCTTACGGATAGCACGGAGTCCTAAAGTCTGTGGTGCTGTAGATGCACTGCCAATGGCCGCTGAGGAGCAGCAAGAGCTTGAGTGGCTGGCACTTTTGGCGTGGAGCAATCATCCGACGTTCGTGATTTTTCGGTTTTATTTTCAGGGGGCGCCTATGTGCAGCTGGTGGTAAACGTCGAAGCCCTGTTCGTCAGGGAAAGCCCGGAGCCCCAGTGTCTGTGCTGCTGGAGATGCGCTGCCAATGGCCGCTGAGGAGCAGCAAGAGCTTGAGTGTCTGGCCCTTTTGGTGTGGGAGCAATCGTCCGACGTTCGTGAATTTTTTTCCGGTTTTTTTTCAGTGGGCGCCCAGGTGCAGCTGGTGGTAAACGTCGAAGCCCTGTTCGTCAGGGAAAGCCCGGAGCCCCAATGTCTGTGCTGCTGTAGGTGCGCTGCCAATGGCCGCTGAGGATCAGCAAGAGCTTGAGTGGCTGGCACTTTTGGTGTGGGAGCAATGGTCCGACGTTCGTGATTTTTCGGGATTTTTTTTCAGTGGGCGCCCACGTGTAGCTGGTGGTAAACGTCGAAGCCCTGTTCTTCAGGGAAAGCCCGGAGCCTCAATGTCTCTGGTGCAGTACGTGGAGTGCCAATGGCCGCTGAGGAGCAGCAAGAGCTTGAGTGGCTGGCACTTTTGGTGTGGGAGCAATCGTCCGATGTTCGTGAGTTTTTGGGGTTTTGATCAGGGAGCGATCAAGTGCAGCTGGTGGTAAACGTCGAAGCCCTGCTCCTCAGGGAAAGCCCAGAGCCCCAATGTCTGTGGTGCTGTAGGTGCACTGCCAATGGCCGCTGAGGAGCAGCAATAGCTTGAGTTGCTGGCACTTTTGGTGTGGGAGCAATCTTCCGACATTCGTGATTTTTTGTGTTTTTTTTCAGGGGACGCCCACGTGCAGCTGGTGGTAAACGTATAAGCCCTGTTCGTCAGGGAAAGCCCGGAGCCCCAATGTCTGTGCTGCTGTAGGTGCACTGCAAATGGTCGCTGAGGAGCAGCAAGGGTTTGAGTGGCTGGCACTTTTGGTGTGGGAGCAATGGTCCGACGTTCGTGATTTTTTGGGGTTTTTTTTCAGTGGGCGCCCTTGTGCAGCTGGTGGTAAACGTCTAAGCCCTGTTCGTCAGGGAAAGCCCGGAGCCGCAGTGTCTGTGGTGCTGTAGGTGCACTGCCAATGGCCGCTGAGGATCAGCAAGAGCTTGAGTGGCTGGCACTTTTGGTGTGGGAGCAATCGTCTGACGTTCGTGATTCTTCGGGGTGTTTTATCAGGGAGCGCCCACGTGCAGCTGGTGGAAAACGTCGAAGCCCTGTTCGTCAGGGAAATCCCGGAGCCCCAATGTCTGTGGTGCTGTAGGTGCACTGCCAATGGCCGCTGAGGAGCAGCAAGAGCTTGAGTGTCTGGCACTTTTGATGTCGGAGTAATCGTCCGACGTTCGTGATTTTTCAGGTTTATTTTCAGGGGACGCCCAGGTGCAGATGTTGGTAAACGTCGAAGCCCTGTTCGTCAGGGAAAGCCCGGAGCCCCAGTGTCTGTGCTGCTGTAGGTGCGCTGCCAATGGCCGCTGAGGAGCAGCAAGAGCTTGAGTGGCTGGCACTTTTGGCGTGGGAGCAATGGTCCGACGTTCGTGATTTTTCGGGGTTGTTTCAGTGGGCGCCCACGTGTAGACGGTGGTAAACGTCGAAGCCCTGTTCGTCACGGAAAGCCCGGAGCCCCAATGTCTGTGCTGCTGTAGGTGCGCTGCCAATGGCCGCTGAGGAGCAGCAAGAGCTTGAGTGTCTGGCTCTTTTGGTGTGGGAGCAATCGTCCGACGTTCGTGATTCTTCGGGGTGTTTTATCAGGGAGCGCCCACGTGCAGCTGGTGGTAAACGTCGAAGCCCTGTTCGTCAGGGAAATCCCGGAGCCCCAATATCTGTGCTGCTGTAGGTGCACTGCCAATGGCCGCTGAGGAGCAGCAAGAACTTGACTGGCTGGCACTTTTTGTGTGGGAGCAATCGTCTGACGTTCGTGATTTTTTGGGGTTTTTTTTCAGGGGGCGCCCTTGTGCAGCTGGTGGTAAATGTCGAAGCCCTGTTTGTCAGGGAAAGCCTGGAGCCACAATGTCTCTGGTGCTGTAGGTGCGCTGCCAATGGCCGCTGAGGAGCAGCAAGAATTGAGTGTCTGGCGCTTTTGGTGTGGGAGCAATGGTCCGACTTTCGTGATTTTTCGGGGTTTTTTTTCAGTGATCTCCCTGGTGCAGCTGGTGGTAAACGTCGAAGCCCTGTTCGTCAGGGAAAGCCCGGAGACCCAATGTCTGTGGTGCTGTAGGTGCGCTGCCAATGGTCGCTGAGGAGCAGCAAGAGCTTGAGTGTCTGGCACTTTTGGTGTGGGAGCAATCATCCGACGTTGGTGAGTTTTTTGGGTTTTTTTTCAGGGAGCGCCCACGTGCAGCTGGTGGTAAAAGTAGAAGCCCTGTTCGTCAGGGAAAGACCAGAGCCTCAATGTCTCTGGTGCGGTACGTGGACTGCCAATGGCCGCTGAGGAGCAGCAAGAGCTTGAGTGGCTGGCACTTTCGGTGTGGGAGAAATAGTCCGACGTTCGTGGTTTTTCTGGTTTTTTTTTCAGGGGGCGCCCAGGTGCAGCTGGTGGTAAACGTCGAAGCCCTGTTCGTCAGGGAATGCCCGGAGCCCCAGTGTCTGTGCTGCTGTAGGTGCGCTGCCAATGGCCGCTGAGGAGCAGCAAGAGCTTGATTGTCTGGCACATTTGGTGTGGGAGCAATGGTCCGACGTTCGTGATTTTTCGGGGTTTTTTTTCAGGGGGCGCCCACGTGTGGCTGGTGGGAAACGTGGAAGCCCTGTTCGTCAGGGAACGCCCGGAGCCCCAATGTCTGTGCTGCTGTACGTGCACTACCAATGGCCGCTGAGGAGCAGCAAGAGCTTGAGTGGCTGGCACTTTTGTTGTGGGAGAAATCGTCCGACGTTCGTGATTATTCGGGGTTGTTTTCACTGGGCGCCCACGTGTAGGTCGTGGTAAACGTCGAAGCCCTGTTCGTCAGGGAAAGCCCGGAGCCACAATGTCTGTGCTGCTGTAGGTGCGCTGCCAATGGCCGCTGAGGAGCAGCAAGAGCTTGAGTGGCTGGCACTTTTGGTGTGGGAGCAATCGTCCGACGTTGGTGATTTATTAGGGTTATTCTTCAGTGAGCGCCCTGGTGCAGCTGGTGGTAAATGTAGAAGCCCTGTTCGTCAGGGAAAGACCGGAGCCTCAATGTCTCTGGTGCGGTATGTGGACTGGCAATGGCCGCTGAGGAGCAGCAAGAGCTTGAGTGGATGGCACTTTTGGTGTGGGAGTAATCGTCCGATGTTCGTGAGTTTTCAGGGTTATTTTCAGGGGACGCCCAGGTGCAGCTTGTGGTAAACGTCGAAGCCCTGCTCGTCAGGGAAAGCCTGGAGCCCCAATGTCTGTGCTGCTGTAGGTGCGCTGCCAATGGCCGCTGAGGAGCAGCAAGAGCTTGAGTGGCTGGCACTTTTGGTGTGGGAGCAATGGTCCGACGTTCGTGATTTTTCGGGGTGTTTTCAGTCGGCGCCCACGTGTAGCTGGTGGTAAACGTCGAAGCCCTGTTCGTCAGGGAAAGCCTGGAGCCCCAGTGTCTGTGCTGCTGTAGGTGGACTGCCAATGGCTGCTGAGGAGCAGCAAGAGCTTGAGTGGCTGGCACTTTTGGTGTGGGAGCAATGGTCCAACGTTCGTGATTTTTCGGGGTTTTTTTTCAGGGGGCGCCATGGTGCAGCTGGTGGTAAATGTCGAAGCCCTGTTTGTCAGGGAAAGCCTGGAGCCCCAGTGTCTGTGGTGCTGTAGGTTTTCTGCCAATGGCCGCTGAGGAGCAGCAAGAACTTGAGTGTCTGGCACTTTTGATGTGGGAGCAATGGTACGACGTTCGTGATTTTTGGGTTTTTTTTTTCAGTGAGCTCCCTCGTGCAGCTGGTGGTAAACGTCGAAGCCCTGTTTGTCAGGGAAAGCCCGGAGACCCAACGTCTGTAGTGCTGTAGGTGTGCTGCCAATGGTCGCTGAGGAGCAGCAAGAGCTTGAGTGGCTGGCACTTTTGGTGTGGGAGCAATCGTCCGACGTTGGTGATTTTTTTGGGTTTTTTTTCAGGGAGCGCCCACGTGCCACTGGTGGTAAAAGTAGAAGCCCTGTTCGTCAGGGAAAGACCAGAGCCTCAATGTCTCTGGTGCGGTACGTGGACTGCCAATGGCCGCTGAGGAGCAGCAAGAGCTTGAGTGGCTGGCACTTTCGGTGTGGGAGAAATAGTCCGACGTTCGTGATTTTTCGGGGTTTTTTTCAGTGGGCGCCCACGTGCAGCTGGGGGTAAACGTCGAAGCCCTGTTCGTCAGGGAAAGCCCGGAGCCCCAGTGTCTGTGCTGCTGTAGGTGCGCTGCCAATGGCCGCTGAGGAGCAGCAAGAGCTTGAGTGGCTGGCACTTTTGGTGTGGGAGCAATGGTCCGACGTTCGTGATTATTCGGGGTTTTTTTTCCGGGAGCGCCCACGTGCAGCTGGTGTTAAACGTCGAAGCCGTGTTCGTCAGAGAAAGCCCGGTGCCTCAATGTCTGTGCTGCTGTAGGTGCGCTGCCAATGGCCGCTGAGGAGCAGCAAGAGCTTGACTGGCTGGCCCTTTTGGGCCAGTTCATAATTTGCGTCCGAAGTTCGTAATTTTTCGTGGTTTTTTTTCAGGGGGCTCCCACGTGTTGCTGGTGGTAAACGTGGAAGCCCTGTTCTTCAGGGAAAGCACGGAGCCTCAATGTCTGTGCTGCTGTAGGTGGACTGCCACTGGCCGCTGAGGAGCAGGAAGAGCTTGACTGGCTGGCCCTTTAGATATGGGAGCAATCGTCCGACGTTCGTGATTTCTTGGGGTGTTTTTCCAGTGAGCGCCCTGGTGCAGCTGGTGGTAAACGTCGAAGCCCTGTTCGTCAGGGAAATCCCGGAGCTCCAATGAGTGTCTGGCACTTTTGGTGTGGGAGCAATGGTCCGACGTTCGTGATTTTTCGGGGTTTTTTTTTTCAGGGGGCGCCCACGTGCAGCTGGTGGTAAACGTCGAAGCCCTGTTCGTCAGGGAAAGCGCGGAGCCCCAATGTCTGTGCTGCGGTAGGTGCGCTGCCAATGGCCGCTGAGGAGCAGCAAGAGCTTGAGTTGCTGGCACTTTTGGTGTGGGTGAAATCGTCCACGTTCGTGACTTTTTGTGGTATTTTTTCCGGGAGCGCCCACGTGCAGCTGGTGGTAAACGTCGAAGCCCTGTTCGTCAGGGAAAGCCCGGAGCCCCAATGTCTGTGCTGCTGTAGGTGGACTGCCAATGGCCGCTGAGGAGCAGCAAGAGCTTGAGTGGCTGGCTCTTTTCGTGTGGGTACAATCGTACGAGGTTCGTAATTTTTCGGGGTTTTTTTTTTTTAAGGGGTGCCCACGTGGACCTGCTGGCAAACGTCGAAGCCCTGCTCCTCAGGGAAAGCCCGGAGCCCCAATGTCTGTGGTGCTGTAGGTGCACTGCCAATGGCCGCTGAGGAGCAGCAAGAGCTTGAGAGGCTGGCACTTTTGGTGTGGGAGCAATCGTCAGACGTTCGTGTTTTTTTGGGGATTTTTTTCAGGGAGCGCCCACGTACAGCTGGTGGTAAACATCTAAGCCCTGTTCGTCAGGGAAAGCCCGGAGCCCCAATGTCTGTGCTACTGTAGGTGCACTGCCAATGACCGCTGAGGAGCAAAAAGAGCTTGATTGTCTGGCCCTTTTGGTGTGGGAGCAATGGTCCGACGTTCGTGATTTTTCGGGGTTTTTTTCAGTGAGCGCTCTGGTGCAGCTGGTGGTATACGTCGAAGCCCTATTCGTCAGGGAAATCCCGGAGCTCCAATGTCTGTGCTGCTGTAGGTGCGCTGCCAATGGCCGCTGAGGAGCAGCAAGAGCTTGAGTGTCTCGCACTTTTGGTGTGGGAGCAATCGTCCAACGTTCGTGATTTTTCGGATTTTTTTTCAGTGGGCGCCCACGTGTAGCTGGTGGTAAACATCGAAGCCCTGTTCGTCAGGGAAAGCCCGGAGCCCCAATGTCTGTGCTGCTGTAGGTGCGCTGCCAATGGCCGCTGAGGAGCAACAAGAGCTTGAGTGGCTGGCCCTTTTGGTGTGGGAGTAATCATCCGACGTTCGTGATTTTTTGGGTTTTTTTCAGTGGGCGCCCAAGTGCAGCTGGTGGTTGCCATGGTTTTGTTAGTGAGGGGGGGCCTAAGGTGGTAGCTTCTGCAGGAAACTGCTAGAAGTCGCTCCCCTTTGTTCAGTGGACTCGGCCGGGCCTAGGGCGGACCTGCTGCTGGCCAAGGTCGAGCCGATTGGTGGCAGAATGTTCCGTGATAACGCCTCTGCGATAACGTATTAAGAAGGGGAAAACAGAAAAAAAAAAGAGAGAAGATGTGAAGAAGCTGAGCGGGGTCGGAGGTGCAGAGTGGGAGGCGCAGGCCTCCTGGGCCTTGCAGGCCTCACCCTCTGGCCTCTCGCCAGGCAGCCGACTGGGCCCGACTTGGTCCGGCCCGGCTGCAAGAAGTGGAAAGGAGATGAGAAGTGAATAAGATGTAAAAAGATCCTGAGAGACATCTACCACCCTGTTGTGAGTGAGGAACGGCTGCAGATGCCAAGGTCAGTTCAGAAAGGAGGGGGAGGAGTAATGCGGCTCCTAGCCAAGATTCCCCTGCAGCCTGTGGTGACGACCATGGTGGAGCAGGTTGTCCCCCTGCAGCCCATGGAGGTGCACGGAGGAGCAGAGATCCACTTGGAGCCCGTGAAGGACCCCGTACCGGGGGAGGTGGATGCCTGAAGGCGGCTGTGGCCCGTGGAGGGCCCGCTGGGACAGCCGTTCTGGAGAGACTGCACTCTGTGGAAGAGATGACCCACGCCGGAGCAGTTCCACGAAGGACTGTAGCGTAGGGGTGGGACCCCACAACAGGGCAGGGGAGGAATGTGAGGAGTTCTTCCCCCGACCATGAAGCAGCGGCGTGAAACAACGTATGATGAACTGACTGCAACCCCCATTCCCTCTTCCCCCCTGTGCCGCTCGGGGGGGGAAGGTAGTAGAGATAAAGTTAAGCTTGGGAAGAGGGAGGGGTGGATGGAGGTTATCTTGTTCTCTGTCTCATTATCCTGCTGTTTGTAGTAATAAATGAATAGTTTCCCCAAGTCGAGTCTGTTTTGCCCGTGACGGTAACTTTAAGGATTTCTCCCCGTCCTTATCTCAAACCTCGAGCCGTTTTTCCTTATATTTTCTCTCCCTGTTCTTTCGGAGGGTGGGGGGAGTGAGAGAGAGACTGCGTAGTCTGGTCCTGATCAGGGCTGAACTACGACAGTGGTAAACGTCTAAGCCCTGTTCGTCAGGGAAAGCCCGGAGCCCCAATGTCTGTGCTGCTGTAGGTGCGCTGCCAATGGCCGCTGAGGAGCAGCAAGAGCTTGAGTGGCTGGCACTTTTGGTGTGGGAGCAATCGTCTGAAGTTCGTGATTTTTGGGTTTTTTTTTTCAGTGAGCGCCCAGGTGCAGCTGGTGGTAAACGTCGAAGCCCTGTTCGTCAGGGAAAGCCCGGAGCCCCAATGTCTGTGCTGCTGTAGGTGGACTGCCAATGGCCGCTGAGGAGCAGCAAGAGCTTGAGTGGCTGGCACTTTTGGTGTGGGAGCAATGGTCCGACGTTCATGATTTTTAGGGTTTTTTTTTCAGGAGGCGCCCACGTGCAGCTGGTGGTAAACGTCGAAGCCCTGTTCGTCAGGGAAAGCCCGGAGCCCCAATGTCTGTGCTGCTGTAGGTGCGCTGCCAATGGCCGCTGAGGAGCAGCAGGAGCTTGAGTGGCTGGCCCTTCTGGTGTGGGAGCAATCGTCCGACGTTCCTGATTTTTCGGGGTTTTTTTCAGTGGGCTCCCACGACTAGATGGTGGTAAATGTCGAAGCCCTGTTCGTCAGGGAAAGCCCGGAGCCCCAATGTCTGTGCTGCTGTAGGTGCGCTGCCAATGGCCGCTGAGGAGCAGCAAGAGCTTGAGTGGCTGGCACTTTTGGTGTGGGAGCAATGGTCCGACGTTGGTGATTTTTCGGGGTTTTTTTTCCGGGGGCTCCCACGTGCAGCTGGTGGTAAACGTCGAAGCCCTGTTCGTCAGGGAAAGACCGGAGCCCCAATGTCTGTCCTGCTGTAGGTGCGCTGCCAATGGCCGCTGAGGAGCAGCAAGAGCTTGAGTGGCTGGCACTTTTGGTGTGGGAGCAATCTTCCGACGTTCGTGATTATTCGGGGTTGTTTTCAGTGGGCGCCCACGTGTAGCTGGTGGTAAACGTCGAAGCCCTGTTTGTCAGAGAAAGCCCGGAGCCCCAGTGTCTGTGCTGCTGTAGGTGCACTGCCAATGACCGCTGAGGAGCAAAAGGAGCTTGAGTGTCTGGCCCTTTTGGTGTGGGAGCAATCGTCCGACGTTGGTGATTTTTCGGGGTTTTTTTCAGTGAGCGCCCTGGTGCAGCTGGTGGTATACTTCGAAGCCCTGTTCGTCAGGGAAAGCCCGGAGCCCCAATGTCTGTGCTGCTGTAGGTGCACTGCCAATGGCCACTGAGGGGCAGCAAGAGCTTGAGTGCCTGGCACTTTTGGTGTGGTAGCAATGGTCCAACGTTCGTGATTTTTGAGTTTTTTTTTCAGGGGGCGCCCACGTGCTGCTGGTGGTAAACGTCGAAGCCCTGTTCGTCATGGAAAGCCCGGAGCCCCAGTATCTGTGCTGCTGTAGGTGCGCTGCCAATGGCCGCTGAGGAGCAGCAAGAGCTTGAGTGGCTGGCACTTTTCGTGTGGCAGCAATGGTCCGACGTTCGTGATTTTTTTGGGTTTTTTTTCAGGGGGCTCCCACGTGCAGCTGGTGGTAAACGTCGAAGCCCTGTTCGTCAGGGAAAGCCCAGAGCCCCAATGTCTGTGCTGCTGTAGGTGCACTACCAATGGCCGCTGATGAGCAGCAAGAGCTTGAGTGTCTAGCACTTTTGGTGTGGGAGCAATCGTCCGACGTTCGTGATTTTTCGGGGTTTTTTTCAGTGGGCGCCCACGTATAGATGGTGGTAAACGTCGAAGCCCTGTTCGTCAGGGAAAGCCTGGAGTCCCAATGTCTGTGCTGCTGTACGTGCGCTGCCAATGGCCGCTGAGGAGCAGCAAGAGCTTGAGTGGCTGGCACTTTTGGTGTGGGAGCAATCGTCCGACGTTCGTGATTTTTTGGGGTTTTTTTTCAGGGAGCGCCCTGTTGCAGCTGGTGGTAAACGTCGAAGCCCTGTTCGTCAGGGAAAGCCCGGAGCCCCAATGTCTGTGCTGCTGTAGGTGCGCTGCCAATTGCAGGCTTCTCTTGCCAGCTAACCTACCCCGCACGCACCGGAGCCCCGCTCCGGGGAAAGCAGGGCATCACACGGATACCGTCAAGCCAAGCCTTCAATTTAATGCTGCGCAACAAAGGGTTAAATACCCGTACACCCGCCACGCACGCGAACGCACCCGCCCCCTGCGCCCATGAATCTATCCGTGCCCGCCACGCACCTGCACCTGCACCCATGGACTTATCCGTGCCCACCACGTACGTGGACGCACCTGCCCCCTGCGCCCATGGACCTATCCGCGCCTAGCGCGTGAATCACTGCAGACTGCCCCTCCTGCATACATGCAGCCCTGCTAACGTTACCCCACAATTCCCCCCCCTCTATGCTAAATCATTCTAGTCTAATGGCTGGTACCCTGAGGTGGATGCCGCTATAACATAGTTGATCATGGATAGTCACCTAGTGACCCCTCAATCATAGCATGCACGAAACGTAACAGTAACAAACAAAGCATTATCAAAGCGACTGCTAGGATTGTCAAACCTATAGACACAATATTTCTTAGCCATCTAGGTAAACCAAACAGGTCTGGAAACTACCCCAGTCCTTTAGGGCTTTGACGTTGAATACTGACTGGGCAGCATGCGCATGCGTCTTCTCCGAGGCCAAGGAAGCATTTTCACTGAAGTCCAAACAGCAGTAACCCTGGAGACCTGGGACTCCCTCTAGGTCGCTGCAACCGATGCCAGGCCTCGCAAGGGCATAATCTAATGCCAGCTTCATTTGTGTCAGTCCTTCATCGTGTGCTGCTAAAGCAGTCGCCAGTTCAGATATGGCGAGGGCTGTGCGGTTGGCATTCCCAAGAGCCCAACAGGCCACGCGCTATGCAAACCTGAGTAGAGTTGGTGTAATGCGTGAATTGCTCCCAAAAGTTAGTCGTTATCACTTGCACTGGAAGACTCACAATCAGGATCAATCCCACTAGGATGAGCTGGAGAGTGCCACACCGCTCGGTTACCCTGCTGATCCTCCAGCCACAGCTGTACCAACCAGGCTGGGATCCATCGGGTCCCCGCACCTGTGGAGATACAAGCATACCCTTGTCCCCATGTTAGCAAATCAGCGGGACCTTCCCAGCCTGGGTTTTCTGGCAGGCAGAACCAGACCTTTGGGAGTGCCTTGCCCCCAAACAGCGGCTGACGCGAGGAAAAATGGTTTTGGATAGGGGAAACGGATTGGGGGTTAGCGAAGGACATATGATTCAGTACCACAAGCGCTTCACCGACCAAGACCCCGGGAGAACCCCTCTTTCCCCCCTCTCTTAAGCAGATTAGCTGTGCTTTCAGGGTTTTGTGCGCGTGTTCTACAATCACTTGCTTGGTGCTGTTCAGAGGAATGCCAAACGTATGGCGGACTCCCCACGTCTGCAGGAAGTGGTGAGATATCTGTGACGGCCCACGGTCAGTCTTTATTTTCCGAGGTACCCTAGGCAAATAAAAGCCCAGCTCTGGTGCAGGATGGATTTTGTGTTATGGACGTCGTGAATAGACACACGAAGAGAGCTCGGGAGCAAGTGTCGATCGCAACATGAATGTATTTGAAACAGCCAAATAGCGCATAGTCTGTGATATCTAGTTGTCGTACCTGGTTCGGAGCATACCTCCGGGGTTAACGCCTGGGTAGTATAAGGCCTGGTTCGGGTTAGGTGCTTGACATGCTGGACAGGTTGGCACTACAGCCCAACCGTGTGAGATGGGCAGTCGGAACTGACGTCGTATGGCGTGTGCGTTCTGATGTATTATTCTCTGTATCACTTTTATAGACAGGTGACCAAGCACGGAATGATTATACCTAGTATAATGCCTAGTATCACAATTTTTTAGCTAAGGATAGCAACCACCTAGCTATGCCCTACACAAGCTAATAAGATTACTAATGACACCTTATCTATATATAAAAAAAAACACCTAAATTTCACTATTTTCTACTAATTTTCTATTATGATATTCTCTGTTACTACAAACATAATAACTTCAGTAACTTTCTTATCTACAAAGCCAGTGACTAATTTTGCAGGCCTCTGTTGAAACAAGCCATAATTCCATTAACAATGTCTTGTATGTTAAAGTTCCCTTCTCATTCCATGGCTTTCTTCCAGCGAGCATGATTGTATCCCTCTCCCAAGGTCAGTTTGCTTTCACTGGCACCGTACTGGCTCAAGAAATACCCACATCTCTCTCTTCTTTGTTTATGAGAAGAGGCTTGTTTCAACGCTTTATCTATTAAAGTCTGCACATATTTCAACACACACATGGAATACAGATCAAAATACATATATAAAAAGAATGAATAAGCATCCTACAGCTATTTGTAATAAGCTTTTATCAATCCACCAAAAAGATTTCTGAATATATCAAAATCATCACTTTGTTGCTGGTTTTGTACTCCTTTTTGCAAGTTTTGAATACTTTTGTGAATAGATTGCGAATAATCAGACAGATTCATGCAGCAAAGCCCATCAAAATCCTGACAACCATGATTTTGTGCTGATAATAAAAATCTACTACTGATCTATTCTGTTACCAACCCGACTACGCCAAAGACACCGCCGAGCAGGAGGATGTTTATCAGCCGGGTCAGAGCAGAGAAAGGAGGCAGGCGCAGCACCTTCAGGGCGTCCCCTGTTGTAAATAAAGTGTGCTCTGGGTCCGTCCTCTCTCCTCCACTCCGAGCCACCTCTGTTTATACCCTCCGCAGATTCAGTGAAAGAGTACTGACCAGGTGTTGCTGCATGCGTGGCCAGCGCATACAACAAGGCCTGACCAGACGTTGCTGTATGTGTGGCCAGTGCATGCAACAAGGTCTGTCAAACATGTGCTCTGCAGGCTAACAGCAGCTCTGTTTTGTAAAATAGTATAGCGTATAGAACCTATATCAATTAACAGTGTTAATAGTACTGATATAATTGCATGTGTTTACTTAGCAAGCCAAAAGCCCAATTTATTTAACATTTAACGCCTAGGCACTTGCCACATCAAGTGCAAAGATTGAAGCAGCAATAATTTTACTTAGTTTCCAAAACTCTGTATTATCTTGGCAACCAGATTCAATGCTATGTATGCTTCATTTAGGTCTTTTATGCTGTCTGGATTTTGATATGTGCTCGCATGATTACGTCATACTGTGTCGTTGCAATGTATAGATCTTAAAGCATTTACAATCATTACCCCTCTAGAAACATTAGCTCTTGAATAGTTAAAAAAAAAAAAAATAGACAGAAGTACATCTTTAGGGATCCCAAAAGTTCCATCTTTTGTTATTTAGCACTCAGCACTCGCGGCTGCTGTTGTTTTACACAGAATTGTCGTCCTACCGCTATCTGATCTGGCAGATTGACCAAGCATGTTCTGAAAGGCTTATTTGAAGATGATATAGACAAACAAATGATGTCCTGTCCTGTGGCATTAACCATAATTACCCACACATTTGTTCTTTCCGTAACTGATGTCCATGGAGCTGCCACACAGGTTGTTAACAATCCGACAGAGGCAAGGCAGCTTGGAGCGCTGGTCGTACCCATCGTGCAGGGATCCACTTGTTCACTGCTCCTGTAGAGACACAAGCATATCCTTTCCCCCACGTCATAAGAGGGAATGGTCCTTCCCAATTACCTGTTTCCAGATTTTATTTTTTTTCTTCCACTTTTTTTTTTTTTTTTTTTTTTTGGCTCAGCTTCCTGCACCTGCTCATTAACGAGACTTGGAAAGCCAGACAGTGTCCTTGGTCTCATTAACAACAGCTCTTATCATCAGAGCATTTTTATCAACATTCTTCACATACAAAATCCAAAGCTTCTAAGAGGAAAATTAACTTCATCCCTGCTAAAACCAAGACAGTATTCATCCCTTATTTCACACCATTTACTTCATGCTTATACACACACACACACAAACATGCCACCTCTATAACAAGGAAGCTCCAAAGACCGAAGGCTCCTTTTCTGGATCTATGGGACCTGGATCAAAGGGATTTTTCCAGCTCGCTGTTAGTGTTTGTTTCCATGGATGAAGGAACAGACGGGGTAACGGGTGCTGTTGAATCTCCTTTCTGCGTGTGATTCTTCAAGGCTTCAAACATTACACGCCACACCGGTAATAACTTTTGAACAGCAGGGTCACCTCGTGTTACACAGTCCCACAGTCTAATACCTATGGTGTTCCAGGAGCCCACTGTATAGATATTACAGAGGTTTGCGTTTGATAAGTGAGCGGACACCCAAGTCAACAAACTCTTCAGGTCAGTGTTATTAATAGCACAGTTCTGTTCTTCTAACATTTTTGTTAGACTCGTTAAAACTGATTTATGTTCCTTTGAAGCAATGCTTCTCGTCGTTCTGATCTGGAGGACCGCGGCTCTATCACCTGCCGCTTTATCCTTGATCTCGGGGACCGCGGCTCTTTTCCCCACCGGGAAAGCACTAGGACCCCGCTCAGCGTCCTGCGACTCCTCGGGCGCCACCTCGAAACTGGCTCCCGCCTCATTATCACCCCTCCGCGAATTTACAAGCCGTGGAGCCGATGGGGCAGAAAGAGAGACAGAGGGCATTTCTGTGTCCTCGTATTTGGGGGGTTGTTCTTTCGGGTAAGGCTCCTCCGGCAAGGAAGGCGTGATACACGGGGGAGTACACCCAAATTCCATCGCCCCTCTACCACCATCAGAGGCTCCAGGCCGAACCGGGCAGACCACCGGAGGGCCAGCCCCTGTCCCCTCCGCGCCATCTCGACCCCGTTCGTCCCCCTCCCCTTCCGAGGGCCACCCTTCTTTGACTGCAATTAAAGCCGCAACCCACACTTTGCGCACCTCACGAGTCTTAGCCAGCAGTCTTCTCACCGAACCTAACTTCTTCAGCCGCGTCGCCACACCCTTCGTTCCGACCCCCTCTTCTTCCAGTAACTCTTTCCCCGCCGCCTGTAACCGCGCCGCTTCCATCACCTCTCCCGGCTTGTTAATCAAGCCCCTTTTCTGCATCCATAGGATGAACTCCGTCAATGGTGCCCTATGCAACGGACAATTCACATCTTTAACCAACGCCTTTAATACCTTCACTGTATCAGAGATGGATACCATCTTAACAGCAGGCAGGCACGACCGCCACGCGGCCCCAGCTCAAAACCGTCCGGACCTGTATCACGTCGGGGTCACCACTTGCAGGCTTCTCTTGCCAGCTAACCTACCCCGCACGCACCGGAGCCCCGCTCCGGGGAAAGCAGGGCATCACACGGATACCGTCAAGCCAAGCCTTCAATTTAATGCTGCGCAACAAAGGGTTAAATACCCGTACACCCACCACACACGGGAACGCAACCGCCCCCTGCGCCCATGAATCTATCCGTGCCCGCCACGCACCTGCACCCATGGACTTATCCGTGCCCACCACGTACGTGGACGCACCTGCCCCCTGCGCCCATGGACCTATCCGCGCCTAGCGCGTGAATCACTGTAGACAGCCCCTCCTGCATACATGCAGCCCTGCTAACTTTACCCCACACCAATGGCCGCTGAGGAGCAGCAAGAGCTTGAGTGGCTGGCACTTTTGGTGTGGGAGCAATCGTCTGACGTTCGTGATTTTTTGGGGTTCTTTTTCAGGGAGCGCCCTGGTGCAGCTGGTGGTAAACATCGAAGCCCTGTTCGTCAGGGAAAGCCCGGAGCCCCAGTGTCTGTGCTGCTGTAGGTGCGCTACCAATGGCCGCTGAGGAGCAGCAAGAGCTTGAGTGTCTAGGAGTTTTGGTGTGGGAGCAATCGTCCGACGTTCGTGATTTTTCGGGGTTTTTTTCAGTGGGCGCCCACGTGCAGCTGGTGGTAAACGTGGAAGCCCTGCTCCTCAGGGAAAGCCCGGAGCCCCAATGTCTGTGGTGCTGTAGGTGCGCTGCCAATGGCCGCTGAGGGGCAGCAAGAGCTTGAGTGGCTGGCACTTTTGGTGTGGGAGCAATGGTCCGACGTTCGTGATTTTTGGGGGTTTTTTTTCAATGAGCGCCCTGGTGCAGCTGTGGTAAACGTGGAAGCCCTGTTCGTCAGGGAAAGCCCGGAGCCCCAATGTCTGTGCTGCTGTAGATGCGCTGCCAATGGCCGCTGAGGAGCAGCAAGAGCTTGAGTGTCTGGCCCTTTTGGTGTGGGAGCAATCGTCCGACGTTCGTGATTTTTCGGGGTTTCAATTTCAGGTGGCGCCCACATGCAGCTGGTGGTATACGTCAAAGCCCTGTTCGTCAGGGAAAGCCCGGAGCCCCAATGTCTGTGCTGCTGTAGGTGCGCTGCCAATGGCCGCTGAGGAGCAGCAAGAGCGTGAGTGTCTAGCACTTTTGGTGTGGGAGCAATCGTCCGACGTTCGTGATTCTTCGGGGTTTTTTTCAGTGGGCGCCCACGTTTAGATGGTGGTAAACGTCGAAGCCCTGTTCGTCAGGGAAAGCCCGGAGCCCCAATGTCTCTGGTGCTGTAGGTTGCTGCCAATGGCCGCTGAGGAGCAGCAAGAGCTTGAGTGGCTGGCCCTTTTGGTGTGGGAGTAATCGTCCGACGTTCGTGATTTTTTGGGTTTTTTTTTTTCAGTGAGTGCCCATGTGCAGCTGGTGGTAAACGTCGAAGCCCTGTTCGTCAGGGAAAGCCCGGAGCCACAATGTCTGTGCTGCTGTAGGTGCGCTGCCAATGGCCGCTGAGGAGCAGCAAGAGCTTGAGTGGCAGGCACTTTTGGTGTGGGGGCAATCGTCTGACATTCGTGATTTATTGGGGTTTTCTTTCCGGGAGCGCCCACGTGCAGCTGGTGGTAAACGTCAAAGCCCTGTTCGTCAGGGAAAGCCCGGAGCACCAGTGTCTGTGCTGCTGTAGGTGCGCTGCCAATGGCCGCTGAGGAGCAGCAAGAGCTTGAGTGGCTGGCACTTTTGGTGTGGGAGCAATCGTCCGACGTTCGTGATTTTTCTTGTTTTTTTTTCAGGGGGCACGCACGTGCAGCTGGTGGTATACGTCGAAGCCCTGCTCCTCAGGGAAAGCCCGGAGCCCCAATGTCTGTGCTGCTGTAGGTGCGCTGCCAATGGCCGCCGAGGAGCAAAAAGAGCTTGAGTGTCTGGCCCTTTTGGTGTGGGAGCAATGGTCCGACGTTAGTGATTTTTTGGGGTTTTTTTCAGTGAGCGCCCTGGTACAGCGGGTGGTATGCGTCAAAGCCCTGTTCGTCAGGGAAAGCCCGGAGCCCCAGTGTCTGTGGTGCTGTAGGTGCGCTGCCAATGGCCGCTGAGGAGCAGCAAGAGCTTGAGTGGCAGGCACTTTTGGTGTGGGAGCAATCGTCCGACGTTTGTGATTTTTCGGGTTTTTTTCAGTGGGCGCCCACATGCAGCTGGTGGTAAACATCGAAGTCCTGTTCGTCAGGGAAAGCCCGGAGCCCCAATGTCTGTGCTGCTGTAGGTGCACTGCCAATGGCCGATGAGGAGCAGCAAGAGCTTGAGTGTCTGGCACTTTTGGTGTGGGAGCAATGGTCCGACGTTCGTGATTTTTCGGGGTTTTTTTCAGTGGGCACCCACGTGCAGCTGGTGGTAAACGTCGAAGCCCTGTTCGTCAGGGAAAGCCCGGAGCCCCAGTGTCTGTGCTGCTGTAGGTGCGCTACCAATGGCCGCTGAGGAGCAGCAAGAGCTTGAGTGTCTAGGAGTTTTGGTGTGGTAGCAATCGTCCGACGTTCGTGATTTTTCGGGATTTTTTTCAGTCGGCGCCCACGTGCAGCTGGTGGTAAACGTCGAAGCCCTGTTTGTCAGGGAAAGCCCGGAGCCCCAATGTCTGTGCTGCTGTAGGTGCGCTGCCAATGGCCGCTGAGGAGCAGCAAGAGCTTGAGTGGCTGGCACTTTTGGTGTGGGAGCAATGGTCCGACGTTCGTGATTATTCGGGGTTTTTTTTCCGGGAGCGCCCAGGTGCAGCTGATGGTAAACGTCGAAGCCCTGTTCGTCAGGGAAAGCCCGGAGCCCCAATGTCTGTGCTGCTGTAGGTGCGCTGCCAATTGCCGCTGAGGAGCAGCAAGAGCTTGAGTGGCTGGCAATTTTGGTGTGGGTACAATCGTCCGACGTTCATGATTTTTCGGGGTTTTATTCAGTGAGCGCCCTGGTGCAGCTGGTGGTAAACGTCGAAGCCCTGTTCGTCAGGGAAAGACCGAAGCCTCAATGTCTCTGGTGCGGTAGGTGGACTGCCAATGGCCGCTACGGAGCAGCAAGAGCTTGAGTGGCTGGCACTTTTGGTGTGGGAGCATTGGTTCGACGTTCGTGATTTTTCGGGGTTTTTTTCAGTGGGCACACACGTGTAGCTGGTGGTAAACGTCGAAGCCCTGTTCGTCAGGGAAAGCCCGGAGCCCAAGTGTCTGTGCTGCTGTACGTGCGCTACCAATGGCCGCGGAGGAGCAGCAAGAGCTTGAGTGGCAGGCACTTTTGGTGTGGGAGCAATCGTCCGACGTACGTGATTTTTCGGGGTTTTTTGCACTGGGCGCCCACGTGTAGATGGTGGTAAACGTCGAAGCCCTGTTCGTCAGGGAAAGCCCGGAGACCCAATGTCTGTGCTGCTGTACGTGCGCTACCAATGGCCGCTGAGGAGCAGCAAGAGCTTGAGTGTCTAGGAGTTTTGGTGTGGGAGGAATCGTCCGACGTTCGTGATTTTTTGGAGTTTTTTTCAGTGGGCGCCCACGTGCAGCTGGTGGTAAACGTCGAAGCCCTGTTCGTCATGGAAAGCCCGGAGCCCCAATGTCTGTGCTGCTGTAGGTGCGCTGCCAATGGCCGCTGAGGAGCAGCAAGAGCTTGAGTTGCTGGCACTTTTGGTGTGGGAGCAATCGTCCAACGTTCGTGATTTTTCGAGTATTTTTTTTCAGGAGGCGCCCTCGTGCAGCTGGTGGTAAACGTCGAAGCCCTGTTCGTCAGGGAAAGCCCGGAGCCCCAATGTCTGTTTTGCTGTAGGTGCGCTGCCAATGGCCGCTGAGGAGCAGCAAGAGCTTGAGTGGCTGGCACTTTTGGTGTGGGAGCAATCGTCCGACGTTCGTGATTTTTGGGGGTTTTTTTTCAATGAGCGCCCTGGTGCAGCTGTGGTAAACGTGGAAGCCCTGTTCGTCAGGGAAAGCCCGGAGCCCCAATGTCTGTGGTGCTGTAGATGCGCTGCCAATGGCCGCTGAGGAGCAGCAAGAGCTTGAGTGTCTGGCACTTTTGGTGTGGGAGCAATCGTCCGACGTTCGTGATTTTTCGGGGTTTCAATTTCAGGGGGCGCCCACATGCAGCTGGTGGTAAACGTCAAAGCCCTGTTCGTCAGGGAAAGCCCGGAGCCCCAATGTCTGTGCTGCTGTAGGTGCGCTGCCAATGGCCGCTGAGGAGCAGCAAGAGCTTGAGTGTCTAGCACTTTTGGTGTGGGAGCAATCGTCCGAAGTTCGTGATTTTTCGGGGTTTTTTTCAGTGGGCGCCCACGTGTAGATGGTGGTAAACGTCGAAGCCCTGTTCGTCATGGAAAGCCCGGAGCCCCAATGTGTCTGGTGCTGTAGGTCGCTGCCAATGGCCGCTGAGGAGCAGCAAGAGCTTGAGTGGCTGGCACTTTTGGTGTGGGGGCAATCGTCTGACATTCGTGATTTATTAGGGTTTTTTTTCCGGGAGCGCCCACGTGCAGCTGGTGGTAAACGTGGAAGCCCTGTTCGTCAGGGAAAGCCCGGAGCTCCAGTGTCTGTGCTGCTGCAGGTGCGCTGCCAATGGCCGCTGAGGAGCAGCAAGAGCTTGAGTGGCTGGCACTTTTGGTGTGGGAGCAATCGTCCGACGTTCGTGATTTTTCTTGTTTTTTTTTCTGGGGGCACGCACGTGCAGCTGGTGGTATACGTCGAAGCCGTGCTCCTCAGGGAAAGCCCGGAGCCCCAATGTCTGTGCTGCTGTAGGTGCGCTGCCAATGGCTGCTGAGGAGCAGCAAGAGCTTGAGTGTCTGGCCCTTTTGGTGTGGGAGCAATCGTCCGACGTTCGTGATTTTTCGGGGTTTTTTTCAGTGAGCGCCCTGGTGCAGCTGGTGGTATACGTCGAAGCCCTGTTCGTCAGGGAAAGCCCGGAGCCCCAATGTCTGTGGTGCTGTAGGTGCGCTACCAATGGCGGCTGAGGGGCAGCAAGAGCTTGAGTGGCTGGCACTTTTGATGTGGGAGCAATGGTCCAACATTCGTGATTTTTCGAGTTTTTCTTCCAGGGGGCGCCCACGTGCAGCTGGTGGTAAACGTCGAAGCCCTGTTCGTCAGGGAAAGCCCGGAGCCCCAGTGTCTGTGGTGCTGTAGATGCGCTGCCAATGGCCGCTGAGGAGCAGCAAGAGCGTGAGAGTCTAGCACTTTTGGTGTGGGAGCAATCGTCCGACGTTCGTGATTTTTCGGGGTTTTTTTCAGTGGGCGCCCATGTGCAGCTGGAGGTAAACGTCGAAGCCCTGTTCGTCAGGGAAAGCCCGGAGCCCCAGTGTCTGTGGTGCTGTAGATGCGCTGCCAGTGGCCGCTGAGGAGCAAAAAGAGCTTGAGTGTCTAGCACTTTTGGTGTGGGAGCAATCGTCCGACGTTCGTGATTTTTCGGGGTTTCAATTTCAGGGGGCGCCCACATGCAGCTGGTGGTAAACGTCAAGGCCCTGTTCGTCAGGGAAAGCCCGGAGCCCCAATGTCTGTGCTGCTGTAGGTGCGCTGCCAATGGCCGCTGAGGAGCAGCAAGAGCTTGAGTGTCTAGCACTTTTGGTGTGGGAGCAATCGTCCGAAGTTCGTGATTTTTCGGGGTTTTTTTCAGTGGGCGCCCACGTGTAGATGGTGGTAAACGTCGAAGCCCTGTTCGTCATGGAAAGCCCGGAGCCCCAATGTCTCTGGTGCTGTAGGTCGCTGCCAATGGCCGCTGAGGAGCAGCAAGAGCTTGAGTGGCTGGCACTTTTGGTGTGGGGGCAATCGTCTGACATTCGTGATTTATTGGGGTTTTTTTTCCGGGAGCGCCCACGTGCAGCTGGTGGTAAACGTCGAAGCCCTGTTCGTCAGGGAAAGCCCGGAGCACCAGTGTCTGTGCTGCTGCAGGTGCGCTGCCAATGGCCGCTGAGGAGCAGCAAGAGCTTGAGTGGCTGGCACTTTTGGTGTGGGAGCCATCGTCCGACGTTCGTGATTTTTCTTGTTTTTTTTTCAGGGGGCACGCACGTGCAGCTGGTGGTAAACGTCGAAGCCGTGCTCCTCAGGGAAAGCCCGGAGCCCCAATGTCTGTGCTGCTGTAGGTGCGCTGCCAATGGCTGCTGAGGAGCAGCAAGAGCTTGAGTGGCTGGCCCTTTTGGTGTGGGAGCAATCGTCCGACGTTCGTGATTTTTCGGGGTTGTTTTCAGTGAGCGCCCTGGTGCAGCTGGTGGTATACGTCGAAGCCCTGTTCGTCAGGGAAAGCCCGGAGCCCCAATGTCTGTGGTGCTGTAGGTGCGCTACCAATGGCGGCTGAGGGGCAGCAAGAGCTTGAGTGGCTGGCACTTTTGCTGTGGGAGCAATGGTCCAACATTCGTGATTTTTTGAGTTTTTTTTCCAGGGGTCGCCCACGTGCAGCTGGTGGTAAACGTCGAAGCCGTGCTCCTCAGGGAAAGCCCGGAGCCCCAATGTCTGTGCTGCTGTAGGTGCGCTGCCAGTGGCCGCTGAGGAGCAGCAAGAGCTTGAGTGGCTGGCACTTTTGGTGTGGGAGCAATCGTCCGACGTTCGTGATTTTTCGGGGTTTCAATTTCAGGGGGCGCCCACCTGCAGCTGGTGGTAAACATCAAAGCCCTGTTCGTCAGGGAAAGCCCGGAGCCCCAATGTCTGTGCTGCTGTAGGTGCGCTGCCAATGGCCGCTGAGGAGCAGCAAGAGCTTGAGTGTCTAGCACTTTTGGTGTGGGAGCAATCGTCCGAAGTTCGTGATTTTTCGGGGTTTTTTTCAGTGGGCGCCCACGTGTAGATGGTGGTAAACGTCGAAGCCCTGTTCGTCATGGAAAGCCCGGAGCCCCAATGTCTCTGGTGCTGTAGGTCGCTGCCAATGGCCGCTGAGGAGCAGCAAGAGCTTGAGTGGCTGGCACTTTTGGTGTGGGGGCAATCGTCTGACATTCGTGATTTATTAGGGTTTTTTTCCGGGAGCGCCCACGTGCAGCTGGTGGTAAACGTGGAAGCCCTGTTCGTCAGGGAAAGCCCGGAGCTCCAGTGTCTGTGCTGCTGCAGGTGCGCTGCCAATGGCCGCTGAGGAGCAGCAAGAGCTTGAGTGGCTGGCACTTTTGGTGTGGGAGCAATCGTCCGACGTTCGTGATTTTTCTTGTTTTTTTTTCTCTGGGCACGCACGTGCAGCTGGTGGTAAACGTCGAAGCCGTGCTCCTCAGGGAAAGCCCGGAGCCCCAATGTCTGTGCTGCTGTAGGTGCGCTGCCAATGGCTGCTGAGGAGCAGCAAGAGCTTGAGTGTCTGGCCCTTTTGGTGTGGGAGCAATCGTCCGACGTTCGTGATTTTTCGGGGTTTTTTTCAGTGAGCGCCCTGGTGCAGCTGGTGGTATACGTCGAAGCCCTGTTCGTCAGGGAAAGCCCGGAGCCCCAATGTCTGTGGTGCTGTAGGTGCGCTGCCAATGGCGGCTGAGGGGCAGCAAGAGCTTGAGTGGCTGGCACTTTTGATGTGGGAGCAATGGTCCAACATTCGTGATTTTTCGAGTTTTTCTTCCAGTGGGCGCCCACGTGCAGCTGGTGGTAAACGTCGAAGCCCTGTTCGTCAGGGAAAGCCCGGAGCCCCAGTGTCTGTGGTGCTGTAGATGCGCTGCCAATGGCCGCTGAGGAGCAGCAAGAGCGTGAGAGTCTAGCACTTTTGGTGTGGGAGCAATCGTCCGACGTTCGTGATTTTTCGGGGTTTTTTTCAGTGGGCGCCCATGTGCAGCTGGAGGTAAACGTCGAAGCCCTGTTCGTCAGGGAAAGCCCGGAGCACCAGTGTCTGTGGTGCTGTAGATGCGCTGCCAATGGCCGCTGAGGAGCAGCAAGAGCGTGAGAGTCTAGCACTTTTGGTGTGGGAGCAATCGTCCGACGTTCGTGATTTTTCGGGGTTTCAATTTCAGGGGGCGCCCACATGCAGCTGGTGGTAAACGTCAAGGCCCTGTTCGTCAGGGAAAGCCCGGAGCCCCAATGTCTGTGCTGCTGTAGGTGCGCTGCCAATGGCCGCTGAGGAGCAGCAAGAGCTTGAGTGTCTAGCACTTTTGGTGTGGGAGCAATCGTCCGAAGTTCGTGATTTTTCGGGGTTTTTTTCAGTGGGCGCCCACGTGTAGATGGTGGTAAACGTCGAAGCCCTGTTCGTCATGGAAAGCCCGGAGCCCCAATGTCTCTGGTGCTGTAGGTCGCTGCCAATGGCCGCTGAGGAGCAGCAAGAGCTTGAGTGGCTGGCACTTTTGGTGTGGGGGCAATCGTCTGACATTCGTGATTTATTGGGGTTTTTTTTCCGGGAGCGCCCACGTGCAGCTGGTGGTAAACGTCGAAGCCCTGTTCGTCAGGGATAGCCCGGAGCACCAGTGTCTGTGCTGCTGCAGGTGCGCTGCCAATGGCCGCTGAGGAGCAGCAAGAGCTTGAGTGGCTGGCACTTTTGGTGTGGGAGCCATCGTCCGACGTTCGTGATTTTTCTTGTTTTTTTTTCAGGGGGCACGCACGTGCAGCTGGTGGTAAACGTCGAAGCCGTGCTCCTCAGGGAAAGCCCGGAGCCCCAATGTCTGTGCTGCTGTAGGTGCGCTGCCAATGGCTGCTGAGGAGCAGCAAGAGCTTGAGTGTCTGGCCCTTTTGGTGTGGGAGCAATCGTCCGACGTTCGTGATTTTTCGGGGTTGTTTTCAGTGAGCGCCCTGGTGCAGCTGGTGGTATACGTCGAAGCCCTGTTCGTCAGGGAAAGCCCGGAGCCCCAATGTCTGTGGTGCTGTAGGTGCGCTACCAATGGCGGCTGAGGGGCAGCAAGAGCTTGAGTGGCTGGCACTTTTGCTGTGGGAGCAATGGTCCAACATTCGTGATTTTTTGAGTTTTTTTTCCAGGGGTCGCCCATGTGCAGCTGGTGGTAAACGTCGAAGCCCTGTTCGTCAGGGAAAGCCCGGAGCCCCAATGTCTGTGGTGCTGTAGATGCGCTGCCAATGGCCGCTGAGGAGCAGCAAGAGCGTGAGAGTCTAGCACTTTTGGTGTGGGAGCAATCGTCCGACGTTCGTGATTTTTCGGGGTTTTTTTCAGTGGGCGCCCATGTGCACCTGGAGGTAAACGTCGAAGCCCTGTTCGTCAGGGAAAGCCCGGAGCACCAGTGTCTGTGGTGCTGTAGATGCGCTGCCAATGGCCGCTGAGGAGCAGCAAGAGCGTAAGAGTCTAGCACTTTTGGTGTGGGAGCAATCGTCCGACGTTCGTGATTTTTCGGGGTTTTTTTCAGTGGGCGCCCACGTGTAGATGGTGGTAAACGTCGAAGCCCTGTTCGTCAGGGAAAGCCCGGAGCCCCAATGTCTGTGCTGCTGTAGGTTCGCTGCCAATGGCCGCTGAGGAGCAAAAAGAGCTTGAGTGGCTGGCACTTTTGGTGTGGGAGCAATCGTCCAACGTTCGTGATTTTTCGGAGTTTTTTTTCAGGGGGCGCCCCGGTGCAGCTGGTGGTAAACGTCGAAGCCCTGTTCGTCAGGGAAAGCCCGGAGCCCCAATGTCTGTGCTGCTGTAGGTGCGCTGCCAGTGGCCGCTGAGGAGCAGCAAGAGCTTGAGTGGCTGGCACTTTTGGTGTGGGAGCAATCGTCCGACGTTCGTGATTTTTCGGGGTTTCAATTTCAGGGGGCGCCCACCTGCAGCTGGTGGTAAACATCAAAGCCCTGTTCGTCAGGGAAAGCCCGGAGCCCCAATGTCTGTGCTGCTGTAGGTCGCTGCCAATGGCCGCTGAGGAGCAGCAAGAGCTTGAGTGGCTGGCACTTTTGGTGTGGGGGCAATCGTCTGACATTCGTGATTTATTAGGGTTTTTTTTCCGGGAGCGCCCACGTGCAGCTGGTGGTAAACGTGGAAGCCCTGTTCGTCAGGGAAAGCCCGGAGCTCCAGTGTCTGTGCTGCTGCAGGTGCGCTGCCAATGGCCGCTGAGGAGCAGCAAGAGCTTGAGTGGCTGGCACTTTTGGTGTGGGAGCAATCGTCCGACGTTCGTGATTTTTCTTGTTTTTTTTTCTCTGGGCACGCACGTGCAGCTGGTGGTAAACGTCGAAGCCGTGCTCCTCAGGGAAAGCCCGGAGCCCCAATGTCTGTGCTGCTGTAGGTGCGCTGCCAATGGCTGCTGAGGAGCAGCAAGAGCTTGAGTGTCTGGCCCTTTTGGTGTGGGAGCAATCGTCCGACGTTCGTGATTTTTCGGGGTTTTTTTCAGTGAGCGCCCTGGTGCAGCTGGTGGTATACGTCGAAGCCCTGTTCGTCAGGGAAAGCCCGGAGCCCCAATGTCTGTGGTGCTGTAGGTGCGCTACCAATGGCGGCTGAGGGGCAGCAAGAGCTTGAGTGGCTGGCACTTTTGATGTGGGAGCAATGGTCCAACATTCGTGATTTTTCGAGTTTTTCTTCCAGGGGGCGCCCACGTGCAGCTGGTGGTAAACGTCGAAGCCCTGTTCGTCAGGGAAAGCCCGGAGCCCCAGTGTCTGTGGTGCTGTAGATGCGCTGCCAATGGCCGCTGAGGAGCAGCAAGAGCGTGAGAGTCTAGCACTTTTGGTGTGGGAGCAATCGTCCGACGTTCGTGATTTTTCGGGGTTTTTTTCAGTGGGCGCCCATGTGCAGCTGGAGGTAAACGTCGAAGCCCTGTTCGTCAGGGAAAGCCCGGAGCACCAGTGTCTGTGGTGCTGTAGATGCGCTGCCAATGGCCGCTGAGGAGCAGCAAGAGCGTGAGAGTCTAGCACTTTTGGTGTGGGAGCAATCGTCCGACGTTCGTGATTTTTCGGGGTTTCAATTTCAGGGGGCGCCCACATGCAGCTGGTGGTAAACGTCAAGGCCCTGTTCGTCAGGGAAAGCCCGGAGCCCCAATGTCTGTGCTGCTGTAGGTGCGCTGCCAATGGCCGCTGAGGAGCAGCAAGAGCTTGAGTGTCTAGCACTTTTGGTGTGGGAGCAATCGTCCGAAGTTCGTGATTTTTCGGGGTTTTTTTCAGTGGGCGCCCACGTGTAGATGGTGGTAAACGTCGAAGCCCTGTTCGTCATGGAAAGCCCGGAGCCCCAATGTCTCTGGTGCTGTAGGTCGCTGCCAATGGCCGCTGAGGAGCAGCAAGAGCTTGAGTGGCTGGCACTTTTGGTGTGGGGGCAATCGTCTGACATTCGTGATTTATTGGGGTTTTTTTTCCGGGAGCGCCCACGTGCAGCTGGTGGTAAACGTCGAAGCCCTGTTCGTCAGGGATAGCCCGGAGCACCAGTGTCTGTGCTGCTGCAGGTGCGCTGCCAATGGCCGCTGAGGAGCAGCAAGAGCTTGAGTGGCTGGCACTTTTGGTGTGGGAGCCATCGTCCGACGTTCGTGATTTTTCTTGTTTTTTTTTCAGGGGCACGCACGTGCAGCTGGTGGTAAACGTCGAAGCCGTGCTCCTCAGGGAAAGCCCGGAGCCCCAATGTCTGTGCTGCTGTAGGTGCGCTGCCAATGGCTGCTGAGGAGCAGCAAGAGCTTGAGTGTCTGGCCCTTTTGGTGTGGGAGCAATCGTCCGACGTTCGTGATTTTTCGGGGTTGTTTTCAGTGAGCGCCCTGGTGCAGCTGGTGGTATACGTCGAAGCCCTGTTCGTCAGGGAAAGCCCGGAGCCCCAATGTCTGTGGTGCTGTAGGTGCGCTACCAATGGCGGCTGAGGGGCAGCAAGAGCTTGAGTGGCTGGCACTTTTGCTGTGGGAGCAATGGTCCAACATTCGTGATTTTTTGAGTTTTTTTTTCCAGGGGTCGCCCACGTGCAGCTGGTGGTAAACGTCGAAGCCCTGTTCGTCAGGGAAAGCCCGGAGCCCCAATGTCTGTGGTGCTGTAGATGCGCTGCCAATGGCCGCTGAGGAGCAGCAAGAGCGTGAGAGTCTAGCACTTTTGGTGTGGGAGCAATCGTCCGACGTTCGTGATTTTTCGGGGTTTTTTTCAGTGGGCGCCCATGTGCACCTGGAGGTAAACGTCGAAGCCCTGTTCGTCAGGGAAAGCCCGGAGCACCAGTGTCTGTGGTGCTGTAGATGCGCTGCCAATGGCCGCTGAGGAGCAGCAAGAGCGTAAGAGTCTAGCACTTTTGGTGTGGGAGCAATCGTCCGACGTTCGTGATTTTTCGGGGTTTTTTTCAGTGGGCGCCCACGTGTAGATGGTGGTAAACGTCGAAGCCCTGTTCGTCAGGGAAAGCCCGGAGCCCCAATGTCTGTGCTGCTGTAGGTTCGCTGCCAATGGCCGCTGAGGAGCAAAAAGAGCTTGAGTGGCTGGCACTTTTGGTGTGGGAGCAATCGTCCAACGTTCGTGATTTTTCGGAGTTTTTTTTCAGGGGGCGCCCCGGTGCAGCTGGTGGTAAACGTCGAAGCCCTGTTCGTCAGGGAAAGCCCGGAGCCCCAATGTCTGTGCTGCTGTAGGTGCGCTGCCAGTGGCCGCTGAGGGGCAGCAAGAGCTTGAGTGGCTGGCACTTTTGGTGTGGGAGCAATCGTCCGACGTTCGTGATTTTTCGGGGTTTCAATTTCAGGAGGCGCCCACCTGCAGCTGGTGGTAAACATCAAAGCCCTGTTCGTCAGGGAAAGCCCGGAGCCCCAATGTCTGTGCTGCTGTAGGTGCGCTGCCAATGGCCGCTGAGGAGCAGCAAGAGCTTGAGTGTCTAGCACTTTTGGTGTGGGAGCAATCGTCCGACGTTCGTGATTTTTCGGGGTTTTTTTCAGTGGGCGCCCACGTGTAGATGGTGGTAAACGTCGAAGCCCTGTTCGTCATGGAAAGCCCGGAGCCCCAATGTCTCTGGTGCTGTAGGTCGCTGCCAATGGCCGCTGAGGAGCAGCAAGAGCTTGAGTGGCTGGCACTTTTGGTGTGGGGGCAATCGTCTGACATTCGTGATTTATTGGGGTTTTTTTCCGGGAGCGCCCACGTGCAGCTGGTGGTAAACGTCGAAGCCCTGTTCGTCAGGGAAAGCCCGGAGCACCAGTGTCTGTGCTGCTGCAGGTGCGCTGCCAATGGACGCTGAGGAGCAGCAAGAGCTTGAGTGGCTGGCACTTTTGGTGTGGGAGCAATCGTCCAACGTTCGTGATTTTTCTTGTTTTTTTTTCAGGGGGCACGCACGTGCAGCTGGTGGTAAACGTCGAAGCCGTGCTCCTCAGGGAAAGCCCGGAGCCCCAATGTCTGTGCTGCTGTAGGTGCGCTGCCAATGGCTGCTGAGGAGCAGCAAGAGCTTGAGTGTCTGGCCCTTTTGGTGTGGGAGCAATCGTCCGACGTTCGTGATTTTTAGGGGTTTTTTTCAGTGGGCGCCCACGTGTAGATGGTGGTAAACGTCGAAGCCCTGTTCGTCAGGGAAAGCCCGGAGCCCCAGTGTCTGTGCTGCTGTAGGTTCGCTGCCAATGGCCGCTGAGGAGCAAAAGGAGCTTGAGTGGCTGGCACTTTTGGTGTGGGAGCAATCGTCCAACGTTCGTGATTTTTCGGAGTTTTTTTTCAGGGGGCGCCCCGGTGCAGCTGGTGGTAAACGTCGAAGCCCTGTTCGTCAGGGAAAGCCCGGAGCCCCAATGTCTGTGCTGCTGTAGGTGCGCTGCCAGTGGCCGCTGAGGAGCAGCAAGAGCTTGAGTGTCTGGCACTTTTGGTGTGGGAGCAATGGTCCAACGTTCGTGATTTTTCGAGTTTTTTTTCAGGGGGCGCCCTTTTGCAGCTGGTGGTAAACGTCGAAGCCCTGTTCGTCAGGGAAAGCCCGGAGCCCCAATGTCTGTGGTGCTGTAGATGCGCTGCCAATGGCCGCTGAGGAGCGGCAAGAGCGTGAGAGTCTAGCACTTTTGCTGTGGGAGCAATCGTCCGAAGTTCGTGATTTTTTGGGGTTTTTTTCAGTGGGCGCCCACGTGTAGATGGTGGTAAACGTTGAAGCCCTGTTCGTCAGGGAAAGCCCGGAGCCGCAATGTCTGTGCTGCTGTAGGTGCGCTGACAATCGCCGCTGAGGAGCAGCAAGAGCTTGAGTGGCTGGCACTTTCGGTGTGGGAGTAATCGTCCGACGTTCGTGATTTTTTGGGTTTTTTTTTCAGTGAGCGCGCATGTGCAGCTGGTGGTAAACATCGAAACCCTGTTCATCAGGGAAAGCCAGGAGCCCCAATGTCTGTGCTGCTGTAGGTGCGCTGCCAATGGCCGCTGAGGAGCAGCAAGAGCTTGAGTGTCTGGCGCTTTTGTTGTGGGAGGAATCGTCCGAGGTTTGTAATTTTTTGGGGGTTTTTTCTCAGTCAGAGCCCTGGTGCAGCTGGTGGTAAACGTCGAAGCCCTGTTCCTTAGGGATAGCACAGAGTCATAAAGTCTGTGGTGCTGTAGGTGGACTGCCAATGGCCGCTGAGGAGCAGCAAGAGCTTGAGTGGCTGGCACTTTTGGTGTGGGAGCAATCGTCCGACGTTCGTGAGTTTTCGGGGTTTCTTTTTCAGGGGGCGCCCACATGCAGCTGGTGGTAAACGTCGAAGCCCTGTTCGTCAGGGAAAGCCCGGAGCCCCAATGTCTGTGCTGCTGTAGGTGGAGTGCCAATGGCCGCTGAGGAGCAGCAAGAGCTTGAGTGTCTAGGATTTTTGGTGTGGGAGCAATCGTCCGACGTTTGTGATTTTTTGGGGTTCTTTTTCAGGGGGCGCCCATGTGCAGCTCGTGGTAAACGTCGAAGCCCTGTTCGTCAGGGAAAGACCAGAGCCTCAATGTCTCTGGTGCAGTACGTGGAGTGCCAATGGCCGCTGAGGAGCAGCAAGAGCTTGAGTGGGTGGCACTTTTGGTGTGGGAGCAATGGTCCGACGTTCGTGATTTTTTGGGGTTTTTATCAGGGAGCGATCAAGTGCAGCTGGTGGTAAATGTCGAAGCCCTGCTCCTCAGGGAAAGCCCGGAGCCCCAATGTCTGTGCTGCTGTAGGTGGACTGCCAATGGCCGCTGAGGAGCAGCAAGAGCTTGAATGTCTGGCAATTTTGGTGTGGGAGCAATCGTCCGACGTTTGTGTTTTTTCGGGGTTTTTTTTCAGAGGGCGCCCTGGTGCAGCTGGTGGTAAACGTCGAAGCCCTGTTCCTTAGGGATAGCACAGAGTCATAAAGTCTGTGGTGCTGTAGGTGGAGTGCCAATGGCCGCTGAGGAGCAGCAAGAGCTTGAGTGGCTGGCCCTTTTGTTGTGGGAGCAATCGTCCGAGGTTTGTAATTTTTTTGGGGTTTTTTCTCAGTGAGAGCCCTGGTGCAGCTGGTGGTAAACGTTGAAGTCCTGTTCGTCATGGAAAGCCCGGAGCCCCAATGTCTGTGGTGCTGTAGGTGCGCTGCCAATGGCCACTGAGGAGCAAAAAGAGCTTGAGTGGCTGGCACTTTTGGTGTGGGAGCAATCGTCCAACGTTCGTGATTTTTCGGGGTTTATTTTCAGTCGGCGCCCACGTGCAGCTGGTGGTAAACGTCGAAGCCCTGTTCGTCAGGGAAAGCGCGGAGCCCCAATGTCTGTGGTGCTGTAGGTGCGCTGCCAATGGCCGCTGAGGAGCAGAAAGAACTTGAGTGGTTGGCACTTTTTGTGTGGGAGCAATGGTCCGATGTTCGTTATTTTTTGAGTTTTTTTTCAGTGAGAGCCCAGGTGCAGCTGGTGGTAAACGTCGAAGCCCTGTTCGTCAGGGAAAGCCCGGAGCCCCAATGTCTGTGCTGCTGTACGTTCACTGCCAATGGCCGCTGAGGAGCAGCAAGAGCTTGATTGTCTGGCACTTTTGGTGTGGGAGCAATCGTCCCACGTTCGTGATTTTTAGGGTAATATTTTTAGTGGGTACTCCTGTGCAGTTTATGGGAAGCGTCGAAGCCCTGTTCATCAGGGAAAGACCGCAGCCCCAGTGGAGCCAGTGTCTGCGGAGCTGTAGATGAGGCATCAAAGGCCGGTGAGAAGCAGCAAGAGCTTTAGTTGCTGGCACTTTTGGTGTGGGAGCAATCATCCAAAGGTCGTAATTTTTAGGGCATTTTATCACTGGGCGGTGCTGTGCAGTTGATGGTAAACATCGAAGCGCTGTTCGTCAGGGAAAGCCCGGAGCCCCAATGTCTGTGGTGCTGTAGATGCGGTGTGAAGGGCGGGTGAGGAGCAGCAAGAGCTTTAGTTGCTGGCACTTTTGGTGTGAGAGCAATCGTCCGACGTTGGTGATTTTTAGGGTATTATTTTTAGTCGGTTCTCCCATGCAGTTGATGGTAAACGTCGAAGCGCTGTTCGTCAGGGAAAGCCCGGAGCCCCAGTGTCTCTGGTGCTGTAGATGAGGCGTCAACAGCCGGTAAGGTGCAGCAAGAGCTTCAGTTGCTGGCGCTTTTGTTGTGGGGACAATCGTCCCACGTTCGTGATTTTTAGGGCATTTTATCAGTGGGTAGCCCAGGTGCAGCTGGTGGCAAACGTTGAAGCCCTGCTCCTCAGGGAAAGCCCGGAGCCCCAAGGTCTGTGGTGCTGTAGATGCGCTGCCAATGGCCGCTGAGGAGCAGCAAGAGCTTGAGTGGCTGGCACTTTTGGTGTGGGAGCAATTGTCCGACATTCATACTTTTTAGGGTAATGTTTTTCGTGGGCGTTTTCCTACAGTTTATGTTAAAAGTTGAAGCGTTGTTCGTCAGGGAAAGCCTGAATCCCCAGTGTCTCTGGTGCTGTACGTGTGGCGTCAACGGCCGGTGAGGAGCAGCAAGAGCTTTAGTTGCTGGCACTTGTGGTGTGGGAGCAATCGTCCGACGTTCGTGATTTTTAGGGTATGTTTTCAGTGGGCTCTTCCCTGCAGTTGATGGCAAACGTCGAAGTACTGTTGGCCATGGAAAGCCGAGAGCCCCAGTGTCTGTGGTGCTGTAGTTGCGGCGTCAGCGGCCAGTGAGGGCCAGCAAGAGGTTTAGTTGCTGGCACTTTTGCTGGGGTAGCAATCGTGCAATGTTCGTGGTTTTTGAAGCATTTTGTAAGTGGGAGGCCCTGTGTAGTTGATGGTAAACGTCAAAGCGCTGTTCATCAGGGAAAGCCCAGAGCCCCAGTGTCTGGTGTCCTGTAGATGCGGTGTGAAGGGTGGGTGAGGAGCAGCAAGAGCCTGAGTTGCTGGCACGTTTGGTGTGGGAACAATCATCCCATGTTCATGATTTTTAGTGTAATTTCCTCAGTGGGCGCTTCAGTGCAGTTGATGGTAAACTTCGAAACGCTGTTCATCAGGGAAAGCCTGAAGCACCAGTGTCTGTGTTGTAGATGCTGCGACAACAGCCGGTGAGGAGCTGCAAGAGCTTGAGTTGCTGGCACTTTTGGTGTGGGAGCAATCGTCCCACGTACATGATTTTTAGGGCATTTTGTAAGTGGGCGGCCCTGTGCAGTTGATGGTAAACGTTGACGCGCTGTTCATCAGGGAAAGCCGGGAGCCCCAGTGTATGTGGTGCTGTAGGTGCGGTGTGAAGGGGCGGTGAGGAGGAGCAAGAGCTTTATTTGCTGGCACTTTTGGTGTGGGAGCAATCGTCCGACGTTCGTGATTTTTAGGGTAATGTTTTTAGTGGGTACTCCTGTGCATTTTATGATAATGTCGAAGCGCTGTTCGTCAGGGAAAGACCGCAGCCCCAGTGACTGTGGTGCTGTAGAAGAGGCGTCAACGGCCGGTGAGGAGCAGCAAGAGCTTTAGTTATTGGCACTTTTGGTGTGGGAGCAATCGTCTGACGTTCATGATTTTTAGTGTTTTTTTTTTCAGTGGGCGATTCCGTGCAGTTGATGGTAAACGTCGAAGCAGAGTTGGTCAGGGAAAGCCCAGAGCCCCAGTGTCGGTGGTGCTGTAGATGCAGCGTCAAAGGCCGCTGAGGAGCAGCAAGAGCTTGAGTGGCTGGCACTTTTGGTGTGGGAGCAATCGTCCGATATTCGTGATTTTTAGGGTATCTTTAAGTGGGCTCTTCCTGCAGTTGATGGTAAACTTCAAAGCGCTGTTCGTCATGGGAAGCCTGGAGCCCCAATGTCTGTGGTGCTGTATGTGCGGAATCAATGGCCGGTGAGGAGCACCAAGAGCTTGAGTTGCTGGCACTTTTGCTGTGGGAGCAATAATCCGACGTTCGTGAATTTTGGGACATTTTGGAAGTGGGCACCCCTGTGCAGTTGATGGTAAAAGTCGAAGCGCTGTTCATCTGGGAAAGCCCAGAGCCCCAGTGTCTGTGCTGCTGTAGATGCGGTGTCAACGGCCGCTGAGGAGCAGCAAGAGCTTGAGCGGCTGGCACTTTTGGTGTGGGAACAATTGTCCCACGTTCGTGATTTTTAGGGTAATTTTTCAATGGGCATTCTGTCCAGTTGATGGTAAATGTCGAAAGGCTGTTGGTCATGGAAAGCCCAGAGCCCCAATGTCTCTGGTGATGTAGGTGCAGCATTAAAGTCCGGTGAGGGGCAGCAAGAGCTTGAATTGCTGGCAATTCTGGTGTCGGAGCAATATGCAGACCTTCGTGATTTTTAGGGTATTTTGTCAGTGGGCGGCCCTGTGCATTTTATGTTATACATCGATGCGCTGTTGGTCATGAAAAGCCCGGAACCCCAATGTCTGTGATGCTGTAGATGCGACGTCAAATGCCGGTGAGGAGCAGCAAGTGCTTTAGTTGCTGGCAGCTGTGGTGTGGGAGCAATCGTCCAATGTTCGTGATTTTTAGTGGATTTTGTCAGTGCTGGTCCTGTGCTGTTGATGGTAAATTTCGAAGGACTGTTTGTCAGGGAAACCCTGGAGCCCCAGTGTCTGTGGTACTGTAGATGCGGCATCAGCGGCTGGTGAGGAGCAGCAAGAGCTTTAGTTGCTAGCACTTTTGGTGTGGGAGCAATAGTCCGACTTTCGTGATTTTAGGATATATTTTCTGTGGGCGCTTCTGTGCAGTTGTTGGTAAACGTCGAAGCCCTGTTCATCAGAGAAAGCCCGGAGCCCCAGTGTCTGTGGTACTGTAGATGCGGCGTCAGCGGCTGGTAAGGAGCAGCAAGAGCTTTAGTTACTAGCACTTTTGGTGTGGGAGCAATCGTCCGACGTTCGTGATTTTTAGGGTATTTTTTCAGAGGGCACTTCCGTGCAATTGATGGTAAATGTCAAAGCATTTTCGTCAGGGAATGCCCGGATTCCCAATGTCTGTGGTCCTGAAGATGCGGTGTTAAGGGTGGGTGAGGAGCAGCAAGAGCTTTAGTTGCTGGCACTTTTGGTGTGGGAGCAATCATCTGACGTTCATGATTTTTAGGGTACTTTTCAGGGGAAATTCCGTTCGACTGATGTAAACGTCGAAGCGCTGATCGTCAGGGAAAGCCCACAGCCCCAGTGTCTGTGGTGCTGTAGATGCGGCATCAGTTGCTGGTGAGGTGCAGAAAGAGCTTTAGTTGCTGGCACTTTTGGTGTGGGAGCAATCGTGCGACATTCGTGATTTTTAGGGTATTTTTTCAGTGGACGGCCCTGTGCAGTTGATGGGAAACTACGAAGCGCTGTTCGTCCGGAAAAGCCAGAAGGCCCATTGTCTGTGATGCTGTAGATGCGGCGTGAACGGCCGGTGAGGAGCAGCGAGAGCTTGAGTTGCTGGCACTTTTGCTGTGGGAGCAATCGTCTGACATTCGTACCTTTTATGGTATTTTTTTTAGTGGGTGCTCCTATGCAGTTGATGGTAAATGTCGAAGCACTGTTGGTCATGAAAAGCCCGGAGCCCCAGTGTCTGTGGTGCTGTAGATGCGTAGTCAACTGCTGGTGAGGAGCAGCAAGTGCTTTAGTTGCTGGCACTTTCGGAATGGGAGCAATCGTCCAACGTTCGTGATTTTGGGATATATTTTCTGTGGGCGCTTCTGTGCAGCTGTTGGTAAATGTCAAAGCGCTGTTCATCAGAGAAAGCCCGGAGCCCCAGTGTCTGTGGTACTGTAGATGCGGCGTTAGCGGCTGGTGAGCAGCAGCAAGAGCTTGAGTTGCTAGCACTTTTGGTGTGGGAGCAATCGTCAGACATTCATATTTTTTATGGTATTTTTTTTAGTGGGTGCTCCTATGCAGTTGATGGTAAACGTCAAAGCGCTGTTCGTCAGGGATAGCCCGGAGCGCCAGTGTCAGTGGTGCTGTAGATGTGGTGTGAAGGGTGGGTGAGGAACAGGAAGAGCTTTAGTTCCTGGCACTTTTGGTGTTGGAGCAATCGTCTGAGGTTCTTGATTTTTAGGCTATATTTTCAGTGGGCGGCCCTGTGCAGTAGATGGTAAACGTCAAAGCCCTGTTTGTCAGGCAAAGCCCGGAGCCCCGATGTCTGTGGTGCTGTAGATGCGGCCTCAACGGCCGGTGAGGAGCAGCAGGAGCTTTAGTTGCTGGCACTTTTGGTGTGGGAGCAATCGTCCGACATTCGTGATTTTTAGGATATTTTTTCAGTGGACGCTTCCGTGCAGATGATGTTAAACGTTGAAGCACTGTTCATCAGGGAAAGCCCAGAGCCCCGGTGTTTGTGGTCCTGTAGATGCGGTGTGAAGGGCAGGTGAGGAGCAGCAAGAGCTTTAGTTGCTGGCTCTTTTGGTATGGGAGCAATCATCTGACATTCGTGATTTTTAGGGTATTTTTTCAGTGGGCTCTTCCGTGCACTTGATGGTAAACGTCAAAGCCCTGTTCGTCAGGGAAAGCCCGGAGCCCCAGTGTCTGTGGTGCTGTAGATGTGGTATGAACGGCCTGTGAGGAGCAGGAAGATCTTTAGTTGCTGGCACTTTTGGTATGGGAGCAATCGTCCGACGCTCGTGATTTTTAGGGTATTTCTCCAGTGGGCGGCCTTGTGCAGTTGATGGTAAACGTCGAAGCCCTGTTCGTCAGGGAAAGCCCGCAGCCCCAGTGTCTGTGATGCTGTAAATGTGGCGTCAACTGCCGGTGAGGAGCAGCAAAAGCTTTAGTTGCTGGCACTTTTGGTGTGGGAACAATGGTCCGACGTTCTTGCTTTTTAGAGTAATATTTTAGTGGGTGCTCCAGTGCAGTTGATGGTAAACGTCGAAGCGCTGTTCGTCAGGGAAAGCCCGGAGCCCCAATGTCTGTGGTGTTGTAGATGTGGCGTCAACAACCGGTGAGGAGCAGCAAGAGCTGCTCACAGGGCTGCCGGCTTGAAATGGTGGAAAATGTCGGCGTCCTGGTGGTCTAGGACTGACTAGGACTATCCCCAACGTCAGACGATTGCTCTGGGCTTCCCTAGGCCAACAGGACTCTGACATTTGCCACCAAGTCAACCTGGCAGCCCTCTGAGAATAAATCTTATAAGTCCCGAACATCAGACGATTACTCCAACACCAGAAGTGCCTGCTCTGAAAGTTCTTGCTGCTCCTCACCGACTCTTCCCACCGCATCTACAAGCTCAAAAACATTGGGTCTCTCGGCTTTCCTGCATCACCAGGATTCTGACACTTACTATTGACATACGGAAATGGACTCTGTAACTCGGAAGTTATAAACTAGGTATGTTTATTGCGTGCAGATGCACGGGGGATCGCTCCACCACAAGCGTGCATGCCCGAGGTAGAAAACCGTCCCATTTTTATACAATAAAACAATGGATATTCAATTGACGCCTAGACATATTCATTACCTAAACCCACCTACTCTTGCTTCGTATGCTAATTAGCTTATCAGTCCTTCGCGCTTGCGCAAATTCTCCCAATAATTGTGGGCAGGGGTCTTCAGTGGTCTTTGGGATGAAGGCCGTAGGTCTTCTTCATGGTGTACTTTTCACCTTTAGCCTAGAATGCAATGATCCTGCAAGCTTGCAGTGTTCTTATCAGCTTGAGCTGATTCATGTCCTTGTTAACCATCTGTTTTCCTTTAGCAAGGAGGTTTATAGACGTATTTGTGACACATGCCATCCTGTTTTTGAATTCTTGTTCTTTCTAATCACTCCCTTGAGATAATGCGAGATTGTTTCTCACTCCTTACAAATGAGTCCTTCGTCAGGAAAAGAAAAAAAAACAGACTTCCTCCTCCATTAATTGTTTCTCTAAGCTATATGGTTACGTGACTATGTTTTGTAACTATATTCTTGTCCTGGTTCTGGCTAGGATAGAGCTAATATTTACCTGAGCTGGGTGGAGAACTGCAGCTGGTAGCCCCTATGGCTGGGATAGTTAACTAATTAGCTAACAGCTGGGGTTAATTTACCCAAATGAGCCAAAGGGCTGTTCCATCCCATCTGACATCATGCTCAGTATATAAGCGAGGAGGGTGCTGAAGGGAGCCTCCTGCTGCTTGGAAGAAACTAAGTGTGGAGATTTGTTGTAAGCCATTATACTGTATTTGTATTGCATCACTGTTTTGTTTTCTTCTGTCATTACTGTTAAATTTACTTTTTGTTCAATCTCAACCCACGTGTTTGGTTTTTTCCTGGTTTTCTTTTGTTTACCAAATCTCCCCCTGTTCTCTTGGGGGCGGGGAGTGAGAGAGAGACTGTGTAGTCTGGTCCCGATTGGGGCTGAACTACAGCAATTCTTTAAGTGCATACATATATAGTTGTGATTAACTTATTGTCCCCATTTCTACGTGGTCCCCTATATCAATCCCCCCTTTTTATCACACTAAGTAAATTCTTTTACTTAAACAGTTTCCCTGAATGATATGAAGCATCATACACGGTTTTTTTTTGGGGGGGGGGGGGGCTAATGTGGTAGCTTCTGTAGGAAACTGCTAGAAGTCACTCCCCTTTGTTCAGTGGATTCTGCCAGGCCTAGGGCGGACCCGCTGCTGGCCAAAGCTGAGCCGATTGGTAGCAGAATGTTCCGTGATAACGCCTCTGCGATAACATATTTAAGAAGGGGAAAACAGAAGAAAAAAAGAGGGAAGAGAAGATGTGAAGAAGCTGAGCAGGGGCAGAGGTACAGAGGGGGAGGCACAGGCCTCATGGGCCTTGCAGGCCTCACCCTCTGGCCTCTTGCCAGGCTGCTGACTGGGCCCGAATCGGCCCGTGGAGGGCCCGCTGGGACAGCCATTCTGGAGAGACTGCACTCCGTGGAAGAGATGACCCACGCCGGAGCAGTTTCACGAAGGACTGTGATGTATGGGAGGGACCCCACAACAGGGCAGGGGAGGAATGTGAGGAGGTCTTCCCCCAACCATGAAGCAGCGGCGTAAAACAACGTGTGATGAACTGACCGCCATCCCCATTCCCTCTTCCCTTTCCTGTGCAACTCGGGGGGGAAGGTAGTAGAGATAATGTTAAGCTTGGGAAGAGGGAGGGGTGGAGGGAGGTTATCTTGTTCTCTGTCTCATTATCCTGCTGTTTGTAGTAATAAATGAATAGTTTTCCCCAAGTCGAGTCTGTTTTGCCCGTAATGGTAACTTTAAGGATTTCTCCCTGTCCTTATGTCAAACCTCGAGCCGTTTTTCTTTATATTATCTCCCCCTGTTCTCTTGGAGGGTGGGGGGAGTGAGAGAGAGACTGTGTAGTCTGGTCGTGATCGGGGCACAGTTACGACAGTGTTACTTTCTTAAACATTCTCCAAACCCATAGGTACAGCATAATAGTTAATATTAATAAAATTCCTAAGCTAATCAAGAAGATCACAACAGGGGGCACCGTAGTATTAAGGATCCCTGTTGCCTCTGTCCCAGCCCCACTCATGCCCTGAGTACATTTCCATTTCGTGCATAACCACAGCGGCCAAGTTTAAGCCCGACCATTTAAAAGGTGGTCCCATGCTTCCTGTAAACCCAAGGTAGGCGTGAGACCACGGCCATTTGGTGTCCTTTTGATTACAAGTTAGTGGTAAAATGCAGGAAAATATTGCAAACCCAATCACAATTCCAGTTAAACAATTGGTCATTTTAGGATTTAGTTGTTCTAGAGGATTAGTACAGCTACTTCTGTAGATAATGTACTGCCTTCTGTGACCTACTAAAATGGGTTTTATATTTCCTATAATAAAATGACAAATAAGATATAAACTTCACTGATGACAGATTTGGGCAATATTAGTTACTGGCCCGGTCCTGGTTTCTTTGTCCGGTATCCTTTGCTGTGGTGTCCCACCGGTTCACTACTGCTTTTGGCTCACATACTTGTTACCCACATTGTTCCTGCCCTTATCCGTTCGAACGAGTTTAAGTCTCAAGTCTTCGTTGTTGTCTGGAGTTACTTTCCACAAGGTTGCAGAGGCTCTCTTGATCCGAGTATGGTGTATGCAGGAGTTCTGTCCCTCTACCTTAATTGCCATGTAGGTGGTGAGGAGGACTTGAAAAGGTCCGGTCCTCTGTGGTTCCGGGGTTTTTTCTGTAAGAGACATATGTATAGTCCCCTGGTTGTATATCGTGAACAGGTCCATCCAGACCCCTACTACGTGTTCCCATTACATGTTTTTCAATTGTTTTTGATTGTTTGTTTAGTGTCACCATATAGGAGGTCATTATTTCTTCACCAATTTGTGAAGGTGTTCCCTTTTGTACCCCATAGGGTCGGCCATATAGAATTTCGAATGGACTAAGCCCTTCTCTTGCTCTTGGTCTGGTTCGTATTTGTATAAGAGCTAATGGTAAAGCCTGAGGCCAAGTTAGATTAGTTTCCTGACCCAACTTGACAATCTGTTGTTTGATTAGGTGATTCATTTTCTCCACCTGGCCACTTGATTGTGGTCGGTAAGAGGTATGTAATTGCCAATCTATCCCTAGATGGTGGCTAATTTCTTGTACTATTCTGGACACAAAATGTGGTCCTCTATCCGAGGACATTACCGCTGGGACTCCAAACCTAGGTACTATTTCCTGGAGCAGTATTTTGGTTACTTCCCGGGCTTTAGCAGTTCTGCACGGGGAAGCTTCTGGCCAGCCTGCAAAGGTATCAGTAAGCACTAATAAGTATCGGTAGCCCCCTTTTCTAGGGAGTTCTGAGAAATCAATCTGCCAATGTTGTCCCGGACCATGCCCCTTTCCGATTTTTTTCAAGTTTCGGCCCTTTTACAACTTCAGGATTAGTCTGGAGACAAAGATCACATTGTTGACTTACTTGTCTAACGGTAGTGTATAAGTTTCGCGCTATTATGTTCCTGATGAGATCTTTATATAGGGCTTCTGCCCCGCCCCTCCGCCCCTCCCCCCAGTGTCTTTTTCTATGTTCTTCTCGGACTACTGACCATATCATGTAGGAGGGAATTACTACCCTCCCGTGTGAGGGGTAGTAATTGGCCCACCCTTCCTCATTATATGATCCCTTTAGATCATTAATAAGTTTGCTGTCTTCCTTTGTGTATTCTGGTTTACCTTCTAGAAATACCTGTCCATCAGGAATTAGCGCACCCTCTACCTTGATTGTTTCTCTAGCTGCTTGTTTTGCTTCCCTATCTGCCTGCTCATTTCCTCTTTCCAATTCTGTGCTCACTTTCTGGTGTGCTTTAATATGCATAATTGCCACCTTTTCGGGAAGTTGGACTGCATTCAGGATTTTCAAAATCTCTTCTGTGTTTGATGGTTTTTCCATGAGAATGTAACCGTCCTCTTTCCTTCCATATTGCTCCATGGGCATGTACCACCCCAAAGGCATATTTAAAGTCAGTCCAAATGTTTACAGTCCTTCCCTGGGCTCTCTCCAGGGCTCGGGTAAGGGCTATGATCTCGGCCTTTTGGGCCGAGACGTCGGCTGATAGTGGCCTGGACTCTATCACCTTTTCGAAAGTGGTAACAGCATATCCGGAATGCCGCCTTCCATTTAACATATAGCTGCTTCCATCGGTGAACCAATGTTCGGCTCCATCGATAGGGACATCTTTAAGATCCGTTTGACTAGAATACGTGGTTTCAATTGTTTCCAAGCAGTCATGACTCACTGGCTCCCCGATGTTCCCATCAAGGAATGAGGCCGGATTGATGATGTTTGTGGTCACGATTTCAACATCATCCTGTTCAACCATTATAGCTTGATATTTCAGGAACCTTTGTGGGGAAAGCCAATGTCCTCCTTTTGCTTCAAGGACCGCAGATACAGTATGGGAAACTAGGACAGTCATTTTCTGGCCTAGACTGAACTTTCGGGCTTCTTGAATGTTTAGAATGACAGCTGCTACTGCTCTCAGACAGCTGGGCCACCCTTTCGCAGCAGCATCCAGCTGTTTGGAGAAGTATGCTACCGCCCATCTGTATGGTCCCAAATCTTGTGCCAATATTCCTAGTGCCATTCCTTGTTTTTCGTGGGAAAATAGAAAAAATGGCTTACTCACATCAGGAAGTCCAAGTGCTGGTGCCGACATCAGGGCTTTCTTCAGCTGATGGAAGGCTCGATCTGACTCAGCATCCCACTGGAGATCCTTTTGGTTAGCTGCTATCAGGGAATATAGGGGCTTAACAAGCAGACCATAACCACATATCCAAAGTCGGCACCACCCCGTCATTCCTAAGAATGTCCGTAGTTCCTTTATAGTTTGTGGTCGGGGGGTTTGGCATATGGCCTCTTTCCGGGCTTGTCCTAGGATCTGTTGTCCGGCACTGATCTCGTACCCCAGGTACGTGACCTGGGGTTGTAACAACACCTGTGCCTTTTTCTTAGAAACCCGATATCCCTGTAGTCTTAGGAAATGTAACAGACTCACGGTCCCAATGACACGATTCTTTGGTTCTGGTTGCAATAAGAAGGTTGTCTACATATTGTAACACCTTCCCTTCTTCTGATGGTGGTTCCCATGATTCCAAGTCCTTTGCTAGCTGATTCCCAAAAACTGTGGGGCTATTTTTAAACCCCTGCGGCAACACCGTCCATGTGTCTTTCGACCACTTTGGGGATTTTCCCATGCGAAAGCAAAAATTTTCTGGCTGGCTTCATGGAGAGGGAGGCAAAAGAAAGCATCTTTTAAATCTAGGACCGTAAACCAAGCTAAATCAGGTTTTAGCGTGGTTAATAGGGTATAGGTGTTAGCTACCACAGGGTATAGGTCCGCTGTTATTTTGTTGATGGCTCTTAAGTCTTGAACTATCCTATAGGACCCATCAGGTTTCTTAACTGGAAGCATAGGTGTATTGAATTCTGACTCACATTCTTTTAGTAGTCTTAGTTCTATGAACCGCTCTATGATGGGACAAATTCCTTCCCTATCTTCCATTTTCAGTGGGTATTGTTTGATCCTTATGGCACTCTGTCCCTCCTTTAGTTTTACTATTGTTGGTGGTGCGTTCTTTGCTCGTCCCGGTATATCGGTTGCCCAGACTCCGGGATATACTTGGTCAACAATTCTTGCACCAATTTCTCCTGTTGCAGGGGTACTGACCAAGGATAGACTCATAATTTGAACGTATTGGTGATCATTTACCTCCAGAGTAACTTCCCCTTGCTTAAATTTGATTGTTGCTTCTAGTTGTTCTAATACATCCCTAGCAAGAAGGGCCTTTGGAGAATTTGGCATATACAGAAATTTATGGATCCCCACTTGCTTCCCCAATTTGTATTTTAAGGGTCTGCAAAAGCAAGCCTCTTCAGTCTGGCCTGTCGCACCTTTCACTGTAATATAATCATTTTCCAGAGGCATCAAAGCTTGATTCAGAACAGAATAAGTCGCTCCCGTGTCTACTAAAAATTTGATTTCTTTTTGTTCTTCCCCTAACTTTATTTTTACTGAGAGGTCGGCTAGACAATTTTCTTCAGCCACGTGAGCTACCGTTTTCCCTTGATTGTTGCGCCATCTAGCGTTCCTTTGGCGCTCAGGGCACTCGTTCTTCCAGTGTCCGGGCTTTTTATATATCGCACATTGATTCCTACCCAGAGGCGTCAGCCCACGCATTGGTTTAACTTTAAATTTCCGATTTTCATTTTGGTGGTTGGTGGGCAAATCATCCAGGGAAGCGAAGAGTCGCAATGCTTCTGCGCCGGCGGGGCCGTTACCAAGAGCGAGTGAAGAGCAGCAAGAGCTTTCCGTGCTGACCCTTTTCAAGTGAGAGTTTGGCCAGACGTTTGCTGTTTTAGTGCTTTGCTGCTTCTGCGCAGCTTGGACAAAGATCATTGCGGCTTTCGCGGTTCAAGTTGTGCAGCGAAGGCAGAGAGCCTCGTCGTCCGGATCCCCGGAGCTCTGCGGGAAAGAGCGAGACGAGAGCCGCGAGAGCTTCGAGTGCGGCCAGCTCGCGTGTGCCGGCGAGCATCCGCTGTTCGTCGGCTGGAGGACGACTTCCTTCTGCGCGGCTGGTTCCAAGTTGACGGTAACTGCCAGTGTGCTAGCTGTGTAGGATAGCGAAGGGGCTCGACGTTTGTGTGTCCGTAGATCTGCTAGAAAGCGCACGTGAAGAGCAGTAAGGGCTTTCCGAGCAGCCGGTTCTCGTGTTGGAGAGTCGCCAGACATCCGCACTTTTAGTGCCTCACCACCCCGGACAGCTTGGAAAACACGATTGGACGTGTCCCAGCGCAAGCTGTTCAGGAAAGCAGCACAGAGATACAATGTTCGTGTGCCTTTCGTGCTGCTAGCAAGAAGCCTCCGGAGCAGGCACTTCTCGTGCGGCAACACTCGTGCCTTCTACTATCTTCACAGCCCTTTTCTTCTCCGGGCAGCCGGCTTTAGCTGATGAGAAGTGTTGGTGAGCAAATCATCCAGGGAAGCGAAGAGTCGCAATGCTTCTGCGCCGGCGGGGCCGTTACCAAGAGCGAGTGAAGAGCAGCAAGAGCTTTCCGTGCTGACCCTTTTCAAGTGAGAGTTTGGCCAGACGTTTGCTGTTTTAGTGCTTTGCTTCTTCTGCGCAGCTTGGACAAAGATCATTGCGGCTTTCGCGGTTCAAGTTGTGCAGCGAAGGCAGAGAGCCTCCTCGTCCGGATCCCCGGAGCTCTGCGGGAAAGAGCGAGACGAGAGCCGCGAGAGCTTCGAGTGCGGCCAGCTCGCGTGTGCCGGCGAGCATCCGCTGTTCGTCGGCTGGAGGACGACTTCCTTCTGCGCGGCTGGTTCCAAGTTGACGGTAACTGCCAGTGTGCAAGCTGTGTAGGATAGCGAAGGGGCTCGACGTTTGTGTGTCCGTAGATCTGCTAGAAAGCGCACGTGAAGAGCAGTAAGGGCTTTCCGAGCAGCCGGTTCTCGTGTTGGAGAGTCGCCAGACATCCGCACTTTTAGTGCCTCACCACCCCGGACAGCTTGGAAAACACGATTGGACCTGTCCCAGCGCAAGCTGTTCAGGAAAGCAGCACAGAGATACAATGTTCGTGTGCCTTTCGTGCTGCTAGCAAGAAGCCTCCGGAGCAGGCACTTCTCGTGCGGCAACACTCGTGCCTTCTACTATCTTCACAGCCCTTTTCTTCTCCGGGCAGCCGGCTTTAGCTGATGAGAAGTGTTGGTGAGCAAATCATCCAGGGAAGCGAAGAGTCGCAATGCTTCTGCGCCGGCGGGGCCGTTACCAAGAGCGAGTGAAGAGCAGCAAGAGCTTTCCGTGCTGACCCTTTTCAAGTGAGAGTTTGGCCAGACGTTTGCTGTTTTAGTGCTTTGCTGCTTCTGCGCAGCTTGGACAAAGATCATTGCGGCTTTCGCGGTTCAAGTTGTGCAGCGAAGGCAGAGAGCCTCGTCGTCCGGATCCCCGGAGCTCTGCGGGAAAGAGCGAGACGAGAGCCGCGAGAGCTTCGAGTGCGGCCAGCTCGCGTGTGCCGGCGAGCATCCGCTGTTCGTCGGCTGGAGGACGACTTCCTTCTGCGCGGCTGGTTCCAAGTTGACGGTAACTGCCAGTGTGCTAGCTGTGTAGGATAGCGAAGGGGCTCGACGTTTGTGTGTCCGTAGATCTGCTAGAAAGCGCACGTGAAGAGCAGTAAGGGCTTTCCGAGCAGCCGGTTCTCGTGTTGGAGAGTCGCCAGACATCCGCACTTTTAGTGCCTCACCACCCCGGACAGCTTGGAAAACACGATTGGACCTGTCCCAGCGCAAGCTGTTCAGGAAAGCAGCACAGAGATACAATGTTCGTGTGCCTTTCGTGCTGCTAGCAAGAAGCCTCCGGAGCAGGCACTTCTCGTGCGGCAACACTCGTGCCTTCTACTATCTTCACAGCCCTTTTCTTCTCCGGGCAGCCGGCTTTAGCTGATGAGAAGTGTTGGTGAGCAAATCATCCAGGGAAGCGAAGAGTCGCAATGCTTCTGCGCCGGCGGGGCCGTTACCAAGAGCGAGTGAAGAGCAGCAAGAGCTTTCCGTGCTGACCCTTTTCAAGTGAGAGTTTGGCCAGACGTTTGCTGTTTTAGTGCTTTGCTGCTTCTGCGCAGCTTGGACAAAGATCATTGCGGCTTTCGCGGTTCAAGTTGTGCAGCGAAGGCAGAGAGCCTCCTCGTCCGGATCCCCGGAGCTCTGCGGGAAAGAGCGAGACGAGAGCCGCGAGAGCTTCGAGTGCGGCCAGCTCGCGTGTGCCGGCGAGCATCCGCTGTTCGTCGGCTGGAGGACGACTTCCTTCTGCGCGGCTGGTTCCAAGTTGACGGTAACTGCCAGTGTGCTAGCTGTGTAGGATAGCGAAGGGGCTCGACGTTTGTGTGTCCGTAGATCTGCTAGAAAGCGCACGTGAAGAGCAGTAAGGGCTTTCCGAGCAGCCGGTTCTCGTGTTGGAGAGTCGCCAGACATCCGCACTTTTAGTGCCTCACCACCCCGGACAGCTTGGAAAACACGATTGGACCTGTCCCAGCGCAAGCTGTTCAGGAAAGCAGCACAGAGATACAATGTTCGTGTGCCTTTCGTGCTGCTAGCAAGAAGCCTCCGGAGCAGGCACTTCTCGTGCGGCAACACTCGTGCCTTCTACTATCTTCACAGCCCTTTTCTTCTCCGGGCAGCCGGCTTTAGCTGATGAGAAGTGTTGGTGAGCAAATCATCCAGGGAAGCGAAGAGTCGCAATGCTTCTGCGCCGGCGGGGCCGTTACCAAGAGCGAGTGAAGAGCAGCAAGAGCTTTCCGTGCTGACCCTTTTCAAGTGAGAGTTTGGCCAGACGTTTGCTGTTTTAGTGCTTTGCTGCTTCTGCGCAGCTTGGACAAAGATCATTGCGGCTTTCGCGGTTCAAGTTGTGCAGCGAAGGCAGAGAGCCTCCTCGTCCGGATCCCCGGAGCTCTGCGGGAAAGAGCGAGACGAGAGCCGCGAGAGCTTCGAGTGCGGCCAGCTCGCGTGTGCCGGCGAGCATCCGCTGTTCGTCGGTTGGAGGACGACTTCCTTCTGCGCGGCTGGTTCCAAGTTGACGGTAACTGCCAGTGTGCTAGCTGTGTAGGATAGCGAAGGGGCTCGACGTTTGTGTGTCCGTAGATCTGCTAGAAAGCGCACGTGAAGAGCAGTAAGGGCTTTCCGAGCAGCCGGTTCTCGTGTTGGAGAGTCGCCAGACATCCGCACTTTTAGTGCCTCACCACCCCGGACAGCTTGGAAAACACGATTGGACCTGTCCCAGCGCAAGCTGTTCAGGAAAGCAGCACAGAGATACAATGTTCGTGTGCCTTTCGTGCTGCTAGCAAGAAGCCTCCGGAGCAGGCACTTCTCGTGCGGCAACACTCGTGCCTTCTACTATCTTCACAGCCCTTTTCTTCTCCGGGCAGCCGGCTTTAGCTGATGAGAAGTGTTGGTGAGCAAATCATCCAGGGAAGCGAAGAGTCGCAATGCTTCTGCGCCGGCGGGGCCGTTACCAAGAGCGAGTGAAGAGCAGCAAGAGCTTTCCGTGCTGACCCTTTTCAAGTGAGAGTTTGGCCAGACGTTTGCTGTTTTAGTGCTTTGCTGCTTCTGCGCAGCTTGGACAAAGATCATTGCGGCTTTCGCGGTTCAAGTTGTGCAGCGAAGGCAGAGAGCCTCCTCGTCCGGATCCCCGGAGCTCTGCGGGAAAGAGCGAGACGAGAGCCGTGAGAGCTTCGAGTGCGGCCAGCTCGCGTGTGCCGGCGAGCATCCGCTGTTCGTCGGCTGGAGGACGACTTCCTTCTGCGCGGCTGGTTCCAAGTTGACGGTAACTGCCAGTGTGCTAGCTGTGTAGGATAGCGAAGGGGCTCGACGTTTGTGTGTCCGTAGATCTGCTAGAAAGCGCACGTGAAGAGCAGTAAGGGCTTTCCGAGCAGCCGGTTCTCGTGTTGGAGAGTCGCCAGACATCCGCACTTTTAGTGCCTCACCACCCCGGACAGCTTGGAAAACACGATTGGACCTGTCCCAGCGCAAGCTGTTCAGGAAAGCAGCACAGAGATACAATGTTCGTGTGCCTTTCGTGCTGCTAGCAAGAAGCCTCCGGAGCAGGCACTTCTCGTGCGGCAACACTCGTGCCTTCTACTATCTTTACAGCCCTTTTCTTCTCCGGGCACACGGCTTTAGCTGATGAGAAGTGTTGGTGAGCAAATCATCCAGGGAAGCGAAGAGTCGCAATGCTTCTGCGCCGGCGGGGCCGTTACCAAGAGCGAGTGAAGAGCAGCAAGAGCTTTCCGTGCTGACCCTTTTCAAGTGAGAGTTTGGCCAGACGTTTGCTGTTTTAGTGCTTTGCTGCTTCTGCGCAGCTTGGACAAAGATCATTGCGGCTTTCGCGGTTCAAGTTGTGCAGCGAAGGCAGAGAGCCTCGTCGTCCGGATCCCCGGAGCTCTGCGGGAAAGAGCGAGACGAGAGCCGCGAGAGCTTCGAGTGCGGCCAGCTCGCGTGTGCCGGCGAGCATCCGCTGTTCGTCGGCTGGAGGACGACTTCCTTCTGCGCGGCTGGTTCCAAGTTGACGGTAACTGCCAGTGTGCTAGCTGTGTAGGATAGCGAAGGGGCTCGACGTTTGTGTGTCCGTAGATCTGCTAGAAAGCGCACGTGAAGAGCAGTAAGGGCTTTCCGAGCAGCCGGTTCTCGTGTTGGAGAGTCGCCAGACATCCGCACTTTTAGTGCCTCACCACCCCGGACAGCTTGGAAAACACGATTGGACCTGTCCCAGCGCAAGCTGTTCAGGAAAGCAGCACAGAGATACAATGTTCGTGTGCCTTTCGTGCTGCTAGCAAGAAGCCTCCGGAGCAGGCACTTCTCGTGCGGCAACACTCGTGCCTTCTACTATCTTCACAGCCCTTTTTTTCTCCGGGCAGCCGGCTTTAGCTGATGAGAAGTGTTGGTGAGCAAATCATCCAGGGAAGCGAAGAGTCGCAATGCTTCTGCGCCGGCGGGGCCGTTACCAAGAGCGAGTGAAGAGCAGCAAGAGCTTTCCGTGCTGACCCTTTTCAAGTGAGAGTTTGGCCAGACGTTTGCTGTTTTAGTGATTTGCTGCTTCTGCGCAGCTTGGACAAAGATCATTGCGGCTTTCGCGGTTCAAGTTGTGCAGCGAAGGCAGAGAGCCTCCTCGTCCGGATCCCCGGAGCTCTGCGGGAAAGAGCGAGACGAGAGCCGCGAGAGCTTCGAGTGCGGCCAGCTCGCGTGTGCCGGCGAGCATCCGCTGTTCGTCGGTTGGAGGACGACTTCCTTCTGCGCGGCTGGTTCCAAGTTGACGGTAACTGCCAGTGTGCAAGCTGTATAGGATAGTGAAGGGGCTCGACGTTTGTGTGTCCGTAGATCTGCTAGAAAGCGCACGTGAAGAGCAGTAAGGGCTTTCCGAGCAGCCGGTTCTCGTGTTGGAGAGTCGCCAGACATCCGCACTTTTAGTGCCTCACCACCCCGGACAGCTTGGAAAACACGATTGGACCTGTCCAGCGCAAGCTGTTCAGGAAAGCAGCACAGAGATACAATGTTCGTGTGCCTTTCGTGCTGCTAGCAAGAAGCCTCCGGAGCAGGCACTTCTCGTGCGGCAACACTCGTGCCTTCTACTATCTTCACAGCCCTTTTCTTCTCCGGGCAGCCGGCTTTAGCTGATGAGAAGTGTTGGTGAGCAAATCATCCAGGGAAGCGAAGAGTCGCAATGCTTCTGCGCCGGCGGGGCCGTTACCAAGAGCGAGTGAAGAGCAGCAAGAGCTTTCCGTGCTGACCCTTTTCAAGTGAGAGTTTGGCCAGACGTTTGCTGTTTTAGTGCTTTGCTGCTTCTGCGCAGCTTGGACAAAGATCATTGCGGCTTTCGCGGTTCAAGTTGTGCAGCGAAGGCAGAGAGCCTCGTCGTCCGGATCCCCGGAGCTCTGCGGGAAAGAGCGAGACGAGAGCCGCGAGAGCTTCGAGTGCGGCCAGCTCGCGTGTGCCGGCGAGCATCCGCTGTTCGTCGGTTGGAGGACGACTTCCTTCTGCGCGGCTGGTTCCAAGTTGACGGTAACTGCCATTGTGCTAGCTGTATAGGATAGCGAAGGGGCTCGACGTTTGTGTGTCCGTAGATCTGCTAGAAAGCGCACGTGAAGAGCAGTAAGGGCTTTCCGAGCAGCCGGTTCTCGTGTTGGAGAGTCGCCAGACATCCGCACTTTTAGTGCCTCACCACCCCGGACAGCTTGGAAAACACGATTGGACCTGTCCAGCGCAAGCTGTTCAGGAAAGCAGCACAGAGATACAATGTTCGTGTGCCTTTCGTGCTGCTAGCAAGAAGCCTCCGGAGCAGGCACTTCTCGTGCGGCAACACTCGTGCCTTCTACTATCTTCACAGCCCTTTTCTTCTCCGGGCACACGGCTTTAGCTGATGAGAAGTGTTGGTGAGCAAATCATCCAGGGAAGCGAAGAGTCGCAATGCTTCTGCGCCGGCGGGGCCGTTACCAAGAGCGAGTGAAGAGCAGCAAGAGCTTTCCGTGCTGACCCTTTTCAAGTGAGAGTTTGGCCAGACGTTTGCTGTTTTAGTGCTTTGCTGCTTCTGCGCAGCTTGGACAATGATCATTGCGGCTTTCGCGGTTCAAGTTGTGCAGCGAAGGCAGAGAGCCTCCTCGTCCGGATCCCCGGAGCTCTGCGGGAAAGAGCGAGACGAGAGCCGCGAGAGCTTCGAGTGCGGCCAGCTCGCGTGTGCCGGCGAGCATCCGCTGTTCGTCGGCTGGAGGACGACTTCCTTCTGCGCGGCTGGTTCCAAGTTGACGGTAACTGCCAGTGTGCTAGCTGTGTAGGATAGCGAAGGGGCTCGACGTTTGTGTGTCCGTAGATCTGCTAGAAAGCGCACGTGAAGAGCAGTAAGGGCTTTCCGAGCAGCCGGTTCTCGTGTTGGAGAGTCGCCAGACATCCGCACTTTTAGTGCCTCACCACCCCGGACAGCTTGGAAAACACGATTGGACCTGTCCCAGCGCAAGCTGTTCAGGAAAGCAGCACAGAGATACAATGTTCGTGTGCCTTTCGTGCTGCTAGCAAGAAGCCTCCGGAGCAGGCACTTCTCGTGCGGCAACAATCGTGCCTTCTACTATCTTCATAGACTTTTCTTTTTCCTCCGGGCAGCCGGCTTTAGCTGATGAGAAGTGTTGGTGTGAGGTGTTGTGTGAGCTTGGTGTGACGGTTGTGTTGAGGCACTAAAAGTGCGGATGTCTGGCGACTCTCCAACACGAGAACCGGCTGCTCTGAAAGCCCTTACTGCTCTTCACGTGCGCTTTCTAGCAGATCTACGGACACACAAACGTCGAGCCCCTTCACTATCCTATACAGCTAGCACACTGGCAGTTACCGTCAACTTGGAACCAGCCGCGCAGAAGGAAGGTGTCCTCCAACCGACGAACAGCGGATGCTCGCCGGCACACGCGAGCTGGCCGCACTCGAAGCTCTCGCGGCTCTCGTCTCGCTCTTTCCCGCAGAGCTCCGGGGATCCGGACGAGGAGGCTCTCTGCCTTCGCTGCGCACCTTGAACCGCGAAAGCCTCAATGATCTTTGTCCAAGCTGCGCAGAAGCAGCAAAGCACTAAAACAGCAAACGTCTGGCCAAACTCTCACTTGAAAAGGGTCAGCACGGAAAGCTCTTGCTGCTCTTCACTCGCTCTTGGTAACGGCCCCGCCGGCGCAGAAGCATTGCGACTCTTCGCTTCCCTGGATGATTTGCCCACCAACACTTCTCATCAGCTAAAGCCGGCTGCCCGGAGGAGAAAACAGGGGCTACGAATATCCCCTCACAAGGGGATATTAGGCGCAAATTGCAAAAACTAAGACTTCCTGAAAACAGAGCCTTAGAAAGGTTATTAGAAGAAGCATGGAGAATATTTAGCAATCGAGAGGAAAGTTACAGGCAAGACGAGAAGAAAATACTAGCAGTGGTAAGAGAAAAATGAAAATCGGAAATGTAAAGTTAAACCAATGCGTGGGCTGATGCCTCTGGGTAGGAATCAATGTGCGATATACAAAAAGCCCGGACACTGGAAGAACGAGTGCCCTGAGCGCCAAAGGAACGCTAGATGGCGCAACAATCAAGGGAAAACGGTAGCTCACGTGGCTGAAGAAAATTGTCTAGCCGACCTCTCAGTAAAAATAAAGTTAGGGGAAGAACAAAAAGAAATCAAATTTTTAGTAGACACGGGAGCGACTTATTCTGTTCTGAATCAAGCTTTGATGCCTCTGGAAAATGATTATATTACAGTGAAAGGTGCGACAGGCCAGACTGAAGAGGCTTGCTTTTGCAGACCCTTAAAATACAAATTGGGGAAGCAAGTGGGGATCCATAAATTTCTGTATATGCCAAATTCTCCAAAGGCCCTTCTTGCTAGGGATTTATTAGAACAACTAGAAGCAACAATCCAATTTAAGCAAGGGGAAGTTACTCTGGAGGTAAATGATCACCAATACGTTCAAATTATGAGTCTATCCTTGGTCAGTACCCCTGCAACAGGAGAAATTGGTGCAAGAATTGTTGACCAAGTATATCCCGGAGTCTGGGCAACCGATATACCGGGACGAGCAAAGAACGCACCACCAACAATAGTAAAACTAAAGGAGGGACGGAGTGCCATAAGGATCAAACAATACCCACTGAAAATGGAAGATAGGGAAGGAATTTGTCCCATCATAGAGCGGTTCATAGAACTAAGACTACTAAAGGAATGTGAGTCAGAATTCAATACACCTATGCTTCCAGTTAAGAAACCTGATGGGTCCTATAGGATAGTTCAAGACTTAAGAGCCATCAACAAAATAACAGCGGACCTATACCCTGTGGTAGCTAACACCTATACCCTATTAACCACGCTAAAACCTGATTTAGCTTGGTTTACGGTCCTAGATTTAAAAGATGCTTTCTTTTGCCTCCCTCTCCATGAAGCCAGCCAGAAAATTTTGCTTTCGCATGGGAAAATCCCAAAAGTGGTCGAAAGACACATGGACGGTGTTGCCGCAGGGGTTTAAATATAGCCCCACAGTTTTTGGGAATCAGCTAGCAAAGGACTTGGAATCATGGGAACCACCATCAGAAGAAGGGAAGGTGTTACAATATGTAGACAACCTTCTTATTGCAACCAGAACCAAAGAATCGTGTCATTTGGACCGTGAGTCTGTTACATTTCCTAAGACTACAAGGATATCGGGTTTCTAAGAAAAAGGCACAGGTGTTGTTACAACCCCAGGTCACGTACCTGGGGTACGAGATCAGTGCCGGACAACAGATCCTAGGACAAGCCCGGAAAGAGGCCATATGCCAAACCCCCCGACCACAAACTATAAAGGAACTACGGACATTCTTAGGAATGACGGGGTGGTGCCGACTTTGGATATGTGGTTATGGTCTGCTTGTTAAGCCCCTATATTCCCTGATAGCAGCTAACCAAAAGGATCTCCAGTGGGATGCTGAGTCAGATCGAGCCTTCCATCAGCTGAAGAAAGCCCTGATGTCGGCACCAGCACTGGGACTTCCTGATGTGAGTAAGCCATTTTTTCTATTTTCCCACGAAAAACAAGGAATGGCACTAGGAATATTGGCACAAGATTTGGGACCATACAGATGGGCGGTAGCATACTTCTCCAAACAGCTGGATGCCGCTGCGAAAGGGTGGCCCAGCTGTCTGAGAGCAGTAGCAGCTGTCATTCTAAACATTCAAGAAGCCCAAAAGTTCACTCTAGGCCAGAAAATGACTGTCCTAGTTTCCCATACTGTATCTGCGGTCCTTGAAGCAAAAGGAGGGCATTGGCTTTCCCCACAAAGGTTCCTGAAATATCAAGCTATAATGGTTGAACAGGATGATGTTGAAATCGTGACCAAAACATCATCAATCCGGCCTCATTCCTTGATGGGAACATCGGGGAGCCAGTGAGTCATGACTGCTTGGAAACAATTGAAACCACATATTCTAGTCAAACGGATCTTAAAGATGTCCCTATCGATGGAGCTGAACATCCGTTCACCGATGGAAGCAGCTATATGTTAAACGGAAGGCGGCATTCCGGATATGCTGTTACCACTTTCGAAAAAGTGATAGAGTCCAGGCCACTATCAGCCGACGTCTCGGCCCAAAAGGCCGAGATCATAGCCCTTACCCGAGCCCTGGAGAGAGCCCAGGGAAGGACTGTAAACATTTGGACTGACTTTAAATATGCCTTTGGGGTGGTACATGCCCATGGAGCAATATGGAAGGAAAGAGGACGGTTACATTCTCATGGAAAAACCATCAAACACATAAGAGATTTTGAAAATCCTGAATGCAGTCCAACTTCCCGAAAAGGTGGCAATTATGCATATTAAAGCACACCAGAAAGTGAGCACAGAATTGGAAAGAGGAAATGAGCAGGCAGATAGGGAAGCAAAACAAGCAGCTAGAGAAACAATCAAGGTAGAGGGTGCGCTAATTCCTGATGGACAGGTATTTCTAGAAGGTAAACCAGAATACACAAAGGAAGACGGCAAACTTATTAATGATCTAAAGGGATCATATAATGAGGAAGGGTGGGCCAATTACTACCCCTCACACGGGAGGGTAGTAATTCCCTCCTACATGATATGGTCAGTAGTCCGAGAAGAACATAGAAAAAGACACTGGGGGGAGGGGCGGGGGGCGGGGCAGAAGCCCTATATAAAGATCTCATCAGGAACATAATAGCGCGAAACTTATACACTACCGTTAGACAAGTAAGTCAACAATGTGATCTTTGTCTCCAGACTAATCCTAAAGTTGTAAAAGGGCCGAAACTTGAAAAAAATCGGAAAGGGGAATGGTCCGGGACAACATTGGCAGATTGATTTCTCAGAACTCCCTAGAAAAGGGGGGTACCGATACTTATTAGTACTTTTCAGGCTGGCCAGAAGCTTCCCCGTGCAGAACTGCTAAAGCCCGGGAAGTAACCAAAATACTGCTCCAGGAAATAGTACCTAGGTTTGGAGTCCCAGCGGTAATGTCCTCGGATAGAGGACCACATTTTGTGTCCAGAATAGTACAAGAAATTAGCCACCATCTAGGGATAGATTGGCAATTACATACCTCTTACCGACCACAATCAAGTGGCCAGGTGGAGAAAATGAATCACCTAATCAAACAACAGATTGTCAAGTTGGGTCAGGAAACTAATCTAACTTGGCCTCAGGCTTTACCATTAGCTCTTATACAAATACGAACCAGACCAAGAGCAAGAGAAGGGCTTAGTCCATTCGAAATTCTATATGGCCGACCCTATGGGGTACAAAAGGGAACACCTTCACAAATTGGTGAAGAAATAATGACCTCCTATATGGTGACACTAAACAAACAATCAAAAAGAATTGAAAAACATGTAATGGGAACACGTAGTAGGGGTCTGGATGGGCCTGTTCACGATATATAACCAGGGGACTATATATATATATGTCTCTTACAGAAAAAACCCCGGAACCACAGAGGACCGGACCTTTTCAAGTCCTCCTCACCACCTACATGGCAATTAAGGTAGAGGGACAGAACTCCTGCATACACCATACTCGGATCAAGAGAGCCTCTGCAACCTTGTGGAAAGTAACTCCAGACAACAACGAAGACTTGAGACTTAAACTCGTTCGAACGGATAAGGGCAGGAACAATGTGGGTAACAAGTATGTGAGCCAAAAGCAGTAGTGAACCGGTGGGACACCACAGCAAAGGATACCGGACAAAGAAACCAGGACCGGCCAGTAACTAATATTGCCCAAATCTGTCATCAGTGAAGTTTATATCTTATTTGTCATTTTATTATAGGAAATATAAAACCCATTTTAGTAGGTCACAGAAGGCAGTACATTATCTACAGAAGTAGCTGTACTAATCCTCTAGAACAACTAAATCCTAAAATGACCAATTGTTTAACTGGAATTGTGATTGGGTTTGCAATATTTTCCTGCATTTTACCACTAACTTGTAATCAAAAGGACACCAAATGGCCGTGGTCTCACGCCTACCTTGGGTTTACAGGAAGCATGGGACCACCTTTTAAATGGACCACCTTTTAATGGGCTTAAACTTGGCCGCTGTGGTTATGCACGAAATGGAAATGTACTCAGGGCATGAGTGGGGCTGGGACAGAGGCAACAGGGATCCTTAATACTACGGTGCCCCCTGTTGTGATCTTCTTGATTAGCTTAGGAATTTTATTAATATTAACTACTATGCTGTACCTATGGGTTTGGAGAATGTTTAAGAAAGTAACACTGTCGTAACTGTGCCCCGATCACGACCAGACTACGCAGTCTCTCTCTCACTCCCCCCACCCTCCAAGAGAACAGGGGGAGATAATATAAAGAAAAACAGCTCGAGGTTTGACATAAGGACAGGGAGAAATCCTTAAAGTTACCGTTACGGGCAAAACAGACTCCTCTTGGGGAAAACTATTCATTTATTACTACAAACTGCAAGATAATGAGACAGAGAACAAGATAACCTCCCTCCACCCCTCCCTCTTCCCAAGCTTAACATTATCTCTACTACCTTCCCCCCCCGAGTTGCACAGGAAAGGGAAGAGGGAATGGGGATGGCGGTCAGTTCATCACACGTTGTTTTACGCCGCTGCTTCATGGTTGGGGGAAGACCTCCTCACATTCCTCCCCTGCCCTGTTGTGGGGTCCCTCCCATACATCACAGTCCTTCGTGAAACTGCTCCGGCGTGGGTCATCTCTTCCACGGAGTGCAGTCTCTCCAGAATGGCTGTCCCAGCGGGCCCTCCACGGGCCGATTCGGGCCCAGTCAGCAGCCTGGCAAGAGGCCAGAGGGTGAGGCCTGCAAGGCCCATGAGGCCTGTGCCTCCCCCTCTGTGCCTCTGCCCCCGCTCAGCTTCTTCACATCTTCTCTTCCCTCTTTTTTTTTTCTTCTGTTTTCCCCTTCTTAAATATGTTATTGCAGAGGCGTTATCACGGAACATTCTGCTACCAATCGGCTCAGCTTTGGCCAGCAGCGGGTCCGCCCTAGGCCTGGCAGAATCCACTGAACAAAGGGGAGTGACTTCTAGCAGTTTCCTACAGAAGCTACCACATTAAACCCCCCCCCCAACAAAACCGTGTATGATGCTTCATATCATTCAGGGAAACTGTTTAAGTAAAAGAATTTACTTAGTGTGATAAAAAGGGGGGATTGATATAGGGGACCACGTAGAAATGGGGACAATAAGTTAATCACAACTATATATGTATGCACTTAAAGAATTGCTGTAGTTCAGCCCCAATCGGGACCAGACTACACAGTCTCTCTCTCACTCCCCGCCCCCAAGAGAACAGGGGGAGATTTGGTAAACAAAAGAAAACCAGGGAAAAAACCAAACACGTGGGTTGAGATTGAACAAAAAGTAAATTTAACAGTAATGACAGAAGAAAACAAAACAGTGATGCAATACAAATACAGTATAATGGCTTACAACAAATCTCCACACTTAGTTTCTTCCAAGCAGCAGGAGGCTCCCTTCAGCACCCTCCTCGCTTATATACTGAGCATGATGTCAGATGGGATGGAACAGCCCTTTGGCTAATTTGGGTAAATTAACCCCAGCTGTTAGCTAATTAGTTAACTATCCCAGCCATAGGAGCTACCAGCTGCAGTTCTCCACCCAGCTCAGGTAAATATTAGCTCTATCCTAGCCAGAACCAGGACAAGAATATAGTTACAAAACATAGTCACGTAACCATATAGCTTAGAGAAACAATTAATGGAGGAGGAAGTCTGTTTTTTTTTCTTTTCCTGACGAAGGACTCATTTGTAAGGAGTGAGAAACAGTCTCGCATTATCTCAAGGGAGTGATTAGAAAGAACAAGAATTCAAAACCAGGATGGCATGTGTCACAAATACGTCTATAAACCTCCTTGCTAAAGGAAAACAGATGGTTAACAAGGACATGAATCAGCTCAAGCTGATAAGAACACTGCAAGCTTGCAGGATCATTGCATTCTAGGCTAAAGGTGAAAAGTACACCATGAAGAAGACCTACGGCCTTCATCCCAAAGACCACCGAAGACCCCTGCCCACAATTATTGGGAGAATTTGCGCAAGCGCGAAGGACTGATAAGCTAATTAGCATACGAAGCAAGAGTAGGTGGGTTTAGGTAATGAATATGTCTAGGCGTCAATTGAATATTCATTGTTTTATTGTATAAAAATGGGACGGTTTTCTACCTCGGGCATGCATGCTTGTGGTGGAGCGATCCCCCGTGCATCTGCACGCAATAAACATACCTAGTTTATAACTTCCGAGTTACAGAGTCCATTTCCGTATGTCAATAGTAAGTGTCAGAATCCTGGTGATGCAGGAAAGCCGAGAGACCCAATGTTTTAGAGCTTGTAGATGCGGTGGGAAGAGTCGGTGAGGAGCAGCAAGAACTTTCAGAGCAGGCACTTCTGGTGTTGGAGTAATCGTCTGATGTTCGGGACTTATAAGATTTATTCTCAGAGGGCTGCCAGGTTGACTTGGTGGCAAATGTCAGAGTCCTGTTGGCCTAGGGAAGCCCAGAGCAATCGTCTGACGTTGGGGATAGTCCTAGTCAGTCCTAGACCACCAGGACTCCGACATTTTCCACCATTTCAAGCCGGCAGCCCTGTGAGCAGCTCTTGCTGCTCCTCACCGGTTGTTGACGCCACATCTACAACACCACAGACATTGGGGCTCCGGGCTTTCCCTGACGAACAGCGCTTCGACGTTTAGCATCAACTGCACTGGAGCACCCACTAAAATATTACTCTAAAAAGCAAGAACGTCGGACCATTGTTCCCACACCAAAAGTGCCAGCAACTAAAGCTCTTGCTGCTCCTCACCGGCAGTTGACGCCACATTTACAGCATCACAGACACTGGGGCTGCGGGCTTTCCCTGACGAACAGGGCTTCGACGTTTACCATCAACTGCACAAGGCCGCCCACTGGAGAAATACCCTAAAAATAACGAGCGTCGGACGATTGCTCCCACACCAAAAGTGCCAGCAAATAAAGCTCTTGCTCCTCCTCACCACCCCTTCACACCGCACCTACAGCACCACATACACTGGGGCTCCCGGCTTTCCCTGATGAACAGCGCTTCGACGTTTACCATCAACTGCACAGGGCCGCCCACTTACAAAATGCCCTAAAAATCATGTACGTGGGACGATTGCTCCCACACCAAAAGTGCCAGCAACTCAAGCTCTTGCAGCTCCTCACCGGCTGTTGTCGCAGCATCTACAACAACACAGACACTGGTGCTTCAGGCTTTCCCTGATGAACAGCGTTTCGAAGTTTACCATCAACTGCACTGAAGCGCCCACTGAAGAAATTACACTAAAAATCATGAACATGGGATGATTGTTCCCACACCAAACGTGCCAGCAACTCAGGCTCTTGCTGCTCCTCACCCACCCTTCACACCGCATCTACAGGACACCAGACACTGGGGCTCTGGGCTTTCCCTGATGAACAGCGCTTCTACGTTTTTCATCAACTACACAGGGCCTCCCACTTACAAAATGCTTCAAAAACCACAAACATTGCACGATTGCTACCCCATCAAAAGTGCCAGCAACTAAACCTCTTGCTGGCCCTCACTGGCCGCTGACGCCGCAACTACAGCACAACAGACACTGGGGCTCTCGGCTTTAAATGGCCAACAGCACTTCGACGTTTGCCATCAACTGCAGGGAAGAGCCCACGAAAAACATTACCCTAAAAACTATGAATGTCGGACAATTCCTCCCACACCAAAAGTGGCAGACACTCAAGCTCTTGCTGCTCCTCAGCGGGCATTGGCAGCGCACCTACAGCACCAAAGACGTTGGAGGTCCGGGCTTTCCCTGACGAACAGGGCTTCGACGTTTGCCACCAGCTGCACGTGGGAGCCCCCTGAAAAAAAACCCCGAAAAATCACAAACGTCGGATGATTGCTGCCACACCAAAAGTGCCAGCCACTCAAGCTCTTGCTGCTCCTCAGCGGCCATTGGCAGCGCATCTCCAGCAGCACAAACATTGTGGCTCCGGGCTTTCCCTGATAAACAGGGCTTCGACATTTACCACCAGCCGCACCATGGCGCCCCCTGAAAATTAAGCCCGAAAAATCACGAACGTCGGACCATTGCTCCCACACCAAAAGTGCCAGCCACTCAAGCTCTTGCTGCTCCTCAGCGGGCATTGGCAGTGCACCTACCACACCAGAGACATTGGGGCTCCAGGCTTTCCCTGACGAACATGGCTTCGACGTTTACCACCAGCTGCACCTGGGCGCTCCCTGAAAAAAAACCCCGAAAAAACACGAACGTCGGACGATTGCTCCCACACCAAAAGTGCCAGCCACTCAAGCTCTTGCTGCTCCTCAGCGGCCATTGGCAGCGCACCTACAGCAGCACAGACATTGGGGCTCTGGGCTTTCCCTGACGAACAGGGCTTTGACGTTTACCACCAGCTGCACGTTGGCGCCCCCTGAAAAAAAAAACCGCGAAAAAATACGAACGTCGGACGATTGCTCCCACACCAAAAGTGCCAGCCACTCAAGCTCTTGCTGCTCCTCAGCGGCCATTGGCAGTGCACCCACAGCACCACAGACATTGGGGCTCCGGGCTTTCCCTGACGAACAGGGCTTCGAAGTTTACCACCGGCTGCACATGGGCGCCCACTGAAAAAAAACCCCGAAAAATCACGAACGTCGGACGATTGCTCCCACACCAAAAGTGCCAGCCACTCAAGCTCTTGCTGCTCCTCAGCGGCCATTGGCAGTCCACCTACCGCACCAGAGACATTGAGGCTCCGGTCTTTCCCTGACGAACAGGGCTTCGACATTTACCACCACCTGCACAACGGAGCCCCCTGAAAAAAAACCCCGAAAAATCACGAATGTCGGACGATTGCTCCCACACCAAAAGTGCCAGCCACTCAAGCTCTTGCTGCTCCTCAGCGGCCATTGGCAGCCCATATACAGCAGCACACACATTGTGGCTCCGGGCTTTCCCTGAGGAGCAGGGCTTCGATATTTTCCACCAGCCGCACCATGGCGCCCCCTGAAAAATAAGCCCGAAATATCACGAACGTAGGAGCATTACTCCCACACCAAAAGTGCCAGCCACTCAAGCTCTTGCTGCTCCTCAGCGGCCATTGCCAGTCCATCTACCGCACCAGAGACATGGGGGCTCCGGGCTTTCCCTGACGAACAGGGCTTCGACGTTTACCACCACCTACACGTGGGCGCCCACTGAAAAAACCCAAAACAATCACGAACGTCGGACAATAGCTCCCACACCAAAAGTGCCAGCCACTCAAGCTCTTGCTGCTCCTCAGCGGCCATTGGCAGTGCACCTACCGCACCAGAGACATTGGGGCTCAGGGCTTTCCCTGACGAAGAGGGCTTCGAGGTTTACCACCAGCTACACGAGGGCGCCCACTGAAAAAAACCCAAAACAATCACGAACGTTGGACGATTGCTGCCACACCAAAAGTGCCAGCCACTCAAGCTCTTGCTGCTCCTTAGCGGGCATTGGCAGTGCACCTACAGCACCACAGACTTTAGGACTCCATGCTATCCCTAAGGAACAGGGCTTCGACGTGTACCAACAGCTGCACGTGGGCGCCCACTGAAAAAAAACCCAGAAAAAACACGAACGTCGGACGATTGCTCCCACACCAAAAGTGCCAGACACTCAAGCTCTTGCTGCTCCTCAGCGGCCATTGGCAGCGCACCTACAGCACCACAGACACTGGGGCTCCGGGCTTTCCCTGACGAACAGGGATTCGATGTTTACCACCAGCTGCACCATGTCGCCCCCTGAAAAGTAAGCCCGAAAAATCACGAACGTCGGACCATTGCTCCCACACCAAAAGTGCCAGCCACTCAAGCTCTTGCTGGTCCTCAGCGGCCATTGGCAGTGCACCTACAGCAGCAGAGACATTGGGGCTCCAGGCTATACATGACGAAAAGGGCTTCGCCGTTTACCACCAGCTGCACGTGGGCGTCCCCTGAAAATAACCCCGAAGAATCACGGACGTTGGACAATTGCTCCCACACCAAAAGTGCCAGCCACTCAAGCTCTTGCTGCTCCTCAGCGGCCATTGGCAGTGCACCTACAGCACCACAGACATTGGGGCTCCGGGCTTTCCCTGACGAACAGGGTTTCGACGTTTACCACCAGCTGCACATGGGCGCCCACTGAAAATAACCGCGAAGAAACACGAACGTCGTCAATTGCTCCCACACCAAAAGTGTCAGCCACTCAAGCTCTTGCTGCTCCTCAGCGGCCATTGGCAGCCCATATACAGCAGCACACACATTGTGGCTCCGGCTTTCCCTGACAAACAGGGCTTCGATATTTACCACCACCCGCACCATAGCGCCCCCTGAAAAATAAGCCCGAAATATCACGAACGTCGGACCATTTCTCCCACACCAAAAGTGCCAGCCACTCAAGCTCTTGCTGCTCCTCAGCGGCCATTGCCAGTCCATCTACCGTACCAGAGACATGGGGGCTCCGGGCTTTCCCTGACGAACAGGGCTTCGACGTTTACCACCAGCTGCACCATGTCGCCACCTGAAAAGAATCCCCGAGAAATCACGAACGTCGGACCATTGCTCCCACACCAAAAGTGCCAGACACTCAAGCTCTTGCTGCTCCTCAGCGGCCATTGGCAGTCCACCTACCGCACCAGAGACATTGAGGCTCCGGGCTTTCCCTGACGAACAGGGCTTCGACATTTACCACCAGCTGCACAACGGAGCCCCCTGAAAAAAAACCCCGAAAAATCACGAATGTCGGACGATTGCTCCCACACCAAAAGTGCCAGCCACTCAAGCTCTTGCTGCTCCTCAGCGGCCATTGGCAGCCCATATACAGCAGCACACACATTGTGGCTCCGGCTTTCCCTGACAAACAGGGCTTCGATATTTTCCACCAGCCGCACCATGGCGCCCCCTGAAAAATAAGCCCGAAATATCACGAACGTAGGAGCATTACTCCCACACCAAAAGTGCCAGCCACTCAAGCTCTTGCTGCTCCTCAGCGGCCATTGCCAGTCCATCTACCGCACCAGAGACATGGGGGCTCCAGGCTTTCCCTGATGAACAGGGCTTCGACGTTTACCACCACCTACACGTGGGCGCCCACTGAAAAAACCCAAAACAATCACGAACGTCGGACAATAGCTCCCACACCAAAAGTGCCAGCCACTCAAGCTCTTGCTGCTCCTCAGCGGCCATTGGCAGTGCACCTACCGCACCAGAGACATTGGGGCTCAGGGCTTTCCCTGACGAAGAGGGCTTCGAGGTTTACCACCAGCTACACGAGGGCGCCCACTGAAAAAAACCCAAAACAATCACGAACGTTGGACGATTGCTGCCACACCAAAAGTGCCAGCCACTCAAGCTCTTGCTGCTCCTTAGCGGGCATTGGCAGTGCACCTACAGCACCACAGACTTTAGGACTCCGTGCTATCCCTAAGGAACAGGGCTTCGACGTGTACCAACAGCTGCACGTGGGCGCCCACTGAAAAAAAACCCAGAAAAAACACGAACGTCGGACGATTGCTCCCACACCAAAAGTGCCAGACACTCAAGCTCTTGCTGCTCCTCAGCTGCCATTGGCACTCCACGTACTGCACCAGAGACATTGAGGCTCCGGGCTTTCCCTGACGAACAGGGCTTCGATGTTTACCACCAGCTGCACATGGGCGCCCCCTGAAAAAAAACCCAGAAAAATCACGAACGTCGGACGATTCCTGCCACACCAAAAGTGCCAGCCAGTCAAGCTCTTGCTGCTCCTCAGCGGCCATTGGCAACGCACCTACAGCACCACAGACACTGGGGCTCCGGGCTTTCCCTGACGAACAGGGATTCGATGTTTACCACTAGCTGCACCATGTCGCCCCCTGAAAAGTAAGCCCGAAAAATCACGAACGTCGGACCATTGCTCCCACACCAAAAGTGCCAGCCACTCAAGCTCTTGCTGGTCCTCAGCGGCCATTGGCAGTGCACCTACAGCAGCAGAGACATTGGGGCTCCAGGCTATACATGACGAAAAGGGCTTCGCCGTTTACCACCAGCTGCACGTGGGCGTCCCCTGAAAATAACCCCGAAGAATCACGGACGTCGGACAACTGCTCCCACACCAAAAGTGCCAGCGACTCAAGCTCTTGCTGCTCCTCAGCGGTCATTGGCAGTGCACCTACAGCAGCACAGACATGGGGGCTCCGGGCTTTCCCTGACGAACAGGGATTCGACGTTTACCACCACCTACACGTGGGCGCCCACTGAAAAGAATCCCCGAAAAATCACGAACGTCGGACCATTGCTCCCACACCAAAAGTGCAAGACACTCAAGCTCTTGCTGCTCCTCAGCGTCCATTGACAGTGCACCTACAGCACCACAGACATTGGGGCACCAGGCTATCCCTGATAAACAGGGCTTCGATGTTTACCACCAGCTGCACGTGGGCGCTACCTGAAAAAAAAACCCAAAAAATCACGAATGTCGGACGATTGCTCCCACACCAAAAGTGCCAGCCACTCAAGCTCTTGCTGCTCCTCAGCTGCCATTGGCAGCGCATATACAGCAGCACACACATTGTGGCTCCGGGCTTTCCCTGACAAACAGGGCTTCGATATTTACCACCAGCCGCACCATGGCGCCCCCTGAAATATAAGCCCGAAATATCACGAACGTCGGACCATTACTCCCACACCAAAAGTGCCAGCCACTCAAGCTCTTGCTGCTCCTCAGCGGCCATTGGCAGTGCACCTACAGCAGCAGAGACATTGGGCTCCGGGCTTTCCCTGACGAACAGGGCTTCGACGTTTACCACCAGCTGCACGTGGGCGCTCCCTGAAAAAAAACCCCCCGAAAAATCACGGACGTCGGACGATTGCTGCCACACCAAAAGTGCCAGCCACTCAAGCTCTTGCTGCTCCTCAGCGGCCATTGGCAGCGCACCTACAGCACCACAGACATTGGGGCTACGGGCTTTCCCTGACACACAGGGATTAGATGTTTACCACCAGCTGCACCATGTCGCCCCCTGAAAAGTAAGCCCGAAAAATCACGAACGTCGGACCATTGCTCCCACACCAAAAGTGCCAGCCACTCAAGTTCTTGCTGCTCCTCAGCGGCCATTGGCAGTGCACCTACAGCAGCAGAGACATTGGGGCTCCAGGCTTTCCATGACGAACAGGGCTTCGCCGTTTACCACCAGCTGCACGTGGGCGTCCCCTGAAAATAACCCCGAAGAATCACGGACGTTGGACAATTGCTCCCACACCAAAGTGCCAGCCACTCAAGCTCTTGCTGCTCCTCAGCGGCCATTGGCAGTGCACCTACAGCACCACAGACATTGGGGCTCCGGGCTTTCCCTGACGAACAGGGTTTCGACGTTTACCACCAGCTGCACATGGGCGCCCACTGAAAATAACCGCGAAGAAACACGAACGTCGGACAATTGCTCCCACACCAAAAGTGCCAGCCACTCAAGCTCTTGCTGCTCCTCAGCGGCCATTGGCAGCCCATATACAGCAGCACACACATTGTGGCTCCGGCTTTCCCTGACAAACAGGGCTTCGACGTTTACCACCACCCGCACCATAGCGCCCCCTGAAAAATAAGCCTGAAATATCACGAACGTCGGACCATTTCTCCCACACCAAAAGTGCCAGCCACTCAAGCTCTTGCTGCTCCTCAGCGGCCATTGCCAGTCCATCTACCGTACCAGAGACATGGGGGCTCCGGGCTTTCCCTGACGAACAGGGCTTCGACGTTTACCACCAGCTGCACCATGTCGCCACCTGAAAAGAATCCCCGAGAAATCACGAACGTCGGACCATTGCTCCCACACCAAAAGTGCCAGCCACTCAATCTCTTGCTGCTCCTCAGCGGCCATTGGCAGTGCACCTACAGCACCACAGACATTGGGGCTACGGGCTTTCCCTGACACACAGGGATTAGATGTTTACCACCAGCTGCACCATGTCGCCCCTTGAAAAGTAAGCCCGAAAAATCACGAACGTCGGACCATTGCTCCCACACCAAAAGTGCCAGCCACTCAAGTTCTTGCTGCTCCTCAGCGGCCATTGGCAGTGCACCTACAGCAGCAGAGACATTGGGGCTCCAGGCTTTCCATGACGAACAGGGCTTCGCCGTTTACCACCAGCTGCACGTGGGCGTCCCCTGAAAATAACCCCGAAGAATCACGGACGTTGGACAATTGCTCCCACACCAAAAGTGCCAGCCACTCAAGCTCTTGCTGCTCCTCAGCGGCCATTGGCAGTGCACCTACAGCACCACAGACATTGGGGCTCCGGGCTTTCCCTGACGAACAGGGTTTCGACGTTTACCACCAGCTGCACATGGGCGCCCACTGAAAATAACCGCGAAGAAACACGAACGTCGTCAATTGCTCCCACACCAAAAGTGCCAGACACTCAAGCTCTTGCTGCTCCTCAGCGGCCATTGGCAGTCCACCTACCGCACCAGAGACATTGAGGCTCCGGGCTTTCCCTGACGAACAGGGCTTCGACATTTACCACCAGCTGCACAACGGAGCCCCTGAAAAAAAAACCCCGAAAAATCACGAATGTCGGACGATTGCTCCCACACCAAAAGTGCCAGCCACTCAAGCTCTTGCTGCTCCTCAGCGGCCATTGGCAGCCCATATACAGCAGCACACACATTGTGGCTCCGGGCTTTCCCTGAGGAGCAGGGCTTCGATATTTTCCACCAGCCGCACCATGGCGCCCCCTGAAAAATAAGCCCGAAATATCACGAACGTCGGAGCATTACTCCCACACCAAAAGTGCCAGCCACTCAAGCTCTTGTTGCTCCTCAGCGGCCAATGCCAGTCCATCTACCGCACCAGAGACATGGGGGCTCCAGGCTTTCCCTGATGAACAGGGCTTCGACGTTTACCACGACCTACACGTGGGCGCCCACTGAAAAAACCCAAAACAATCACGAACGTCGGACAATAGCTCCCACACCAAAAGTGCCAGCCACTCAAGCTCTTGCTGCTCCTCAGCGGCCATTGGCAGTGCACCTACCGCACCAGAGACATTGGGGCTCAGGGCTTTCCCTGACGAAGAGGGCTTCGAGGTTTACCACCAGCTACACGAGGGCGCCCACTGAAAAAAACCCAAAACAATCACGAACGTTGGACGATTGCTGCCACACCAAAAGTGCCAGCCACTCAAGCTCTTGCTGCTCCTTAGCGGGCATTGGCAGTGCACCTACAGCACCACAGACTTTAGGACTCCGTGCTATCCCTAAGGAACAGGGCTTCGACGTGTACCAACAGCTGCACGTGGGCGCCCACTGAAAAAAAACCCAGAAAAAACACGAACGTCGGACGATTGCTCCCACACCAAAAGTGCCAGACACTCAAGCTCTTGCTGCTCCTCAGCTGCCATTGGCACTCCACGTACTGCACCAGAGACATTGAGGCTCCGGGCTTTCCCTGACGAACAGGGCTTCGATGTTTACCACCAGCTGCACATGGGCGCCCCCTGAAAAAAAACCCAGAAAATTCACGAACGTCGGACGATTGCTCCCACACCAAAAGTGCCAGCCACTCAAGCTCTTGCTGCTCCTCAGCGGCCATTGGCAGCGCACCTACAGCACCACAGACATTGGGGCTCCGGGCTTTCCCTGACGAACAGGGATTCGATGTTTACCACTAGCTGCACCATGTCGCCCCCTGAAAAGTAAGCCCGAAAAATCACGAAAGTCGGACCATTGCTCCCACACCAAAAGTGCCAGCCACTCAAGTTCTTGCTGCTCCTCAGCGGCCATTGGCAGTGCACCTACAGCAGCAGAGACATTGGGGCTCCAGGCTTTCCATGACGAACAGGGCTTCGCCGTTTACCACCAGCTGCACGTGGGCGTCCCCTGAAAATAACCCCGAAGAATCACGGACGTTGGACAATTGCTCCCACACCAAAGTGCCAGCCACTCAAGCTCTTGCTGCTCCTCAGCGGCCATTGGCAGTGCACCTACAGCACCACAGACATTGGGGCTCCGGGCTTTCCCTGACGAACAGGGTTTCGACGTTTACCACCAGCTGCACATGGGCGCCCACTGAAAATAACCGCGAAGAAACACGAACGTCGGACAATTGCTCCCACACCAAAAGTGCCAGCCACTCAAGCTCTTGCTGCTCCTCAGCGGCCATTGGCAGCCCATATACAGCAGCACACACATTGTGGCTCCGGCTTTCCCTGACAAACAGGGCTTCGACGTTTACCACCACCCGCACCATAGCGCCCGCTGAAAAATAAGCCCGAAATATCACGAACGTCGGACCATTTCTCCCACACCAAAAGTGCCAGCCACTCAAGCTCTTGCTGCTCCTCAGCGGCCATTGCCAGTCCATCTACCGTACCAGAGACATGGGGGCTCCGGGCTTTCCCTGATGAACAGGGCTTCGACGTTTACCACCAGCTGCACCATGTCGCCACCTGAAAAGAATCCCCGAGAAATCACGAACGTCGGACCATTGCTCCCACACCAAAAGTGCCAGCCACTCAATCTCTTGCTGCTCCTCAGCGGCCATTGGCAGTGCACCTACAGCACCACAGACATTGGGGCTACGGGCTTTCCCTGACACACAGGGATTCGATGTTTACCACCAGCTGCACCATGTCGCCCCCTGAAAAGTAAGCCCGAAAAATCACGAACGTCGGACCATTGCTCCCACACCAAAAGTGCCAGCCACTCAAGTTCTTGCTGCTCCTCAGCGGCCATTGGCAGTGCACCTACAGCAGCAGAGACATTGGGGCTCCAGGCTTTCCATGACGAACAGGGCTTCGCCGTTTACCACCAGCTGCACGTGGGCGTCCCCTGAAAATAACCCCGAAGAATCACGGACGTTGGACAATTGCTCCCACACCAAAAGTGCCAGCCACTCAAGCTCTTGCTGCTCCTCAGCGGCCATTGGCAGTGCACCTACAGCACCACAGACATTGGGGCTCCGGGCTTTCCCTGACGAACAGGGTTTCGACGTTTACCACCAGCTGCACATGGGCGCCCACTGAAAATAACCGCGAAGAAACACGAACGTCGTCAATTGCTCCCACACCAAAAGTGCCAGCCACTCAAGCTCTTGCTGCTCCTCAGCGGCCATTGGCAGCCCATATACAGCAGCACACACATTGTGGCTCCGGCTTTCCCTGACAAACAGGGCTTCGATATTTACCACCACCCGCACCATAGCGCCCCCTGAAAAATAAGCCCGAAATATCACGAACGTCGGACCATTTCTCCCACACCAAAAGTGCCAGCCTCTCAAGCTCTTGCTGCTCCTCAGCGGCCATTGCCAGTCCATCTACCGTACCAGAGACATGGGGGCTCCGGGCTTTCCCTGACGAACAGGGCTTCGACGTTTACCACCAGCTGCACCATGTCGCCACCTGAAAAGAATCCCCGAGAAATCACGAACGTCGGACCATTGCTCCCACACCAAAAGTGCCAGACACTCAAGCTCTTGCTGCTCCTCAGCGGCCATTGGCAGTCCACCTACCGCACCAGAGACATTGAGGCTCCGGGCTTTCCCTGACGAACAGGGCTTCGACATTTACCACCAGCTGCACAACGGAGCCCCTGAAAAAAAAACCCCGAAAAATCACGAATGTCGGACGATTGCTCCCACACCAAAAGTGCCAGCCACTCAAGCTCTTGCTGCTCCTCAGCGGCCATTGGCAGCCCATATACAGCAGCACACACATTGTGGCTCCGGGCTTTCCCTGAGGAGCAGGGCTTCGATATTTTCCACCAGCCGCACCATGGCGCCCCCTGAAAAATAAGCCCGAAATATCACGAACGTCGGAGCATTACTCCCACACCAAAAGTGCCAGCCACTCAAGCTCTTGCTGCTCCTCAGCGGCCAATGCCAGTCCATCTACCGCACCAGAGACATGGGGGCTCCAGGCTTTCCCTGATGAACAGGGCTTCGACGTTTACCACGACCTACACGTGGGCGCCCACTGAAAAAACCCAAAACAATCACGAACGTCGGACAATAGCTCCCACACCAAAAGTGCCAGCCACTCAAGCTCTTGCTGCTCCTCAGCGGCCATTGGCAGTGCACCTACCGCACCAGAGACATTGGGGCTCAGGGCTTTCCCTGACGAAGAGGGCTTCGAGGTTTACCACCAGCTACACGAGGGCGCCCACTGAAAAAAACCCAAAACAATCACGAACGTTGGACGATTGCTGCCACACCAAAAGTGCCAGCCACTCAAGCTCTTGCTGCTCCTTAGCGGGCATTGGCAGTGCACCTACAGCACCACAGACTTTAGGACTCCGTGCTATCCCTAAGGAACAGGGCTTCGACGTGTACCAACAGCTGCACGTGGGCGCCCACTGAAAAAAAACCCAGAAAAAACACGAACGTCGGACGATTGCTCCCACACCAAAAGTGCCAGACACTCAAGCTCTTGCTGCTCCTCAGCTGCCATTGGCACTCCACGTACTGCACCAGAGACATTGAGGCTCCGGGCTTTCCCTGACGAACAGGGCTTCGACATTTACCACCAGCTGCACATGGGCGCCCCCTGAAAAAAAACCCAGAAAAATCACGAACGTCGGACGATTGCTGCCACACCAAAAGTGCCAGCCAGTCAAGCTCTTGCTGCTCCTCAGCGGCCATTGGCAGCGCACCTACAGCACCACAGACATTGGGGCTCCGGGCTTTCCCTGACGAACAGGGATTCGATGTTTACCACTAGCTGCACCATGTCGCCCCCTGAAAAGTAAGCCCGAAAAATCACGAACGTCGGACCATTGCTCCCACACCAAAAGTGCCAGCCACTCAAGCTCTTGCTGGTCCTCAGCGGCCATTGGCAGTGCACCTACAGCAGCAGAGACATTGGGGCTCCAGGCTATACATGACGAAAAGGGCTTCGCCGTTTACCACCAGCTGCACGTGGGCGTCCCCTGAAAATAACCCCGAAGAATCACGGACGTCGGACAACTGCTCCCACACCAAAAGTGCCAGCCACTCAAGCTCTTGCTGCTCCTCAGCGACCATTGGCAGTGCACCTACAGCAGCACAGACATGGGGGCTCCGGGCTTTCCCTGACGAACAGGGATTCGACGTTTACCACCACCTACACGTGGGCGCCCACTGAAAAAAACCCAGAAAAATCAAGAACGTCGTACAATTGCTCCCACACCAAAAGTGCCAGCCACTCAAGCTCTTGCTGCTCCTCAGCGGCCATTGCCAGTCCATCTACCGCACCAGAGACATGGAGGCTCCGGGCTTTCCCTAACGAACAGGGCTTCGACGTTTACCACCACCTACACGTGGGCGCCCACTGAAAAGAATCCCCGAAAAATCACGAACGTCGGACCATTGCTCCCACACCAAAAGTGCAAGACACTCAAGCTCTTGCTGCTCCTCAGCGGCCATTGACAGTGCACCTACAGCAGCACAGACATTGGGGCACCAGGCTATCCCTGATAAACAGGGCTTCGATGTTTACCACCAGCTGCACGTGGGCGCTCCCTGAAAAAAAACCCCAAAAAATCACGAATGTCGGACGATTGCTCCCACACCAAAAGTGCCAGCCACTCAAGCTCTTGCTGCTCCTCAGCTGCCATTGGCAGCGCATATACAGCAGCACACACATTGTGGCTCCGGGCTTTCCCTGACAAACAGGGCTTCGATATTTACCACCAGCCGCACCATGGCGCCCCCTGAAATATAAGCCCGAAATATCACGAACGTCGGACCATTACTCCCACACCAAAAGTGCCAGCCACTCAAGCTCTTGCTGCTCCTCAGCGGCCATTGGCAGTGCACCTACAGCAGCAGAGACATTGGGCTCCGGGCTTTCCCTGACGAACAAGGCTTCGACGTTTACCACCAGCTGCACGTGGGCGCTCCCTGAAAAAAAACCCCCCGAAAAATCACGGACGTCGGACGATTGCTGCCACACCAAAAGTGCCAGCCACTCAAGCTCTTGCTGCTCCTCAGCGGCCATTGGCAGCGCACCTACAGCACCACAGACATTGGGGCTACGGGCTTTCCCTGACACACAGGGATTAGATGTTTACCACCAGCTGCACCATGTCGCCCCCTGAAAAGTAAGCCCGAAAAATCACGAACGTCGGACCATTGCTCCCACACCAAAAGTGCCAGCCACTCAAGTTCTTGCTGCTCCTCAGCGGCCATTGGCAGTGCACCTACAGCAGCAGAGACATTGGGGCTCCAGGCTTTCCATGACGAACAGGGCTTCGCCGTTTACCACCAGCTGCACGTGGGCGTCCCCTGAAAATAACCCCGAAGAATCACGGACGTTGGACAATTGCTCCCACACCAAAGTGCCAGCCACTCAAGCTCTTGCTGCTCCTCAGCGGCCATTGGCAGTGCACCTACAGCACCACAGACATTGGGGCTCCGGGCTTTCCCTGACGAACAGGGTTTCGACGTTTACCACCAGCTGCACATGGGCGCCCACTGAAAATAACCGCGAAGAAACACGAACGTCGGACAATTGCTCCCACACCAAAAGTGCCAGCCACTCAAGCTCTTGCTGCTCCTCAGCGGCCATTGGCAGCCCATATACAGCAGCACACACATTGTGGCTCCGGCTTTCCCTGACAAACAGGGCTTCGACGTTTACCACCACCCGCACCATAGCGCCCCCTGAAAAATAAGCCCGAAATATCACGAACGTCGGACCATTTCTCCCACACCAAAAGTGCCAGCCACTCAAGCTCTTGCTGCTCCTCAGCGGCCATTGCCAGTCCATCTACCGTACCAGAGACATGGGGGCTCCGGGCTTTCCCTGACGAACAGGGCTTCGACGTTTACCACCAGCTGCACCATGTCGCCACCTGAAAAGAATCCCCGAGAAATCACGAACATCGGACCATTGCTCCCACACCAAAAGTGCCAGCCACTCAATCTCTTGCTGCTCCTCAGCGGCCATTGGCAGTGCACCTACAGCAGCACAGACATTGGGGCTACAGGCTTTCCCTGACGAACAGGGCTTCGACATTTACCACCAGCTGCACGTGGGCCCTCCCTGAAAAAAAACCCCCCGAAAAATCACGGACGTCGGACGATTGCTGCCACACCAAAAGTGCCAGCCAGTCAAGCTCTTGCTGCTCCTCAGCGGCCATTGGCAGCGCACCTACAGCATCACAGACATTGGGGCTCCGGGCTTTCCCTGACGAACAGGGCTTCGACGTTTACCACCAGCTGCACGACGACTCTCACTGAAAAAAACCCCAAGAAATCACAAACGTCGGACGATTGCTCCCACACCAAAAGTGCCAGCCACTCAAGCTCTTGCTGCTCCTCAGCGGCCATTGGCAGCTCACCTACAGCACCACAGACACGGGGGCTCCGGGCTTTCCCTGACGAACAGGGCTTCGACGTTTACCACCAGCTGCACATGGGCGCCCACTGAAAAAAAACCCCGAAAAATCACGAACATCAGACGATTGCTGCCACACCAAAAGTGCCAGACACTCAAGCTCTTGCTGCTCCTCAGCGGCCATTGGCACTCCACCTACAGCAGCACAGACACTGGGGCTCCGGGCTTTCCCTGACGAACAGGGCTTCGACGTTTACAACCACGTACACGTGTGCGCCCCCGAAAAGAAAAACTCGAAAAATCACGAACGTCGGACGATTACTCCCACACCAAAAGGGCCAGCCACTCAAGCTCTTGCTGCTCCTCAGCGGCCATTGGTAGTCCACCTACGGCACCATTGACATTCGGGCTCAGGGCTTTCCGTGACGAACAGGGCTTCGACGTTTACCACCAGGTGCACGTGGGCGCCCACTGAAAAAAAACCCCGAAAAATCACGAACGTCGGACGATTGCTCCCACACCAAAAGTGCCAGACACTCAAGCTCTTGCTGCTCCTCAGCGGCCATTAGCAGTGCACCTACAGCAGCACAGACATTGGGGCACCAGGCTATCCGTTACGAACAGGGCTTCGACGTTTACCACCAGCTGCACGTGGGCGCCCCCTGAAAAGAAACCCCTAAAAATGACGAACGTCGGACGATTGCTGCCACACAAAAAGTTCCAGCCACTCAAGCTCTTGCTGCTCCTCAGCGGGCATTGGCAGCGTATCTACAGCAGCACAGACTTTATGGCTCCAGGCTTTCCCTGACAAACAGGGCTTCGACATTTACCTCCAGCTGCACCAGGGCTCCCCCTGAAAAATAAGCCCGAAAAATCACGAACGTCGGACCGTTGCTCCCACACCAAAAGTGCCAGCCACTCAAGCTCTTGCTGCTCCTCAGCGGCCATTGGCAGTGCACCTACGGCACCACAGACTTTAGGACTCCGTGCTATCCCTAAGGAACAGGGCTTCGACTTTTACCACCAACTGCACCAGGGCGCCCACTGAAAAAAAAACCAGAAAAAACACGAACGTCGGACGATTGCTCCCACACCAAAAGTGCCTGACCCTCAAGCTCCTGCTCCTCCTCATCAGCCATTGGCACTCCACGCACTGCACCAGAGATATTGAGGCTCCGGGCTTTCCCTGACGAACAGGGCTTCGATGTTTACCACCAGCTGCACCAGGGCGCCCCCTGAAAATTAAGCCCGAAAAATCACGAGCGTCGGAAGATTGCTCCCACACCAAAAGTGCCAGCCACTCAAGCTCTTGCTGCTCCTCAGCGGCCATTGGCAGCGCATCTACAGCAGCACAGACATTGGGGCTCCGGGCTTTCCCTGACGAACTGGGCTTCTACGTTTACTACCAGCTGCACCTGGGCGCTCCTTGAAAAAAAACCCCGAAGAATCATGGACGTGGGACGATTGCTCCCACACCAAAAGTGCCAGACACTCAAGCTCTTGCTGCTCCTCAGCGGCCATTGGCAGCGCACCTATAGCAGCACAGACATTGGGGCTCCGGGCTTTCCCTGATGAACAGGGCTTTGACGTTTACCACCAGCTGCACTTCATCGCTCCATGATAAAAAAACCCAAGAAATCACGAAAGTCGGACCATTGCTCCCACACCAAAAGTGCCAGCCACTCAAGCTCTTGCTGCTCCTTAGCACCCGTTGGCACTCCATGTACCGCACCAGAGACATTGAGGCTCCGGTCTTTCCCTGACGAACAGGGCTTCGACGTTTACCACCAGCTGCACATGGGCGCTCCCTGAAAAAAACCCCGAAAAATCACGAACGTCAGACCATTGCTCCCACACCAAAAGTGCCAGCCACTCAAGCTCTTGCTGCTCCTCAGCGGCCATTGGCAGTGCACGTACAGCACCACAGACTTTAGGACTCCGTGCTATACCTAAGGAACAGGGCTTCGACGTTTACCACCAACTGCACCAGGGCGCCCACTGAAAAAAAAAACCAGAAAAAACACGAACGTCGGACGATTGCTCCCACACCAAAAGTGCCTGACACTCAAGCTCCTGCTCCTCCTCAGCAGCCATTGGCACTCCACGCACTGCACCAGAGATATTGAGGCTCTGGGCTTTCCCTGACGAATCGGGCTTCGATGTTTACCACCAGCTGCACATGGGCGCCCCCTGAAAAGTAAGCCCAAAAAATCACGAGCGTCGGAAGATTGCTCACACACCAAAAGTGCCAGCCACTCAAGCTCTTGCTGCTCCTCAGCGGCCATTGGTAGCGCACCTACAGCAGCACAGACTTTATGGCTCCAGGCTTTCCCTGACAAACAGGGCTTCGACATTTACCGCCAGCTGCACGTGGGCGCCCCCTGAAAAATAAGCCCGAAAAATCACGAGCGTCGGAAGATTGCTCCCACACCAAAATTGCCAGCCACTCAAGCTCTTGCTGCTCCTCAGCGGCCATTGGCAGCGCACCTACAGCAGCACAGACATTGGGGCTCCGGGCTTTCCCTGACGAACAGGGCTTCGACGTTTACTACCAGCTGCACCTGGGCGCTCCTTGAAAAAAAACCCCGAAGAATCATGGACGTCGGACGATTGCTCCCACACCAAAAGTGCCAGCCACTCAAGCTCTTGCTGCTCCTCAGCGGCCATTGGCAGCGCACCTATAGCAGCACAGACATTGGGGCTCCGGGCTTTCCCTGATGAACAGGGCTTTGACGTTTACCACCAGCTGCACTTCATCGCTCCATGATAAAAAAACCCAAGAAATCACGAAAGTCGGACCATTGCTCCCACACCAAAAGTGCCAGCCACTCAAGCTCTTGCTGCTCCTTAGCACCCGTTGGCACTCCACGTACCGCACCAGAGACATTGAGGCTCCGGTCTTTCCCTGACGAACAGGGCTTCGACGTTTACCACCAGCTGCACATGGGCGCTCCCTGAAAAAAACCCCGAAAAATCACGAACGTCGGACCATTGCTCCCACACCAAAAGTGCCAGCCACTCAAGCTCTTGCTGCTCCTCAGCGGCCATTGGCAGTGCACGTACAGCACCACAGACTTTAGGACTCCGTGCTATACCTAAGGAACAGGGCTTCGACGTTTACCACCAACTGCACCAGGGCGCCCACTGAAAAAAAAAACCAGAAAAAACACGAACGTCGGACGATTGCTCCCACACCAAAAGTGCCTGACACTCAAGGTCCTGCTCCTCCTCAGCAGCCATTGGCACTCCACGCACTGCACCAGAGATATTGAGGCTCCGGTCTTTCCCTGACGAACAGGGCTTCGACGTTTACCACCAGCTGCACATGGGCGCCCCCTGAAAAAAAACCCAAAAAATCACGAACGTCGGACCATTGTTCCCACACCAAAAGTTCCAGCCACTCAAGCTCTTGGTGCTCCTCAGCGGCCATTGGCAGCGCACCTACAGCAGCACAGACATTGGGGCTCCGGGCTTTCCCTGACGATCGGGGCTTCGACGTTTACCACCAGTTGAACGTGGTCGCCACCTGGAAAAAAATCTCCAAAAATCACGAACGTCGGGCCATTGCTCCCACACCAAAAGTGCCAGCCACTCAAGCTCTTGCTGCTCCTCAGCGGCCATTGCCAGTCCATCTACCGCAGCAGAGACATTGGGGCTCCGAGCTTTCCCTGACGAACAGGGCTTCGACATTTACCACCAGCTGCACGTGGGCGCTCCCTTAAAAAAAACCCGAAAATTCACCAACGTCGGAACATCGCTCCCACACCGAAAGTGCCAGTTACTCAAGCTCTTGCTGCTCCTCAGCGGCCATTGGCAGAGCACCTACAGCACCACAGACATTGGGGCTCCGGGTTTTCCCTGACGAACAGGGCTTCGACGTTTACCACCATCTGCACGTTGGAGCACCCTGAAAAAAAAACTCGAAAAATCACAAACGTCAGACCATTGCTCCCACACCAAAAGTGCCAGCCACTCAAGCTCTTGCTGCTCCTCAGCGGCCATTGGCAGTCCACCTACCACACCAGAGACATTGGGGCTCCGGGCTTTCCCTGACGAACAGGGCTTCGACGTTTACCACCAGCTGCACGTGGGCACTCACTGAAAAAAAACCCCAAAAAATCACCAACGTCGGACAATTGCTACCACACCAAAAGTGCCAGCCACTCAAGCTCTTGCTGCTCCTCAGCGGCCATTGGCAGCGCACCTATAGCAGCACAGACATTGGGGCTCCGGGTTTTCCCTGATGAACAGGGCTTCGACGTTTACCACCAGCTGCACTTCATCGCTCCATGATAAAAAAACCCAAGAAATCACGAACGTCGGACCATTGCTCCCACACCAAAAGTGCCAGCCACTCAAGCTCTTGCTGCTCCTCAGCACCCGTTGGCACTCCACGTACCGCACCAGAGACACTGGGGCTCCGGTCTTTCCCTGACGAACAGGGCTTCGACGTTTACCACCAGCTGCACATGGGCGCTCCCTGAAAAAAACCCCGAAAAATCACGAACGTCGGACCATTGCTCCCACACCAAATGTGCCAGACACTCAAGCTCTTGCTGCTCCTCAGCGGCCATTGGCAGTGCACGTACAGCACCACAGACTTTAGGACTCCGTGCTTTACCTAAGGAACACGGATTCGACGTTTACCACCAACTGCACCAGGGCGCCCACTGAAAAAAAAAACCAGAAAAAACACGAACGTCGGACGATTGCTCCCACACCAAAAGTGCCTGACACTCAAGCTCCTGCTCCTCCTCAGCAGCCATTGGCACGACACGCACTGCACCAGAGATATTGAGGCTCCGGGCTTTCCCTGACGAACAGGGCTTTGACGTTTACCACGAGCTGCACGTGGGCGCCCCCTGGAAAATAAACCCAAAAAATCACGAACGTCGGAAGATTGCTCCCACACCAAAAGTGCCAGACACTCAAGCTCTTGCTGCTCCTCAGCGGCCATTGGCAGTGCACCTAGAGCACCACAGACATTGGGGCTCCGGGCTTTCTCTGACGAACAGGGCTTTGACTTTTACCACGAGCTGCACGTGGGCGCCCCCTGAAAAATAAACCCAAAAAATCACGAACGTCGGACGATTGCACCCACACCAAAAGTGCCAGGCACTGAAGCTCTTGCTGCTCCTCAGCTGCCATTGGCAGTGCACCTAGAGCACCACAGACTTTAGGACTCCGTGCTATCCCTAAGGAACAGGGCTTCGACGTTTACCACCAGCTGCACGTTGGCGCCCACTGAAAAAAACCCAGAAAAATCACAAACGTCGGACGATTGCTCCCACACCAAAAGTGCCAGCCACTCAAGCTCTTGCTGCTCCTCAGCGGCCATTGGCAGCGCACCTACAGCAGCACAGACATTGGGGCTCTGGGCTTTCCCTGACGAACAGGGCTTCGACGTTTACCACCAGCTGCACCAGGGCGCTCACTGAAAAAAACCCCGAAAAATCACGAACGTCGGACCATTGCTCCCACACCAAAAGTGCCAGCCACTCAAGCTCTTGCTGCTCCTCAGCGGGCATTGGCAGAGCACCTACAGCAGCACAGACATTGGGGCTCTGGGATTTCCCTGACAAACAGGGCTTCGATGTTTACCACCAGCTGCACGTGCGCGCAGAGTGAAAAAAAATCCAGAAAAAAGACGAACAACGGACGATTGCTCCCACACCAAAAGTGCCAGACACTCAAGCTCTTGCTGCTCCTCAGCGGCCATTGGCTGTGCACCTACAGCACCAGAGACATTGGGGCTCCGAGCTTTCCTTGACGAACAGGGCTTCGACGTTTACCACCAGCTGCACGTGTGCGCCCACTGAAAAAAACACTGAAAAATCAGGAGCGTCGGACCATTGCTCCCACACCAAAAGTGCCAGCCACTCAAGCTCTTGCTGCTCCTCAGCGGCCATTGGCAGTCCATCTACCGCAGCAGAGACATTGGGGCTCCGAGCTTTCCCTGACGAACAGGGCTTCGACATTTACCACCAGCTGCACGTGGGCGCTCCCTGAAAAAAAACCCAAAAAATCACCAACGTTGGAACATTGCTCCCACACCGGAAGTGCCAGCCACTCAAGCTCTTGCTGCTCCTCAGCGGCCATTGGCAGAGCACCTACAGCAGCACAGACATTGGGGCTCTGGGCCTTCCCTGATGAACAGGGCTTCGACGTTTACCACCAGCTACACGTGGGCGCCCACTGAAAATATCCCCGAAATATAAGAAATGTCTGACCATTTTTTCCCACACCAAAAGTGCCAGCCACTCAAGCTCTTGCTGCTCCTCAGCGGCCATTGGCACTCCACCTACCGCACCAGAGAAATTGGGGCTCCGGGCTTTCCCTGATGAACAGGGCTTCGACGTTTACCACCATCTAAACGTGGGCGCCCCCTGAAAAGAATCCCCGAAAAATCACGAACGTCGGACGATTGCGCCCACACCAAAAGTGCCAGCCACTCAAGCTCTTGCTGCTCCTCAGCGGCCATTGGCAGTGCACCTACAGCACCACAGACATTGGGGCTCCGGGCTTTCCCTGAGGAGTAGGGCTTCGACGTTTACCACCAGCTGCACCGGGGCGCCTCCGAAAAAAAAACCCCAAAAAATGACGAACGTCGGACGATTGCTCCCACACCAAAAGTGCCAGCCACTCAAGCTCTTGCTGCTCCTCAGCGGCCATTGGCAGGGCACCTACCACAGCACAGACATTGGGGCTCCGGGCTTTCCCTGACGAAGAGGGCTTCGACGTTTACCAGCAGCTGCACCAGGGCGCCCCCTGAAAAAAACCCCGAAAAAATACGAACGTCGGACGATTGCTCCCACACCAAAAGTTCCAGCCACTCAAGTTCTTGCTGCTACTCAGCGGCCATTGGCAGTGCACCTACAGCAGCACAGACATTGGGGCTCCGGGCTTTCCCTGACGAACTGGGCTTTGACGTTTACCACCACCTGCAGGTGGACGGCCCCTGAAAAATAACCCCGAAAAATCACGAACGTCGGACCATTGCTCCCACACCAAAAGTGCCAGCCACTCAAGCTCTTGCTGCTCCTCAGCGGCCATTGGCAGCGCACCTACAGCAGCACAGACATTGGGGCTCCGGGCTTTCCCTGACGAACAGGGCTTCGACGTTTACCACCAGCTGCACCGGGCCGCCCACTGAAAAAAACCCCGAAAAATCACGAACGTCGGACGATTGCTCCCACACCAAAAGTGCCAGACACTCAAGCTCTTGCTGGTCCTCAGCGGGCATTGGCAGTGCACCTACAGCACCAGAGAAATTGGGGCTCCGGGCTTTCCCTGATGAACAGGGCTTCGACGTTTACCACCATCTACACGTGGGCGTCCCCTGAAAAGAATCCCCGAAAAATCACGAACGTCGGACCATTGCTCCCACACCAAAAGTGCCAGCCACTCAAGCTCTTGCTGCTCCTCAGCAGCCATGGGCAGTGCACCTACAGCACCACAGACATTGGGGCTCCGGGCTTTCCCTGACGAACAGGGCTTCAATGTTTACCACCAGCTGCACGTGGGCGCTCCCTGAAAAAAAACCCCGAAAAATCACGAACGTCGGACCATTGCTCCCACACCAAAAGTGCCAGCCACTCAAGCTCTTGCTGCTCCTCAGCAGCCATTGGCAGTCCACCTACAGCAGCACAGACATTGGGGCTCTGGGCTTTCCCTGATGAACAGGGCTTCGACGTTTACCCCCAGCTACACGTGGGCGCCCAATTAAAATATCCCCGAAATATAACAAACGTCGGACCATTTTTTCCCACACCAAAAGTGCCAGCCACTCAAGCTCTTGCTGCTCCTCAGCGGCCATTGGCAGTCCACCTACCGCACCAGAGAAATTGGGGCTGCGGGCTTTCCCTGACGAACAGGGCTTCGACGTTTACCACCAGCTGTACCGGGCCGCCCACTGAAAAAAACCCCGAAAAATCACGAACGTCGGACGATTGCTCCCACACCAAAAGTACCAGCCACTCAAGCTCTTGCTGCTCCTCAGCGGCCATTGGCAGTCCACCTACCGCACCAGAGAAATTGGGGCTCCGGTCTTTCCCTGATGAACAGGGCTTCGACGTTTACCACCATCTACACGCGGGCGCCCCCTGAAAAGAATCCCCAAAAAATCACGAACATCGGACGATTGCTCCCACACCAAAAGTGCCAGACACTCAAGCTCTTGCTGCTCCTCAGCGGCCATTGGCAGCGCACCTACAGCAGCATAGACATTGGGGCTCCGGGCTTTCCCTGACGAACTGGGCTTCGACGTTTACCACCAGCTGCACCAGGGCGCCCCCTGAAAAAAAACCCCAAAAAATCACAAACGTCGGACCATTGCTCCCACACCAAAAGTGCCACACACTCAAGCTCTTGCTGCTCCTCAGCGGCCATTGGCAGCGCACCTACAGCAGCACAGACATTGGGGCTCCGGGCTTTCCCTGACAAACAGGGCTTCGACGTTTACCACCAGCTGCACCAGGGCGCTCACTGAAAAAAAACCCCGAAAAATCACGAACGTTGGACCATTGCTCCCACACCAAAAGTGCCAGCCACTCAAGCTCTTGCTGCTCCTCAGCGGCCATTGGCAGTGCACCTACAGCAGCACAGACATTGGGGCTCCGGGCTTTCCCTGACGAACAGGGCTTCCACGTTTACCACCAGCTGCACATGGGATCCCCCTGAAAAAAAACCCCGATAAATCACTACCGTCGGACGATTGCTCCCACACCAAAAGTGCCAGCCACTCAAGCTCTTGCTGCTCCTCAGCGGCCATTGGCAGTCCACCTACTGCACCAGAGATACTGGGGCTCCGGGCTTTCCCTGACGAACAGGGCTTAGACGTTTACCACCAGCTGCACATGGGCGCCCACTGAAAAAAAAACCCCGAAAAATCACGAATGTCGGACGATTGCTCCCACACCAAAAGTGCCAGCCACTCAAGCTCTTGCTGCTCCTCAGCGGCCATTGGCAGCGCATCTACAGAAGCACAGACATTGGGGCTCCGGGCTTTCCCTGACGAACAGGGCTCCCACGTTTACCACCAGCTGCACCTGGGCGCCCCCTGGTAAAAAACCCCGTAAAATCACGAACATCGGACCATTACTCCCACACCAAAAGTGCCCTGTTCTTCAGGGAATTACCGGAGCCTCAATGTCTCTGGTGCGGTATGTGGAGTGCCAACGGCTGCTGAGGAGCAGCAAGAGGTTGGGTGGCTGGCACTTTTGGTGTGGTAGCAATCGTCTGACGTTCGTGATTTTTCAGTGTTTTTTTCAGTGGGCGCCCACGTGTAGGTGGTGGTAAACGTAGAAGCCCTGTTCGTCAGGGAAAGCCCGGAGCCCCAATGTCACTGGTGCCGTAGGTGGACTGCCAATGGCCGCTGAGGAGCAGCAAGAGCTTGAGTGGCTGGCACTTTTGGTGTGGGAGCAATCATCCGACGTCCGTGATTCTTCGGGGTTTTTTTTCAGTGATCGCCGTGGCGCAGCTGGTGGTAAACGTCGAATCCCTGTTCGTCAGGGAAAGCCCGGAGCCCCATTTTCTGTGGTGCTGTAGGTGCGCTGCCAATGGCCGCTGAGGAGCAGCAAGAGCTTGAGTGGCTGGCACTTTTGGTGTGGGAGCAATGGTCCGACGTTTGTGATATTTCGGGGTTTTTTTTCAGGGGACGTCCACGTGCAGCTGGTGGTAAACGTCACAGCCGTGTTCGTCAGGGAAAGCCCGGAGCCCCAATGTCTGTGCTGCGATAGGTGCACTGCCAATGGCCGCTGAGGAGCAGCAAGGGTTTGAGTGTCTGGCACTTTTGGTGTGGGAGGAATGGTCCGACTTTCGTGATATTTTTGGGTTTTTTTCAGGGAGCGCCCACGTGCAGCTGGTGGTAAACGTTGAAGCCCTGTTCGTCAGGGAAAGCCTGGAGCCCCAATGTCTGTGCTGCTGTAGGTGCACTACCAATGGCCGCTGAGGAGCAGCAAGAGCTTGAGTGGCTGGCACTTTTGGTGTGGGAGCAATTGTCCGACGTTCGTGATTTTTCGGGGTTTCTTTTCAGGGGGCGCCATGGTGCAGCTGGTGGTAAGCGGCGAAGCCCCCTTCGTCAGGGAAAGCCTGGAGCCCCAATGTCTGTGGTCCTGTAGGTGGACTGCCAATGGCCGCTGAGGGGCAGCAAGAGCTTGAGTGGCTTGCACTTTTGGTGTGGGAGCAATCGTCCGACGTTTGTGATTTTTTGGGGTTTTTTTTCAGGGTGCGCCCACATGCAGCTGGTGGTAAACGTCGAAGCCCTGTTCGTCAGGGAAAGCATGGAGCCCCAATGTCAGTGCTGCTGTAGGTGCACTGAAAATGGCCGCTGAGGAGTAGCAAGAGCTTGAGTATCTGGCACGTTTGGTGTGGGTGCAGTGGTCCGACGTTCGTGATTTTTTGGGTTTCTTTTCATTGGGCGCCCTGGTGCAGCTGGTGGTAAATGTCGAAGCCCTGTTCGTCAGGGAAAGCCTGGAGCCCCAATGTCTGTGCTGCTGTAGGTGGACTGCAATGGCCGCTGAGGAGCAGCAAGAGCTTGAGTGTCTGGCACTTTTGTTGTGGGAGCAATCGCACAACGTTCGTGATTTTTCGGGGTTTTTTTTCAGTGAGCTCCCTGGTGCAGCTGGTTGTAAACGTCGAAGCCCTCTTCGTCAGGGAAAGCCCGGAACCTCAATGTCTCTGGTGCAGTACGTGGAGTGCCAATGGCCGCTGAGGAGGAGAAAGTGCTTGAGTGTCTGGCACTTTTGGTGTGGGTGCAATCGTCCGACGTTCGTTTTTTTTCTGGGTTTTTTTTCAGGGAGCGCCGACGTGCAGCTGGTGGTAAACGTCGAAGCCCTGTTCCTTAGGGATAGTACGGAGTCCTAAAGTCTGTGGTGCTGTAGGTGCACTGCCAATGGCTGCTGAGGAGCAGCAAGAGCTTGAGTGGCTGGCACTTTTGGAGTGGGAGCAATGGTCCGACGTTCGTGATTTCCCGGGTTTTTTTTCAGTGGGCGCCCACATGCAGCTGGTGGTATACGTCGAAGCCCTGTTCATCAGGGAAAGATTGGAGCCCCAATGTCTCTGGTGCGGTAGGTGCACTGCCAATGGCCGCTGAGGAGCAGCAAGAGCTTGAGTGGCTGGCACTTTTGGTGTGGGAGCATTGATCCGACGTTCGTGATTTTTCGGGCTTATTATTCAGGGGGCGCCCAGGTGCAGCTGGTGGTAAACGTCGAAGCCCTGTTCCTTAGGGATAGCACGGAGTCCTAAAGTCTGTGGTGCTGTAGGTGCACTGCCACTGGCCGCTGAGGATCAGCAAGAGCTTGAGTGGCTGGCCCTTTTGGTGTGGGAGCAATCTTACGATATTGGTGATTTTTTGGGTTTTTCTTTAGGGAGCGCCCACGTGCAGCTGGTGGTAAACGTCAAAGCCCTGTTCGTCAGGGAAAGTCCGGAGTCCCAATGTCTCTGGTGCGGTACGTGGACTGCCAATGGCCGCTGAGGAGCAGCAAGAACTTGAGTGTGTGGCCCTTTTGGTGTGGGAGTAATCGTCCGACGTTCGTGATTATTCAGGGTTATTTTTAGGGGACGCCCACGTGCAGCTTGTGGTAAACGTCGAAGCCCTGTTTGTCAGGCAAAGCCCGGAGCCCCAATGTCTGTGCTGCTGTAGGTGCGCTGCCAATTGCCGCTGAGGAGCAAAAAGAGCTTGAGTGGCTGGCACTTTTGGTGTGGGAGCAATGGTCCGACGTTCGTGATTTTTCGGGGTTTTTTTTCAGGGGGCGCCCACGTGTTGCTGGTGGTAAACGTCGAAGCCCTGTTCGTCAGGGAACGGCCGGAGACCCCAATGTCTGTGCTGCTGTAGGTGCGCTACCAATGGCCGCTGAGGAGCAGCAAGAGCTTGAGTGGCTGGCACTTTTGGTGTGGGAGCAATGGTCCGACGTCTGTTATTCTTCTGGCTTTTTTTTCAGTGAGCGCCCTGGCGCAGCTGGTGGTAAACGTCGAAGCCCTGTTCGTCAGGGAAAGCCTGGAGCCCCAATGTCTGTGCTGCTGTAGGTGCGCTGCCAATGGCCGCTGAGGAGCAGCAAGCGCTTGACTGGCTGGCACTTTTGGTGTGGGAGCAATGGTCCGACATACGTGATTTTTTGGGTTTTTTTTTCAGTGAGCGCCCTGGTGCAGCTGGTGGTAAACGTGGAATCCCTGTTCCTCAGGGAAAGCCCGGAGCCCCAATGTCTGTGCTGCTGTAGATGCGCTGCCAATGGCCGCTGAGGAGCAGCAAGAACTTGAGTGTCTGGCACTTTTGGTGTGGGAGCAATTGTCTGACGTTCGTGATTTTTTGGGGTTTTTTTTCAGGGAGCGCCCACGTGCAGCTGGTGGTAAACGTCGAAGCCCTGTTCGTCAGGGAAAGCCCGGAGCCCCAATGTCTGTGCTGCTGTAGGTGCGCTGCCAATGGCCGCTGAGGAGCAGCAAGAGCTTGAGTGTCTGGCACTTTTGGTGTGGGAGCAATCGTCCGACATACCTGATTTTTTGGGGTTTTTTTTCAGGGAGCGTCCTGGTGCAGCTGGTGGTAAACGTCGAAGCCCTGTTCGTCAGGGAAAGCCCGGAGCCCCAATGTCTGTGCTGCTGTAGGTGCGCTGCCAATGGCCGCTGAGGAGCAGCAAGAACTTGAGTGGCTGGCACTTTTGGTGTGGGAGCAATCGTCCGACGTTCGTGATATTTTTGGGATTTTTTTTCAGTGGGCGCCCACAGTGCAGCTGGTGGTTGTCATGGTTTTGTTAGTGAGGGGGGCCTAAGGTGGTAGCTTCTGCAGGAAACTGCTAGAAGTCGCTCCCCTTTGTTCAGTGGACTCGGCCGGGCCTAGGGCGGACCTGCTGCTGGCCAAGGTCGAGCCGATTGGTAGCAGAATGTTCCGTGATAACGCCTCTGCGATAACGTATTAAGAAGGGGAAAACAGAAAAAAAAAGAGGGAAGAGAAGATGTGAAGAAGCTGAGCGGGGGTGGAGGTGCAGAGGGGGAGGCGCAGGCCTCATGGGCCTTGCAGGCCTCACCCTCTGGTCTCTCGCCAGGCAGCCGACTGGGCCCGACTTGGTCCGGCCCGGCTGCAAGAAGTGGAAAGGAGATGAGAAGTGAATAAGATTCTGAGATTCTGAATGAGAAGTGAATAAGATTCTGATGAGAAGTGAATAAGATTCTGAAGTAAAAAGATCCTGAGAGACATCTACCACCCTGTTGTGAGTGAGGAACAGCTGCAGACGCCAAGGTCAGTTCAGAAAGGAGGGGGAGGAGTAATGCGGCTCCTAGCCAAGATTCCCCTGCAGCCTGTGGTGACGACCATGGTGGAGCAGGTTGTCCCCCTGCAGCCCATAGAGGTGCACGGAGGAGCAGAGATCCACTTGGAGCCCGTGAAGGACCCCGTACCGGGGGAGGTGGATGCCTGAAGGCGGCTGTGGCCCGTGGAGGGCCCGCTGGGACAGCCGTTCTGGAGAGACTGCACTCTGTGGAAGAGATGACCCACGCCGGAGCAGTTCCACGAAGGACTGTGGCGTAGGGGTGGGACCCCATGATGGAGCAGGGGAGGAATGTGAGGAGTTCTTCCCCCGACCATGAAGCAGCGGCGTGAAACAACGTATGATGAACTGACTGCAACCCCCATTCCCTCTTCCCCCCTGTGCCGCTCGGGGGGGGGAAGGTAGTAGAGATAAAGTTAAGCTTGGGAAGAGTGAGGGGTGGATGGAGGTTATCTTGTTCTCTGTCTCATTATCCTGCTGTTTGTAGTAATAAATGAATAGTTTTCCCCAACTCGAGTCTGTTTTGCCTGTGACGGTAACTTTAAGGATTTCTCCCCGTCCTTATCTCAAACCTCAAGCCATTTTTCCTTATATTTTCTCTCCCTGTTCTTTCGGAGGGTGGGGGAAGTGAGAGAGAGACTACGTAGTCTGGTCCTGATCAGGGCTGAACTAGACAGTGGTAAACGTCTAAGCCCTGTTCGTCAGGGAAAGCCCGGAGCCCCAATGTCTGGGCTGCTGTAGGTGCACTGCCAATGGCCGCTGAGGAGCAACAAGAGTTTGAGTGGCTGGCACTTTTGGTGTGGGAGCAATGGTCCGACGTTCGTGATTTTTTGGGGTTTTTTTTCAGTACGTGCCCTGGTGCAGCTGGTGGTAAACATCGAAACACTGTTCGTCAGGGAAAGCCCGGAGCCCCAATGTCTGTGCTGCTGTACGTGCGCTGCCAATGGCCGCTGAGGAGCAAAAAGAGCTTGAGTGGCTGGCACTTTTGGTGTTGGAGCAGTGGTCCGACGTTCGTGATTTTTCGGGGTTTTTTTCAGTGAGCGCCCTGGTGCAGCTGGTGGTATACGTCGAAGCCCTGTTCGTCAGGGAAAGCCCGGAGCCCCAATGTCTGTGCTGCTGTAGGTGCACTGCCAATGGCCGCTGAGGACCACCAAGAGCTTGAGTGGCTGGCACTTTTGGTGTGGGTGCAATCGTCCGACGTTCGTGAATTTTCGGGTTTTTTTTTCAGGGGGCTCCCACGTTTAGCTGGTGGTAAACGTGGAAGACCTGTTCGTCAGGGAAAGCCCGGAGCCTCAATGTCTGTGCTGCTGTAGGTGCGCTGCCAATGGCCGCTGAGGAGCAGCAAGAGCTTGAGTGGCTGGCACTTTTGGTGTGGGATCAATCGTCTGACGTTCGTGATGTTTTGTGTTTTTTTTTCCGGGAGCGGCCCGGTGCAGCTGGTGGTAAACGTCGAAGCCCTACTCCTCAGGGAAAGCCCGGAGCCCCAATGTCTGTGGTGCTGTAGGTGCACTGCCAATGACCGCTGAGGAGCAGCAAGAGCTTGAGTGGCTGGCCCTTTTGGTGTGGGAGCAATGGTCCGACGTTCGTGATTTTTCGGGGTTTTTTTCAGTGAGCGCCCTGGTGCAGCTGGTGGTATACGTCGAAGCCCTGTTCGTCAGGGAAAGCCTGGAGCCCCAATGTCTGTGGTGCGGTAGGTGGACTGCCAATGGCCGCTGAGGGGCAGCAAGAGCTTGAGAGGCTGGCACTTTTGGTGTGGGAGCAATGGTCCGACATTCGTGATTTTTCGGGGTTTCTTTTTCAGGGGGCGCCCCGGTGCAGCTGGTGGTAAACGTCGAAGCCCTGTTCGTCAGGGAAAGCCCGGAGCCCCAATGTCTGTGCTGCTGTAGGTGCGCTGCCAATGGCCGCTGAGGAGCAGCAGGAGCTTGAGTGGCTGGCACTTTTGGTGTGGGAGCAATCGTCCGACATTTGTGATATTTCGGGGTTTTTTTTCAGTGGGCGCCAACATGCAGCTGGTGGTAAACGTAAAAGCCCTGTTCGTCAGGGAAAGCCCGGAGCCCCAATGTCTGTGCTGCTGTAGGTGCACTGCCAATGGCCGCTGAGGGGCAGCAAGAGCTTGAGTGGCTGGCACTTTTGGTGTGGGAGCAATGGTGCGACGTTCTTGATTTTTCGAGTTTTTTTTTTAGCGGGCGCCCAAGTGCAGCTGGTGGTAAACGTTGAAGCCCTGTTCGTCAGGGAAAGCCCGGAGCCCCAATGTTTGTGGTGCTGTAGGTGCGCTGCCAATGGCCGCTGAGGAACAGCAAGAGCTTGAGTGGCTGGCACTTTTGGTGTGGGATCAATCGTCTGACGTTCGTGATGTTTTGTGTTTTTTTTCCGGGAGCGGCCCGGTGCAGCTGGTGGTAAACGTCGAAGCCCTACTCCTCAGGGAAAGCCCGGAGCCCCAATGTCTGTGGTGCTGTAGGTGCACTGCCAATGACCGCTGAGGAGCAGCAAGAGCTTGAGTGGCTGGCCCTTTTGGTGTGGGAGCAATGGTCCGACGTTCGTGATTTTTCGGGGTTTTTTTCAGTGAGCGCCCTGGTGCAGCTGGTGGTATACGTCGAAGCCCTGTTCGTCAGGGAAAGCCTGGAGCCCCAATGTCTGTGGTGCGGTAGGTGGACTGCCAATGGCCGCTGAGGGGCAGCAAGAGCTTGAGAGGCTGGCACTTTTGGTGTGGGAGCAATGGTCCGACATTCGTGATTTTTCGGGGTTTCTTTTTCAGGGGGCGCCCGGTGCAGCTGGTGGTAAACGTCGAAGCCCTGTTCGTCAGGGAAAGCCCGGAGCCCCAATGTCTGTGCTGCTGTAGGTGCGCTGCCAATGGCCGCTGAGGAGCAGCAGGAGCTTGAGTGGCTGGCACTTTTGGTGTGGGAGCAATCGTCCGACATTTGTGATATTTCGGGGTTTTTTTTCAGTGGGCGCCAACATGCAGCTGGTGGTAAACGTAAAAGCCCTGTTCGTCAGGGAAAGCCCGGAGCCCCAATGTCTGTGCTGCTGTAGGTGCACTGCCAATGGCCGCTGAGGGGCAGCAAGAGCTTGAGTGGCTGGCACTTTTGGTGTGGGAGCAATGGTGCGACGTTCTTGATTTTTCGAGTTTTTTTTTTAGCGGGCGCCCAAGTGCAGCTGGTGGTAAACGTTGAAGCCCTGTTCGTCAGGGAAAGCCCGGAGCCCCAATGTTTGTGGTGCTGTAGGTGCGCTGCCAATGGCCGCTGAGGAACAGCAAGAGCTTGAGTGTCTGGCACTTTTGGTGTGGGAGCAATCGTCCGACGGTAATGATTTTTCGGGGTTTCTTTTTTCAGGGGCGCCCACGTGCAGCTGGTGGTAAACGTCAAAGCCCTGTTCGTCAGGGAAAGCCCGGAGCCCCGATGTCTGTGGTGGTGTAGGTGCTCTGCCAATGGCCGCTGAGGAGCAGCAAGAGCTTGAGTGTCTGGCACTTTTGGTGTGGGAGCAATCGTCCGACGTTCGTGATTTTTTGGGGTTTTTTTTCAGGGGGCGCCCCGGTGCAGCTGGTGGTAAACGTCGAAGCCGTGTTCGTCAGGGAAAGCCCGGAGCCCCAATGTCTGTGCTGCTGTACGTGCGCTACCAATGGCTACTGAGGAGCAGCAAGAGCTTGAGTGGCTGGCACTTTTGGTGTGGGAGCAATGGTCCGACGTTCGTGATTATTTGGGGTTGTTTTCAGTGAGCGCCCATGTGTAGACTGTGGTAAACGTTGAAACCCTGTTCGTCAGGGAAAGCCCGGAGCCCCAATGTCTGTGCTGCTGTATGTGCGCTGCCAATGGCCGCTGAGGAGCAGCAGGAGCTTGAGTGGCTGGCACTTTTGGTGTGGGAGCAATCGTCCGACATTTGTGATATTTCGGGGTTTTTTTTCAGTGGGCGCCCACATGCAGCTGGTGGTAAACGTAAAAGCCCTGTTCGTCAGGGAAAGCCCGGAGCCACAATGTCTGTGGTGCTGTAGGTGCAGTGCCAATGGCCGCTGAGGGGCAGCAAGAGCTTGAGTGGCTGGCACTTTTGGTGTGGGAGGAATGGTCCGACGTTCGTGATTTTTCGAGTTTTTTTTTCAGCGGGCGCCCAAGTGCAGCTGGTGGTAAACGTTGAAGCCCTGTTCGTCAGGGAAAGCCCGGAGCCCCAATGCCTGTGCTGCTGTAGGTGCGCTGCCAACGGCCGCTGAGGAGCAGCAAGAGCTTGAGTGTCTGGCACTTTTGGTGTGGGAGCAATCGTCCGACGGTAGTCATTTTTCGGGGTTTCTTTTTCAGGGGGTGCCCACGTGTAGCTGGTGGTAAACGTCAAAGCCCTGTTCGTCAGGGAAAGCCCGGAGCCGCAATGTCTGTGCTGCTGTAGGTGCACTGCCAATGGCCGCTGAGGAGCAGCAAGAGCTTGAGTGTCTGGCACTTTTGGTGTGGGAGCAATCGTCCGAGGTTCGTGATTTTTTGGGGTTTTTTTCAGGGGGCGCCCCGGTGCAGCTGGTGGTAAACGTCGAAGCCCTGTTCGTCAGAGAAAGCCCGGAGCCCCAATGTCTGTGGTGCTGTAGGTGCGCTGCCAATGGCCGCTGAGGAGCAGCAAGAGCTTGAGTGTGTGGCACTTTTGGTGTGGGAGCAATGGTCCGACGTTCGTGATTTTTTGGGGTTTTTTTTCAGTGAGCTCCCTTGTGCAGCTGGTAGTAAACATTGAAGCCCTGTTCGTCAGGGAAAGCCCGGAGCCCCAATGTCTGTGGTGCTGTAGGTGCACTGCCAATGGCCGATGAGGAGCAGCAAGAGCTTGAGTGGCTGGCACTTTTGGTGTGGGAGCAATCGTCCGACATTTGTGATATTTCGGGGTTTTTTTTCAGTGGGCGCCAACATGCAGCTGGTGGTAAATGTCAAAGCCCTGTTCGTCAGGGAAAGCCCGGAGCCCCAATGTCTGTGCTGCGGTAGGTGCACTGCCAATGGCCGCTGAGGAGCAGCAAGAGCTTGAGTGTCTGGCACTTTTGGTGTGGGAGCAATCGTCCGACGTTCGTGATTTTTAGGGTTTTTTTTTCAGTCAGCTCCCTTGTGCAGCTGGTGGTAAACGTCGAAGCCCTGTTCGTCAGGGAAAGCCCGGAGCCCCAATGCCTGTGCTGCTGTAGGTGCAGTGCCAATGACCGCTGAGGAGCAGCAAGAGCTTGAGTGGCTGGCACTTCTGGTGTGGGAGCAATGGTCCGACGTTCGTGATTTTTCGGGGTTTCTTTTTCAGGGGGCGCCCCGGTGCAGCTGGTGGTAAACGTCGAAGCCCTGTTCGTCAGGGAAAGCCCGGAGCCCCAATGTCTGTGCTGCTGTATGTGCGCTGCCAATGGCCGCTGAGGAGCAGCAAGAGCTTGAGTGGCTGGCACTTTTGGTGTGGGAGCAATGGTGCGACGTTCGTGATTTTTCGAGTTTTTTTTTCAGCGGTCGCCCAAGTGCAGCTGGTGGTAAACGTTGAAGCCCTGTTCGTCAGGGAAAGCCCGGAGCCCCAATGTTTGTGGTGCTGTAGGTGCGCTGCCAATGGCCGCTGTGGAGCAGCAAGAGCTTGAGTGTCTGGCACTTTTGGTGTGGGAGCAATCGTCCGACGGTAATGATTTTTCGGGGTTTCTTTTTCAGGGGGCGCCCACGTGCAGCTGGTGGTAAACGTCGAAGCCGTGTTCGTCAGGGAAAGCCCGGAGCCCCAATGTCTGTGCTGCTGTACGTGCGCTACCAATGGCTACTGAGGAGCAGCAAGAGCTTGAGTGGCTGGCACTTTTGGTGTGGGAGCAATGGTCCGACGTTCGTGATTATTTGGGGTTGTTTTCAGTGAGCGCCCATGTGTAGACTGTGGTAAACGTCGAAACCCTGTTCGTCAGGGAAAGCCCGGAGCCCCAATGTCTGTGCTGCTGTATGTGCGCTGCCAATGGTCGCTGAGGAGCAGCAGGAGCTTGAGTGGCTGGCACTTTTGGTGTGGGAGCAATCGTCCGACATTTGTGATATTTCGGGGTTTTTTTTCAGTGGGCGACCACATGCAGCTGGTGGTAAACGTAAAAGCCCTGTTCGTCAGGGAAAGCCCGGAGCCCCAATGTCTGTGGTGCTGTAGGTGCAGTGCCAATGGCCGCTGAGGGGCAGCAAGAGCTTGAGTGGCTGGCACTTTTGGTGTGGGAGGAATGGTCCGACGTTCGTGATTTTTCGAGTTTTTTTTTCAGCGGGCGCCCAAGTGCAGCTGGTGGTAAACGTTGAAGCCCTGTTCGTCAGGGAAAGCCCGGAGCCCCAATGCCTGTACTGCTGTAGGTGCGCTGCCAACGGCCGCTGAGGAGCAGCAAGAGCTTGAGTGGCTGGCACTTTTGGTGTGGGAGCAATCGTCCGACGGTAGTCATTTTTCGGGGTTTCTTTTTCAGGGGGCGCCCACGTGCAGCTGGTGGTAAACGTCAAAGCCCTGTTCGTCAGGGAAAGCCCGGAGCCCCAATGTCTGTGGTGCTGTAGGTGCGCTGCCAATGGCCGCTGAGGAGCAGCAAGAGCTTGAGTGTCTGGCACTTTTGGTGTGTTAGCAATCGTCCGAGGTTCGTGATTTTTCGGGGTTTTTTTTCAGGGGGCGCCCCGGTGCAGCTGGTGGTAAACGTCGAAGCCCTGTTCGTCAGAGAAAGCCCGGAGCCCCAATGTCTGTGGTGCTGTAGGTGCGCTGCCAATGGCCGCTGAGGAGCAGCAAGAGCTTGAGTGTGTGGCACTTTTGGTGTGGGAGCAATGGTCCGACGTTCGTGATTTTTCGGGGTTTTTTTTCAGTGAGCTCCCTTGTGCAGCTGGTAGTAAACATTGAAGCCCTGTTCGTCAGGGAAAGCCCGGAGCCCCAATGTCTGTGCTGCTGTAGGTGCACTGCCAATGGCCGATGAGGAGCAGCAAGAGCTTGAGTGGCTGGCACTTTTGGTGTGGGAGCAATCGTCCGACATTTGTGATATTTCGGGGTTTTTTTTCAGTGGGCGCCAACATGCAGCTGGTGGTAAACGTCAAAGCCCTGTTCGTCAGGGAAAGCCCGGAGCCCCAATGTCTGTGCTGCGGTAGGTGCACTGCCAATGGCCGCTGAGGAGCAGCAAGAGCTTGAGTGTCTGGCACATTTGGTGTGGGAGCAATCGTCCGACGTTCGTGATTTTTAGGGTTTTTTTTTCAGTCAGCTCCCTTGTGCAGCTGGTGGTAAACGTCGAAGCCCTGTTCGTCAGGGAAAGCCCGGAGCCCCAATGTCTGTGCTGCTGTAGGTGCGCTGCCAATGGCCGCTGAGGAGCAGCAAGAGCTTGAGTGTCTGGCACTTTTGGTGTGGGAGCAATCGTCCGACATACCTGATTTTTTGGGGTTTTTTTTCAGGGAGCGTCCTGGTGCAGCTGGTGGTAAACGTCGAAGCCCTGTTCGTCAGGGAAAGCCCGGAGCCCCAATGTCTGTGCTGCTGTAGGTGCGCTGCCAATGGCCGCTGAGGAGCAGCAAGAACTTGAGTGGCTGGCACTTTTGGTGTGGGAGCAATCGTCCGACGTTCGTGATTTTTTGGGTTTTTTTCAGTGGGCGCCTAAGTGCAGCTGGTGGTTGTCATGGTTTTGTTAGTGAGGGGGGGCCTAAGGTGGTAGCTTCTGCAGGAAACTGCTAGAAGTCGCTCCCCTTTGTTCAGTGGACTCGGCCGGGCCTAGGGCGGACCTGCTGCTGGCCAAGGTCGAGCCGATTGGTAGCAGAATGTTCCGTGATAACGCCTCTGCGATAACGTATTAAGAAGGGGAAAACAGAAAAAAAAAAGAGGGAAGAGAAGATGTGAAGAAGCTGAGCGGGGGTGGAGGTGCAGAGGGGGAGGCGCAGGCCTCCTGGGCCTTGCAGGCCTCACCCTCTGGTCTCTCGCCAGGCAGCCGACTGGGCCCGACTTGGTCCGGCCCGGCTGCAAGAAGTGGAAAGGAGATGAGAAGTGAATAAGATTCTGAGATTCTGAATGAGAAGTGAATAAGATTCTGATGAGAAGTGAATAAGATTCTGAAGTAAAAAGATCCTGAGAGACATCTACCACCCTGTTGTGAGTGAGGAACAGCTGCAGACGCCAAGGTCAGTTCAGAAAGGAGGGGAGGAGTAATGCGGCTCCTAGCCAAGATTCCCCTGCAGCCTGTGGTGACGACCATGGTGGAGCAGGTTGTCCCCCTGCAGCCCATAGAGGTGCACGGAGGAGCAGAGATCCACTTGGAGCCCGTGAAGGACCCCGTACCGGGGAGGTGGATGCCTGAAGGCGGCTGTGGCCCGTGGAGGGCCCGCTGGGACAGCCGTTCTGGAGAGACTGCACTCTGTGGAAGAGATGACCCACGCCGGAGCAGTTCCACGAAGGACTGTGGCGTAGGGGTGGGACCCCATGATGGAGCAGGGGAGGAATGTGAGGAGTTCTTCCCCCGACCATGAAGCAGCGGCGTGAAACAACGTATGATGAACTGACTGCAACCCCCATTCCCTCTTCCCCCCTGTGCCGCTCGGGGGGGGGGGTAGTAGAGATAAAGTTAAGCTTGGGAAGAGTGAGGGGTGGATGGAGGTTATCTTGTTCTCTGTCTCATTATCCTGCTGTTTGTAGTAATAAATGAATAGTTTTCCCCAACTCGAGTCTGTTTTGCCTGTGACGGTAACTTTAAGGATTTCTCCCCGTCCTTATCTCAAACCTCAAGCCATTTTTCCTTATATTTTCTCTCCCTGTTCTTTCGGAGGGTGGGGGAAGTGAGAGAGAGACTATGTAGTCTGGTCCTGATCAAGGCTGAACTAGACAGTGGTAAACGTCTAAGCCCTGTTCGTCAGGGAAAGCCCGGAGCCCCAATGTCTGCGCTGCTGTAGGTGCACTGCCAATGGCCGCTGAGGAGCAACAAGAGTTTGAGTGGCTGGCACTTTTGGTGTGGGAGCAATGGTCCGACGTTCGTGATTTTTTGGGGTTTTTTTTCAGTACGTGCCCTGGTGCAGCTGGTGGTAAACATCGAAACACTGTTCGTCAGGGAAAGCCCGGAGCCCCAATGTCTGTGGCTGCTGTACGTGCGCTGCCAATGGCCGCTGAGGAGCAAAAAGAGCTTGAGTGGCTGGCACTTTTGGTGTTGGAGCAGTGGTCCGACGTTCGTGATTTTTCGGGGTTTTTTTCAGTGAGCGCCCTGGTGCAGCTGGTGGTATACGTCGAAGCCCTGTTCGTCAGGGAAAGCCCGGAGCCCCAATGTCTGTGCTGCTGTAGGTGCACTGCCAATGGCCGCTGAGGACCACCAAGAGCTTGAGTGGCTGGCACTTTTGGTGTGGGTGCAATCGTCCGACGTTCGTGAATTTTCGGGTTTTTTTTTCAGGGGGCTCCCACGTTTAGCTGGTGGTAAACGTGGAAGACCTGTTCGTCAGGGAAAGCCCGGAGCCTCAATGTCTGTGCTGCTGTAGGTGCGCTGCCAATGGCCGCTGAGGAGCAGCAAGAGCTTGAGTGGCTGGCACTTTTGGTGTGGGATCAATCGTCTGACGTTCGTGATGTTTTGTGTTTTTTTTTCCGGGAGCGGCCCGGTGCAGCTGGTGGTAAACGTCGAAGCCCTACTCCTCAGGGAAAGCCCGGAGCCCCAATGTCTGTGGTGCTGTAGGTGCACTGCCAATGACCGCTGAGGAGCAGCAAGAGCTTGAGTGGCTGGCCCTTTTGGTGTGGGAGCAATGGTCCGACGTTCGTGATTTTTCGGGGTTTTTTTCAGTGAGCGCCCTGGTGCAGCTGGTGGTATACGTCGAAGCCCTGTTCGTCAGGGAAAGCCTGGAGCCCCAATGTCTGTGGTGCGGTAGGTGGACTGCCAATGGCCGCTGAGGGGCAGCAAGAGCTTGAGAGGCTGGCACTTTTGGTGTGGGAGCAATGGTCCGACATTAGTGATTTTTCGGGGTTTCTTTTTCAGGGGGCGCCCGGTGCAGCTGGTGGTAAACGTCGAAGCCCTGTTCGTCAGGGAAAGCCCGGAGCCCCAATGTCTGTGCTGCTGTAGGTGCGCTGCCAATGGCCGCTGAGGAGCAGCAGGAGCTTGAGTGGCTGGCACTTTTGGTGTGGGAGCAATCGTCCGACATTTGTGATATTTCGGGGTTTTTTTTCAGTGGGCGCCAACATGCAGCTGGTGGTAAACGTAAAAGCCCTGTTCGTCAGGGAAAGCCCGGAGCCCCAATGTCTGTGCTGCTGTAGGTGCACTGCCAATGGCCGCTGAGGGGCAGCAAGAGCTTGAGTGGCTGGCACTTTTGGTGTGGGAGCAATGGTGCGACGTTCTTGATTTTTCGAGTTTTTTTTAGCGGGCGCCCAAGTGCAGCTGGTGGTAAACGTTGAAGCCCTGTTCGTCAGGGAAAGCCCGGAGCCCCAATGTTTGTGGTGCTGTAGGTGCGCTGCCAATGGCCGCTGAGGAACAGCAAGAGCTTGAGTGGCTGGCACTTTTGGTGTGGGATCAATCGTCTGACGTTCGTGATGTTTTGTGTTTTTTTTTCCGGGAGCGGCCCGGTGCAGCTGGTGGTAAACGTCGAAGCCCTACTCCTCAGGGAAAGCCCGGAGCCCCAATGTCTGTGGTGCTGTAGGTGCACTGCCAATGACCGCTGAGGAGCAGCAAGAGCTTGAGTGGCTGGCCCTTTTGGTGTGGGAGCAATGGTCCGACGTTCGTGATTTTTCGGGGTTTTTTTCAGTGAGCGCCCTGGTGCAGCTGGTGGTATACGTCGAAGCCCTGTTCGTCAGGGAAAGCCTGGAGCCCCAATGTCTGTGGTGCGGTAGGTGGACTGCCAATGGCCGCTGAGGGGCAGCAAGAGCTTGAGAGGCTGGCACTTTTGGTGTGGGAGCAATGGTCCGACATTCGTGATTTTTCGGGGTTTCTTTTTCAGGGGGCGCCCCGGTGCAGCTGGTGGTAAACGTCGAAGCCCTGTTCGTCAGGGAAAGCCCGGAGCCCCAATGTCTGTGCTGCTGTAGGTGCGCTGCCAATGGCCGCTGAGGAGCAGCAGGAGCTTGAGTGGCTGGCACTTTTGGTGTGGGAGCAATCGTCCGACATTTGTGATATTTCGGGGTTTTTTTTTCAGTGGGCGCCAACATGCAGCTGGTGGTAAACGTAAAAGCCCTGTTCGTCAGGGAAAGCCCGGAGCCCCAATGTCTGTGCTGCTGTAGGTGCACTGCCAATGGCCGCTGAGGGGCAGCAAGAGCTTGAGTGGCTGGCACTTTTGGTGTGGGAGCAATGGTGCGACGTTCTTGATTTTTCGAGTTTTTTTTTTAGCGGGCGCCCAAGTGCAGCTGGTGGTAAACGTTGAAGCCCTGTTCGTCAGGGAAAGCCCGGAGCCCCAATGTTTGTGGTGCTGTAGGTGCGCTGCCAATGGCCGCTGAGGAACAGCAAGAGCTTGAGTGTCTGGCACTTTTGGTGTGGGAGCAATCGTCCGACGGTAATGATTTTTCGGGGTTTCTTTTTCAGCGGGCGCCCACGTGCAGCTGGTGGTAAACGTCAAAGCCCTGTTCGTCAGGGAAAGCCCGGAGCCCCCATGTCTGTGGTGGTGTAGGTGCTCTGCCAATGGCCGCTGAGGAGCAGCAAGTACTTGAGTGTCTGGCACTTTTGGTGTGGGAGCAATCGTCCGACGTTCGTGATTTTTTGGGGTTTTTTTTCAGGGGGCGCCCCGGTGCAGCTGGTGGTAAACGTCGAAGCCGTGTTCGTCAGGGAAAGCCCGGAGCCCCAATGTCTGTGCTGCTGTACGTGCGCTACCAATGGCTACTGAGGAGCAGCAAGAGCTTGAGTGGCTGGCACTTTTGGTGTGGGAGCAATGGTCCGACGTTCGTGATTATTTGGGGTTGTTTTCAGTGAGCGCCCATGTGTAGACTGTGGTAAACGTTGAAACCCTGTTCGTCAGGGAAAGCCCGGAGCCCCAATGTCTGTGCTGCTGTATGTGCGCTGCCAATGGCCGCTGAGGAGCAGCAGGAGCTTGAGTGGCTGGCACTTTTGGTGTGGGAGCAATCGTCCGACATTTGTGATATTTCGGGGTTTTTTTTCAGTGGGCGCCCACATGCAGCTGGTGGTAAACGTAAAAGCCCTGTTCGTCAGGGAAAGCCCGGAGCCACAATGTCTGTGGTGCTGTAGGTGCAGTGCCAATGGCCGCTGAGGGGCAGCAAGAGCTTGAGTGGCTGGCACTTTTGGTGTGGGAGGAATGGTCCGACGTTCGTGATTTTTCGAGTTTTTTTTTTCAGCGGGCGCCCAAGTGCAGCTGGTGGTAAACGTTGAAGCCCTGTTCGTCAGGGAAAGCCCGGAGCCCCAATGCCTGTGCTGCTGTAGGTGCGCTGCCAACGGCCGCTGAGGAGCAGCAAGAGCTTGAGTGTCTGGCACTTTTGGTGTGGGAGCAATCGTCCGACGGTAGTCATTTTTCGGGGTTTCTTTTTCAGGGGTGCCCACGTGTAGCTGGTGGTAAACGTCAAAGCCCTGTTCGTCAGGGAAAGCCCGGAGCCGCAATGTCTGTGCTGCTGTAGGTGCACTGCCAATGGCCGCTGAGGAGCAGCAAGAGCTTGAGTGTCTGGCACTTTTGGTGTGGGAGCAATCGTCCGAGGTTCGTGATTTTTTGGGGTTTTTTTTCAGGGGGCGCCCCGGTGCAGCTGGTGGTAAACGTCGAAGCCCTGTTCGTCAGAGAAAGCCCGGAGCCCCAATGTCTGTGGTGCTGTAGGTGCGCTGCCAATGGCCGCTGAGGAGCAGCAAGAGCTTGAGTGTGTGGCACTTTTGGTGTGGGAGCAATGGTCCGACGTTCGTGATTTTTTGGGGTTTTTTTTCAGTGAGCTCCCTTGTGCAGCTGGTAGTAAACATTGAAGCCCTGTTCGTCAGGGAAAGCCCGGAGCCCCAATGTCTGTGGTGCTGTAGGTGCACTGCCAATGGCCGATGAGGAGCAGCAAGAGCTTGAGTGGCTGGCACTTTTGGTGTGGGAGCAATCGTCCGACATTTGTGATATTTCGGGGTTTTTTTTCAGTGGGCGCCAACATGCAGCTGGTGGTAAATGTCAAAGCCCTGTTCGTCAGGGAAAGCCCGGAGCCCCAATGTCTGTGCTGCGGTAGGTGCACTGCCAATGGCCGCTGAGGAGCAGCAAGAGCTTGAGTGTCTGGCACTTTTGGTGTGGGAGCAATCGTCCGACGTTCGTGATTTTTAGGGTTTTTTTCAGTCAGCTCCCTTGTGCAGCTGGTGGTAAACGTCGAAGCCCTGTTCGTCAGGGAAAGCCCGGAGCCCCAATGCCTGTGCTGCTGTAGGTGCAGTGCCAATGACCGCTGAGGAGCAGCAAGAGCTTGAGTGGCTGGCATTCTGGTGTGGGAGCAATGGTCCGACGTTCGTGATTTTTCGGGGTTTCTTTTTCAGGGGCGCCCCGGTGCAGCTGGTGGTAAACGTCGAAGCCCTGTTCGTCAGGGAAAGCCCGGAGCCCCAATGTCTGTGCTGCTGTATGTGCGCTGCCAATGGCCGCTGAGGAGCAGCAAGAGCTTGAGTGGCTGGCACTTTTGGTGTGGGAGCAATGGTGCGACGTTCGTGATTTTCGAGTTTTTTTTTTCAGCGGTCGCCCAAGTGCAGCTGGTGGTAAACGTTGAAGCCCTGTTCGTCAGGGAAAGCCCGGAGCCCCAATGTTTGTGGTGCTGTAGGTGCGCTGCCAATGGCCGCTGTGGAGCAGCAAGAGCTTGAGTGTCTGGCACTTTTGGTGTGGGAGCAATCGTCCGACGGTAATGATTTTTCGGGGTTTCTTTTTCAGGGGCGCCCACGTGCAGCTGGTGGTAAACGTCGAAGCCGTGTTCGTCAGGGAAAGCCCGGAGCCCCAATGTCTGTGCTGCTGTACGTGCGCTACCAATGGCTACTGAGGAGCAGCAAGAGCTTGAGTGGCTGGCACTTTTGGTGTGGGAGCAATGGTCCGACGTTCGTGATTATTTGGGGTTGTTTTCAGTGAGCGCCCATGTGTAGACTGTGGTAAACGTCGAAACCCTGTTCGTCAGGGAAAGCCCGGAGCCCCAATGTCTGTGCTGCTGTATGTGCGCTGCCAATGGTCGCTGAGGAGCAGCAGGAGCTTGAGTGGCTGGCACTTTTGGTGTGGGAGCAATCGTCCGACATTTGTGATATTTCGGGGTTTTTTTTCAGTGGGCGACCACATGCAGCTGGTGGTAAACGTAAAAGCCCTGTTCGTCAGGGAAAGCCCGGAGCCCCAATGTCTGTGGTGCTGTAGGTGCAGTGCCAATGGCCGCTGAGGGGCAGCAAGAGCTTGAGTGGCTGGCACTTTTGGTGTGGGAGGAATGGTCCGACGTTCGTGATTTTTCGAGTTTTTTTTTTTTTCAGCGGGCGCCCAAGTGCAGCTGGTGGTAAACGTTGAAGCCCTGTTCGTCAGGGAAAGCCCGGAGCCCCAATGCCTGTACTGCTGTAGGTGCGCTGCCAACGGCCGCTGAGGAGCAGCAAGAGCTTGAGTGGCTGGCACTTTTGGTGTGGGAGCAATCGTCCGACGGTAGTCATTTTTCGGGGTTTCTTTTTCAGGGGGCGCCCACGTGCAGCTGGTGGTAAACGTCAAAGCCCTGTTCGTCAGGGAAAGCCCGGAGCCCCAATGTCTGTGGTGCTGTAGGTGCGCTGCCAATGGCCGCTGAGGAGCAGCAAGAGCTTGAGTCGCTGGCACTTTTGGTGTGTTAGCAATCGTCCGAGGTTCGTGATTTTTCGGGGTTTTTTTTCAGGGGGCGCCCCGGTGCAGCTGGTGGTAAACGTCGAAGCCCTGTTCGTCAGAGAAAGCCCGGAGCCCCAATGTCTGTGGTGCTGTAGGTGCGCTGCCAATGGCCGCTGAGGAGCAGCAAGAGCTTGAGTGTGTGGCACTTTTGGTGTGGGAGCAATGGTCCGACGTTCGTGATTTTTCGGGGTTTTTTTTCAGTGAGCTCCCTCGTGCAGCTGGTAGTAAACATTGAAGCCCTGTTCGTCAGGGAAAGCCCGGAGCCCCAATGTCTGTGCTGCTGTAGGTGCACTGCCAATGGCCGATGAGGAGCAGCAAGAGCTTGAGTGGCTGGCACTTTTGGTGTGGGAGCAATCGTCCGACATTTGTGATATTTCGGGGTTTTTTTTCAGTGGGCGCCAACATGCAGCTGGTGGTAAACGTCAAAGCCCTGTTCGTCAGGGAAAGCCCGGAGCCCCAATGTCTGTGCTGCGGTAGGTGCACTGCCAATGGCCGCTGAGGAGCAGCAAGAGCTTGAGTGTCTGGCACATTTGGTGTGGGAGCAATCGTCCGACGTTCGTGATTTTTAGGGTTTTTTTTTCAGTCAGCTCCCTTGTGCAGCTGGTGGTAAACGTCGAAGCCCTGTTCGTCAGGGAAAGCCCGGAGCCCCAGTGTCTGTGCTGCTGTAGGTGCGCTGCCAATGGCCGCTGAGGAGCAGCAAGAGCTTGAGTGGCTGGCACTTTTGGTGTGGGATCAATCGTCTGACGTTCGTGATGTTTTGTGTTTTTTTTTCCGGGAGCGCCCCGGTGCAGCTGGTGGTAAACGTCGAAGCCCTGTTCATCAGGGAAAGCCCGGAGCCTCAATGTCTGTGCTGCTGTAGGTGCGCTGCCAATGGCCGCTGAGGAGCAGCAAGAGCTTGAGTGGCTGGCACTTTTGGTGTGGGATCAATCGTCTGACGTTCGTGATGTTTTGTGTTTTTTTTTTCCGGGAGCGCCCCGGTTCAGCTGGTGTTAAACGTCGAAGCCCTACTCCTCAGGGAAAGCCCGGAGCCCCAATGTCTGTGGTGCTGTAGGTGCACTGCCAATGACCGCTGAGGAGCAGCAAGAGCTTGAGTGGCTGGCACTTTTGGTGTGGGAGCAATGGTCCGACGTTCCTGATTTTTCGGGGATTTTTTCAGGGGGCGCCCTGGTGCAGCTGGTGGTAAACGTCGAAGCCCTGTTCGTCAGGGAAAGCCCGGAGCCCCAATGTCTGTGCTGCTGTAGGTGAACTGCCAATGTCCGCTGAGGGGCAGCAAGAGCTTGAGTGGCTGGCCCTTTTGTTGTGGGAGCAATCGTCTGACGTTCGTGATTTTTCAGGGTTATTTTCAGGGGACGCCCACATGCAGCTGGTGGTAAACGTCGAAGCCCTGTTCGTCAGGGAAAGCCCGGAGCCCCAAAGTCTCTGCTGCTGTAGGTGCGCTGCTAATGGCCGCTGAGGAGCAGCAGGAGCTTGAGTGGCTGGCACTTTTGGTGTGGGAGTAATGGTCCGACGTTCGTGATATCTCGGGCTTTTTTATTCAGGGGGCGCCCACATGCAGCTGGTGGTAAACGTCGAAGCCCTGTTCGTCAGGAAAAGACCGACGCCTCAATGTCTCTGGTGCGGTACGTGGACTGCCAATGGCCGCAGAGGAGCAGCAAGAGCTTGAGTGGCTGGCACTTTTGGTGTGGGAGCAATGGTCCGACGTTCGTGATTTTTCGGTGTTTTTTTCAGTGGGCGCCCACGTGTAGCTGGTGGTAAACGACGAAGCTCTGTTCGTCAGAGAAAGCCCGGAGCCCCAATGTCTGTGGTGCTGTAGGTGCGCTGCCAATGGCCGCTGAGGAGCAGCAAGAGCTTGAGTGTGTGGCACTTTTGGTGTGGGAGCAATGGTCCGACGTTCGTGATTTTTAGGGTTTTTTTTTCAGTCAGCTCCCTTGTGGAGCTGGTGGTAAACGTCGAAGCCCTGTTCGTCAGGGAAAGCCCGGAGCCCCAGTGTCTGTGCTGCTGTAGGTGCGCTGCCAATGGCCGCTGAGGAGCAGCAAGAGCTTGAGTGGCTGGCACTTTTGGTGTGGGATCAATCGTCTGACGTTCGTGATGTTTTGTGTTTTTTTTTTCCGGGAGCGCCCCGGTGCAGCTGGTGGTAAACGTCGAAGCCCTACTCCTCAGGGAAAGCCCGGAGCCCCAATGTCTGTGGTGCTGTAGGTGCACTGCCAATGACCGCTGAGGAGCAGCAAGAGCTTGAGTGGCTGGCCCTTTTGGTGTGGGAGCAATGGTCCGACGTTCGTGATTTTTCGGGGTTTTTTTCAGTGAGCGCCCTGGTGCAGCTGGTGGTATACGTCGAAGCCCTGTTCGTCAGGGAAAGCCTGGAGCCCCAATGTCTGTGGTGCGGTAGGTGGACTGCCAATGGCCGCTGAGGGGCAGCAAGAGCTTGAGAGGCTGGCACTTTTGGTGTGGGAGCAATGGTCCGACGTTCCTGATTTTTCGGGGATTTTTTCAGGGGGCGCCACAGTGCAGCTGGTGGTAAACGTCGAAGCCCTGTTCGTCAGGGAAAGCCCGGAGCCCCAATGTCTGTGCTGCTGTAGGTGAACTGCCAATGTCCGCTGAGGGGCAGCAAGAGCTTGAGTGGCTGGCCCTTTTGTTGTGGGAGCAATCGTCCGACGTTCGTGATTTTTCAGGGTTATTTTCAGGGGAGGCCCACATGCAGCTGGTGGTAAACGTCGAAGCCCTGTTCGTCAGGGAAAGCCCGGAGCCCCAAAGTCTCTGCTGCTGTAGGTGCGCTGCTAATGGCCGCTGAGGAGCAGCAGGAGCTTGAGTGGCTGGCACTTTTGGTGTGGGAGTAATGGTCCGACGTTCGTGATATCTCGGGCTTTTTTATTCAGGGGGCGCCCACATGCAGCTGGTGGTAAACGTCGAAGCCCTGTTCGTCAGGAAAAGACCGACGCCTCAATGTCTCTGGTGCGGTACGTGGACTGCCAATGGCCGCAGAGGAGCAGCAAGAGCTTGAGTGGCTGGCACTTTTGGTGTGGGTGAAATCCTCCGACGATCGTGATTTTTCAGGGTTATTTTCAGGGGACGCCCACATGCAGCTGGTGGTAAACGTCGAAGCCCTGTTCGTCAGGGAAAGCCCGGAGCCCCAAAGTCTCTGCTGCTGTAGGTGCGCTGCTAATGGCCGCTGAGGAGCAGCAGGAGCTTGAGTGGCTGGCACTTTTGGTGTGGGAGTAATGGTCCGACATTCGTGATATCTCGGGCTTTTTTTTCAGGGGGCGCACACATGCAGCTGGTGGTATAAGTCGAAGCCCTGTTCGTCAGGGAAAGCCCGGAGCCCCAGTGTCTGTCCTGCTGTAGGTGCGCTGCCAATGGCCGCTGAGGAGCAGCAAGAGCTTGAGTGGCTGGCACTTTTGGTGTGGGAGCAATGGTCCGACGTTCGTGATTTTTCGGTGTTTTTTTCAGCGGGCGCCCACGTGTAGCTGGTGGTAAACGTCGAAGCTCTGTTCGTCAGGGAAAGCCCGGAGCCCCAATGTCTGTGCTGCTGTAGGTGCACTGCCAATGGCCGCTGAGGAGCAGGAAGAGCTTGAGTGGCTGGCACTTTTGGTGTGGCAGCAATTGTCCGACGTTCGTGATTTTTCGGGTTTTTTTTTCAGGGGGCTCCCACGTGCAGCTGGAGGTAAACGTCGAAGCCCTGTTCGTCAGGGAAAGCCTGGAGCCCCAATGTCTGTGCTGCTGTAGGTGCGCTACCAGTGGCCTCTGAGGAGCAGCAAGAGCTTGAGTGTCTAGCACTTTTGGTGTTGGAGCAATCGTCCGACGTTCGTGATTTTTCGGAGTTTTCTTCAGTGGGTGCCCATGTGTAGATGGTGGTAAACGTCGAAGCCCTGTTCATCAGGGAAAGCCCGGAGCCCCATTGTTTGTGGTGCTGTAGGTGCACTGCCAATGGCCGCTGAGGAGCAGCAAGAGCTTGAGTGGCTGGCACTTCTGGTGTGGGAGCAATGGTCCGATGTTCGTGATTTTTTGGGGTTTTTTTTCAGTACGCGCCCTGCTGCAGCTGTTGGTAAACATCGAACCCCTGTTCGTCAGGGAAAGCCCGGAGCCCCAATGTCTGTGCTGCTGTACGTGCGCTGCCAATGGCCGCTGAGGAGCAAAAAGAGCTTGAGTGGCTGCCACTTTTGGTGTGGGAGCAGTGGTCCGATGTTCGTGATTTTTTGTGGGTTTTTTCCAGTGAGCGCCCTGGTGCAGCTGGTGGTATACGTCGAAGCCCTGTTCGTCATGGAAAGCCCGGAGCCACAATGTCTGTGCTGCTGTAGGTGCACTGCCAATGGCCGCTGAGGGGCAGCAAGAGCTTGAGTGGCTGGCACTTTTGGTGTGGTAGCAATGGTCCAACGTTCCTGATTTTCTAGTTTTTTTTTTCAGTTGGCGCACACATGCAGCTGGTGGTATACGTCTAAGCCCTGTTCGTCAGGGAAAGCCCGGAGCCCCAATGTCTGTGCTGCTGTAGGTGCACTGCCAATGGCCGCTGAGGAGCAGCAAGAGCTTGAGTGGCTGGCACTTTTGGTGTGGGAGCAATGGTCCGACGTTCGTGATTTTTTGGGGTTTTTTTTCAGTACGCGCCCTGGTGCAGCTGGTGGTAAACATCGAAACCCTGTTCGTCAGGGAAAGCCCGGAGCCCCAATGTCTGTGCTGCTGTACGTGCGCTGCCAATGGCCGCTGAGGAGCAAAAAGAGCTTGAGTGTCTGGCACTTTTGGTGTTGGAGCAGTGGTCCGACGTTCGTGATTTTTCGGGGTTTTTTTCAGAGAGCGCCCTGGTGCAGCGGGTGGTATACGTCGAAGCCCTGTTCGTCAGAGAAAGCCCGGAGCCCCAATGTCTGTGCTGCTGTAGGTGCGCTGCCAATGGCCGCTGAGGAGCAAAAAGAGCTTGAGTGGCTGGCACTTTTGGTGTGGGAGCAATGGTCCAACGTTCGTGATTTTCGAGTTTTTTTTTCAGTGGGCGCCCACGTGCGGCTGGTGGTAAAGGTCGAAGCCCTGTTCGTCAGGGAAAGCCCGGAGCCCCAATGTCTGTGCTGCTGTAGGTGCGCTGCCAATGGCCGCTGAGGAGCAGCAAGAGCTTGAGTGGCTGGCCCTTTTGGTGTGGGAGCAATGGTCCGAAGTTCGTGATTTTTCGGGGTTTTTTTCAGTGGGCGCCGACGTGTAGCTGGTGGTAAAAGTCGAAGCCCTGTTCGTCAAGGAAAGCCCGGAGCCCCAATGTCTGTGCTGCTGTAGGTGCGCTACCAGTGGCCGCTGAGGAGCAGCAAGAGCTTGAGTGGCTGGCACTTTTGGTGTGGGGGCAATCGTCCGACGTTCGTGATTTTTTGCGGTATTTTTCAGTGGGCGCCCACGTGTAGATCGTGGTACACGTCGAAGCCCTGTTCGTCAGGGAAAGCCCGGAGCCCCAATGTCTGTGCTGCTGTTGGTGCACTGCCAATGGCCGCTGAGGAGCAGCAAGAGCTTGAGTGGCTGGCACTTTTCGTGTGTGAGCAATGGTCCAACGTTCGTGATTTTTGTGGTTTTTTTTTTCAGGGGGCTCCCAAGTGCAGCTAGTGGTAAACGTCGAAGCCCTGTTCGTCAGGAAAAGCCCGGAGCCCCAATGTCTGTGCTGCTGTAGGTGCACTGCCAATGGCCGCTGAGGAGCAGCAAGAGCTTGAGTGGCTGGCACTTCTTGTGTGGGAGCAATCGTCTGACGTTCGTGATTTTTTGGGGTTTTTTTTCAGGGAGCGCCCTGTTGCAGCTGGTGGTAAACATCGAAGCCCTGTTCGTCAGGGAAAGCCCGGAGCCCCAATGTCTGTGCTGCTGTAGGTGCACTGCCAATGGCCGCTGAGGAGCAGCAAGAGCTGGAGTGGCTGGCACTTCTGGTGTGGGAGCAATCGTCTGACGTTCGTGATTTTTTGGGGTTTCTTTTTCAGTGAGCGCCCTGTTGCAGCTGGTGGTAAACGACGAAGCCCTGTTCGTCAGGGAACGCCCGGAGCCCCAATGTCTGTGGTGCTTTAGGTGCGCTGCCAATGGCCGCTGAGGAGCAGCAAGAGCTTGAGTGGCTGGCACTTTTGGTGTGGGAGCAATCGTCTGACGTTCGTGATTTTTTGGGGTTTTTTTCCCGGGAGCGCCCATGTGCAGCTGGTGGTAAACGTCGAAGCCCTGTTCATCAGGGAAAGCCCGGAGCCCCAATGTCTGTGGTGCTGTAGGTGCACTGCCAATGACCGCTGAGGAGCAGCAAGAGCTTGAGTGGCTGGCACTTCTGGTGTGGGAGCAATGGTCCGACGTTCGTGATTTTTAAGGGTTTTTTTTCAATGAGCGCCCACGTGCAGCTGGTGGTAAAGGTCAAAGCCCTGTTCGTCAGGGAAAGCCCGGAGCCCCAATGTCTGTGCTGCTGTAGGTGCGCTACCAATGGCCGCTGAGGAGCAGCAAGAGCTTGAGTGTCTGGCACTTTTGGTGTGGGAGCAATCGTCTGACGTTCGTGATTTTTTGGGTTTTTTTTCAGTGAGCATCCTGGTGCAGCTGGTGGTAAACGTCGAAGCCCTGTTCATCAGGGAAAGCCCGGAGCCCCAATGTCTCTGCTGCTGAAGGTGCACTGCCAATGACCGCTGAGGAGCAGCAAGAGCTTGAGTGGCTGGCCCTTTTGGTGTGGGAGCAATGGTCCGACGTACGTGAATTTTCGGGGTTTTTTTCAGTGAGCGCCCTGTTGCAGATGGTGGTAAACGTCGAAGCCCTGTTCGTCAGGGAAAGCCCGGAGCCCCAATGTCTGTGCTGCTGTAGGTGCGCTGCCAATGGCCGCTGAGGAGCAGCAACAGCTTGAGTGGCTGGCCCTTTTGGTGTGGGAGCAATGGTCCGAAGTTCGTGATTTTTCGGGGTTTTTTTCAGTGGGCGACGACGTGTAGCTGGTGGTAAAAGTCGAAGTCCTGTTCGTCAAGGAAAGCCCAGAGCCCCAATGTCTGTGCTGCTGTAGGTGCGCTACCAGTGGCCGCTGAGGAGCAGCAAGAGCTTGAGTGGCTGGCACTTTTGGTGTGGGAGCAATCGTCCGACGTTTGTGATTTTTCAGGGTTATTTTCAGGGGACGCCCAGGTGCAGCTGGTGGTAAACATCGAAGCCCTGTTCGTCATGGAAAGGCTGGAGCCACAATGTCTCTGCTGCTGTAGGTGCGCTGCTAATGGCCGCTGAGGAGCAGCAAGAGCTTGAGTGGCTGGCACTTTTGTTGTGGGAGCAACGGTCCGACGTTCGTGATTTCTCGGGCTTTTTTTTCAGGGGACGCCCACGTGTTGCTGGTGGTAAACGTCGAAGCCCTGTTCGTCAGGGAAAGCCCGGAGCCCTAATGTCTGTGCTGCTGTACGTGCGCTACCAATGGCCGCTGAGGAGCAGCAAGAGCTTGACTGGCTGGCACTTTTGGTGTGGTTACAATCTTCCGACGTTCATGATTATTCGGGGTTGTTTTCAGTGGGCGCCCACGTGTAGACGGTGGTAAACGTCGAAGCCCTGTTCGTCAGGGAAAGCCCGGAGCCCCAATGTCTGTGCCACTGTAGGTGCACTGCCAATGGCCGCTGAGGAGCAGCAAGAGCTTGAGTGGCTGGCACTTTTGGTGTGGCAGCAATTGTCCGACGTTCGTGATTTTTCGGGTTTTTATTTCAGGGGCTTCCACGTGCAGCTGGTGGTAAACGTCGAAGCCCTGTTCGTCAGGGAAAGCCCGGAGCCGCAATGTCTGTGCTGCTGTAGGTGCGTTACCAGTGGCCGCTGAGGAGCAGCAAGAGCTTGAGTGTCTAGCACTTTTGGTGTGGGAGCAATCGTCCGACGTTCGTGATTTTTTGCGGTTTTTTTCAGTGGGCACCCACGTGTAGATGGTGGTACACGTCGAAGCCCTGTTCGTCAGGGAAATCCCGGAGCCCCAATGTCTGTGCTGCTGTAGGTGCACTGCCAATGGCCGCTGAGGAGCAGCAAGAGCTTGAGTGGCTGGCACTTTTGGTGTGGGAGCAATCGTCCGGCGTTCGTGATTTTTTGTGTTTTTTTTTCAGTGGGAGCCCAGGTGCAGCTGGTGGTATACGTCGAAGCCCTGTTCGTCAGGGAAAGCCCGGAGCCCCAATGTCTGTGCTGCTGTACGTGCGCTGCCTATGGCCTCTGACGAGCAAAAAGTGCTTGAGTGGCTGGCTCTTTTGGTGTGGGAGCAATGGTCCGACGTTCGTGATTTTTTGGGGTTTTTTTCAGTGAGCGCCCACGTGCCGCTGGTGGTAAACGTCGAAGCCCTGTTCGTCAGGGAAAGCCCCGAGCCCCAATGTCTGTGCTGCTGTAGGTGCGCTGCCAATGGCCGCTGAGGAGCAGCAAGAGCTTGAGTGGCTGGCGCTTTTGGTGTGGGAGCAATCGTCCGACGTTCGTGATTTTTTGGGTTTTTTATTCCGGGAATACCCATGTGCAGCTGGTGGTAAACGTCGAAGCCCTCTTCGTCAGGGAAAGCCCGGAGCCCCAATGTCTGTGCTGCTGTAGGTGCACTGCCAATGGCCGCTGAGGGGCAGCAAGAGCCTGAGTGGCTGGCACTTTTGGTGTGGGAGCAATGGTCCAACGTTCGTGATTTTTCGAGATTTTTTTTCAGGGGGCGCTGAAGTGCAGCTGGTGGTAAACGTCGAAGCCCTGTTTGTCAGGGAAAGCCCGGAGCCCCAATGTCTGTGCTGCTGTAGGTGCACTGCCAATGGCCGCTGAGGAGCAGCAAGAGCTTGAGTGTCTGGCACTTTTGGTGTGGGAGGAATGGTCCGACGTTCGTGATTTTTCAGGGTTTTTTTTCAGGGGGCTCCCACGTATAGCTGGTGGTAAACGTGGAAGCCCTGTTCGTCATGGAAAGCCCGGAGCCTCAATGTCTGTGCTGCTGTACGTGCCCTACCAATGGCCGCTGAGGAGCAGCAAGAGCTTGAGTGGCTGGCACTTTTGGTGTGGGAGCAATGGTCCGACGTTCGTGATTTATTGTGGTTTTTTTTCAGGGAGCGCCCACGTGCCGCTGGTGGTAAACGTCGAAGCCCTGTTCGTCAGGGAAAGCCCGGGGCCCCAATGTCTGTGCTGCTGTAGGTGCGCTGCCAATGGCCGCTGAGGAGCAGCAAGATCTTGAGTGGCTGGCACTTCTGGTGTGGGAGCAATGGTCCAAAGTTCGTGATTTTTCAGGGTTTTTTTCCAGGGGGCGCACAGGTGCAGCTGGTGGTAAACGTCGAAGCCCTGTTCGTCAGGGAAAGCCTGGAGCCCCAATGTCTGTGCTGCTGTAGGTGCGCTGCCAATGGCCGCTGAGGACCAGCAAGAGCTTGAGTGTCTGGCCCTTTTGATGTGGGAGCAATGGTCCGACGTTCGTGATTTTCGGGGTTTCTTTTTCAGGGGGCGCCAACGTGCAGCTGGTGGTATACATCAAAGCCCTGTTCGTCATGGAAAGCCCGGAGCCCCAATGTCTGTGCTGCTGTACGTGCACTGCCAATGGCCACTGAGGGACAGCAAGAGCTTGAGTGCTGGCACTTTAGGTGTGGGAGGAATGGTCCGACGTTCGTCATTCTTCCAGTTTTTTTTTTAAGGGGGCGCCCACGTGCATCTGGTAGTAAACGTCGAAGCCCTGTTCGTCAGGGAAAGCCCGGAGCCCCAATGTCTGTGCTGCTGTACGTGCGCTGCCAATTGCCGCTGAGGAGCAGCAAGAGCTTGAGTGGCTGGCACTTTTGGTGTGGGAGCAATGGTCCAACGTTCTTGCTTTTTCGAGTTTTTTTTTCAGGGGGCGCCCTGGTGCAGCTGGTGGTAAACGTCGAAGCCCTGTTTGTCAGGGAAAGCCCGGAGCCTCAATGTCTGTGCTGCTGTACGTGCGGTGCCAATTGCCGCTGAGGACCAGCAAGAGCTTGAGTGGCTGGCACTTTTGGTGTGGGAGCAATGGTCCGACGTTCGTGATTTATTGTGGTTTTTTTTCACGGAGCGCCCTGGTGCAGCTGGTGGTAAACGTCTAAGCCCTGTTCATAAGGGAAAGCCCGGAGCCCCAATGTCTGTGCTGCTGTAGGTGCGCTGCCAATGGCCGCTGAGGGGCAGCAAGAGCTTGAGTGGCTGGCACTTTTGGTGTGGGAGGAATGGTCCGACGTTCATCATTTTTCGGGTTTTTTTTTCAGGGGGCGCCCACGTGTAGCTGGTGGTAAACGTGGAAGCCCTGTTCGTCAGGGAAAGCCCGGAGCCCCAATGTCTGTGTTGCTGTACGTGCGCTAGCAATGGCCGCTGAGGAGCAGCAAGAGCTTGAGTGGCTGGCACTTTTGGTGTGGGAGCAATCGTCCGACGTTCGTGATTTTTCGGGGTTTATTTTCAGCGAGCGCCCAAGTGCAGCTGGTGGTAAACGTCGAAGCCCTGTTCGTCAGGGAAAGCCCGGAGCCCCAATGTCTGTGGTGGTGTAGGTGCGCTGCCAATGGCCGCTGTGGGGCAGCAAGAGCTTGAGTGGCTGGCACTTTTGGTGTGGGAGAAATTGTCCGACCTTCGTGATTTTTTGGGGTTTTTTTTCAGTGAGCGCCCTGGTGCAGCTGGTGGTAAATGTCGAAGCCCTGTTCGTCAGGGAAAGCCCGGAACCCCAATGTCTGTGCTGCTGTAGGTGCACTGCCTATGGCCGCTGAGGGGCAGCAAGACCTTGAGTGGCTGGCACGTTTGGTGTGGGAGCAATGGTCCAACGTTCTTCATTTTTCGAGTTTTTTTTTCAGGGGGCGCCCACGTGCAGCTGGTGGTAAACATCGAAGCCCTGTTCGTCATGGAAAGCCCGGAGCCACAATGTCTGTGCTGCTGTACGTGCGCTGCCTATGGCCTCTGAGGGGCAGCAAGAGCTTGAGTGGCTGGCACTTTTGGTGTGGGAGCAATCGTCCAACGTTCGTGATTTTTCGGGGTTTTTTTCAGGGGCGCCCCGGTGCAGCTGGTGGTAAACGTCGAAGCCCTGTTCGTCACTAAGCCCGGAGCCCCAATGTCTGTGCTGCTGTAGGTGCGCTGCCAATGGCCGCTGAGGAGCAGCAAGAGCTTGAGTGGCTGGCACTTTTGGTGTGGGAGCAATGGTCCAACGTTCGTGATTTTTCAAGTTTTTTTTTCAGGGGGCGCCCTGGTGCAGCTGGCGGTAAACGTCGAAGCCCTGTTCGTCAGGGAAAGCCCGGAGCCCCAATGTCTGTGCTGCTGTAGGTGCGCTTCCAATGGCCGCTGAGGAGCAGCAAGTGCTTGAGTGGCTGGCCCTTTTGGTGTGGGAGGAATCGTCCGACGTTCGTGATTTTTTGTGGTTTTTTTTCAGTGGGCACCCTGGTGCAGCTGGTGGTAAACGTCGAAGCCCTGTTCGTCAGGGAAAGCCCGGAGCCCCAATGTCTGTGCTGCTGTACGTGCGCTGCCTATGGCCTCTGAAGGGCAGCAAGAGCTTGAGTGGCTGGCACTTTTGGTGTGGGAGCAATCGTCCAACGTTCGTGATTTTTCGGGGTTTTTTTTCAGGGGGCGCCCGGTGCAGCTGGTGGTAAACGTCGAAGCCCTGTTCGTCACTAAGCCCGGAGCCCCAATGTCTGTGCTGCTGTAGGTGCACTGCCAATGGCCGCTGAGGAGCAGCAAGAGCTTGAGTGGCTGGCACTTTTGGTGTGGGAGCAATGGTCCAACGTTCGTGATTTTTCAAGTTTTTTTTTCAGGGGGCGCCCTGGTGCAGCTGGCGGTAAACGTCGAAGCCCTGTTCGTCAGGGAAAGCCCGGAGCCCCAATGTCTGTGCTGCTGTAGATGCGCCGCCAATGGCTGCTGAGGATCAGCAAGAGCTTGAGTGTCTGGCCCTTTTGGTGTAGGAGCAATGGTCCGATGTTCGTGATTTTTTGTTGTTTTTTTTCAGGGAGCGCCCTGGTGCAGCTGGTGGTATACGTCGAAGCCCTGTTCGTCAGGGAAAGCCCGTAGCCCCAGTGTCTGTGCTCCTGTAGGTGCACTGCCAATGGCCGTAGAGGAGCAGCAAGAGCTTGAGTGGCTGGCACTTTTGTTGTGGGAGCAACGGTCCGACGTTCGTGATTTCTCGGGCTTTTTTTTCAGGGGACGCCCACGTGTTGCTGGTGGTAAACGTCGAAGCCCTGTTCGTCAGGGAAAGCCCGGAGCCCTAATGTCTGTGCTGCTGTACGTGCGCTACCAATGGCCGCTGAGGAGCAGCAAGAGCTTGACTGGCTGGCACTTTTGGTGTGGTTACAATCTTCCGACGTTCATGATTATTCGGGGTTGTTTTCAGTGGGCGCCCACGTGTAGACGGTGGTAAACGTCGAAGCCCTGTTCGTCAGGGAAAGCCCGGAGCCCCAATGTCTGTGCCACTGTAGGTGCACTGCCAATGGCCGCTGAGGAGCAGCAAGAGCTTGAGTGGCTGGCACTTTTGGTGTGGCAGCAATTGTCCGACGTTCGTGATTTTTCGGGTTTTTATTTCAGGGGGCTTCCACGTGCAGCTGGTGGTAAACGTCGAAGCCCTGTTCGTCAGGGAAAGCCCGGAGCCGCAATGTCTGTGCTGCTGTAGGTGCGTTACCAGTGGCCGCTGAGGAGCAGCAAGAGCTTGAGTGTCTCAGCACTTTTGGTGTGGGAGCAATCGTCCGACGTTCGTGATTTTTTGCGGTTTTTTTCAGTGGGCACCCACGTGTAGATGGTGGTACACGTCGAAGCCCTGTTCGTCAGGGAAATCCCGGAGCCCCAATGTCTGTGCTGCTGTAGGTGCACTGCCAATGGCCGCTGAGGAGCAGCAAGAGCTTGAGTGGCTGGCACTTTTGGTGTGGGAGCAATCGTCCGGCGTTCGTGATTTTTTGTGTTTTTTTTTCAGTGGGAGCCCAGGTGCAGCTGGTGGTAAAGGTCGAAGCCCTGTTCGTCAGGGAAAGCCCGGAGCCCCAATGTCTGTGCTGCTGTACGTGCGCTGCCTATGGCCTCTGACGAGCAAAAAGTGCTTGAGTGGCTGGCTCTTTTGGTGTGGGAGCAATGGTCCGACGTTCGTGATTTTTTGGGGTTTTTTTCAGTGAGCGCCCACGTGCCGCTGGTGGTAAACGTCGAAGCCCTGTTCGTCAGGGAAAGCCCCGAGCCCCAATGTCTGTGCTGCTGTAGGTGCGCTGCCAATGGCCGCTGAGGAGCAGCAAGAGCTTGAGTGGCTGGCACTTTTGGTGTGGCAGCAATCGTCCGACGTTCGTGATTTTTTGGTTTTTTATTCCGGGAATACCCATGTGCAGCTGGTGGTAAACGTCGAAGCCCTCTTCGTCAGGGAAAGCCCGGAGCCCCAATGTCTGTGCTGCTGTAGGTGCACTGCCAATGGCCGCTGAGGGGCAGCAAGAGCCTGAGTGGCTGGCACTTTTGGTGTGGGAGCAATGGTCCAACGTTCGTGATTTTTCGAGATTTTTTTTCAGGGGGCGCTGAAGTGCAGCTGGTGGTAAACGTCGAAGCCCTGTTCGTCAGGGAAAGCCCGGAGCCCCAATGTCTGTGCTGCTGTAGGTGCACTGCCAATGGCCGCTGAGGAGCAGCAAGAGCTTGAGTGTCTGGCACTTTTGGTGTGGGAGGAATGGTCCGACGTTCGTGATTTTTCAGGGTTTTTTTCAGGGGGCTCCCACGTATAGCTGGTGGTAAACGTGGAAGCCCTGTTCGTCATGGAAAGCCCGGAGCCTCAATGTCTGTGCTGCTGTACGTGCCCTACCAATGGCCGCTGAGGAGCAGCAAGAGCTTGAGTGGCTGGCACTTTTGGTGTGGGAGCAATGGTCCGACGTTCGTGATTTATTGTGGTTTTTTTTTTCAGGAGAGCGCCCACGTGCCGCTGGTGGTAAACGTCGAAGCCCTGTTCGTCAGGGAAAGCCCGGGGCCCCAATGTCTGTGCTGCTGTAGGTGCGCTGCCAATGGCCGCTGAGGAGCAGCAAGATCTTGAGTGGCTGGCACTTCTGGTGTGGGAGCAATGGTCCAAAGTTCGTGATTTTTCAGGGTTTTTTTCCAGGGGGCGCACAGGGTGCAGCTGGTGGTAAACGTCGAAGCCCTGTTCGTCAGGGAAAGCCTGGAGCCCCAATGTCTGTGCTGCTGTAGGTGCGCTGCCAATGGCCGCTGAGGACCAGCAAGAGCTTGAGTGTCTGGCCCTTTTGATGTGGGAGCAATGGTCCGACGTTCGTGATTTTCGGGGTTTCTTTTTCAGGGGCGCCAACGTGCAGCTGGTGGTATACATCAAAGCCCTGTTCGTCATGGAAAGCCCGGAGCCCCAATGTCTGTGCTGCTGTACGTGCACTGCCAATGGCCACTGAGGGACAGCAAGAGCTTGAGTGCTGGCACTTTAGGTGTGGGAGGAATGGTCCGACGTTCGTCATTCTTCCAGTTTTTTTTTTAAGGGGGCGCCACGTGCATCTGGTAGTAAACGTCGAAGCCCTGTTCGTCAGGGAAAGCCCGGAGCCCCAATGTCTGTGCTGCTGTACGTGCGCTGCCAATTGCCGCTGAGGAGCAGCAAGAGCTTGAGTGGCTGGCACTTTTGGTGTGGGAGCAATGGTCCAACGTTCTTGCTTTTTCGAGTTTTTTTTTCAGGGGGCGCCCTGGTGCAGCTGGTGGTAAACGTCGAAGCCCTGTTTGTCAGGGAAAGCCCGGAGCCTCAATGTCTGTGCTGCTGTACGTGCGGTGCCAATTGCCGCTGAGGACCAGCAAGAGCTTGAGTGGCTGGCACTTTTGGTGTGGGAGCAATGGTCCGACGTTCGTGATTTATTGTGGTTTTTTTTCACGGAGCGCCCTGGTGCAGCTGGTGGTAAACGTCTAAGCCCTGTTCATAAGGGAAAGCCCGGAGCCCCAATGTCTGTGCTGCTGTAGGTGCGCTGCCAATGGCCGCTGAGGGGCAGCAAGAGCTTGAGTGGCTGGCACTTTTGGTGTGGGAGGAATGGTCCGACGTTCATCATTTTTCGGGTTTTTTTTTCAGGGGGCGCCCACGTGTAGCTGGTGGTAAACGTGGAAGCCCTGTTCGTCAGGGAAAGCCCGGAGCCCCAATGTCTGTGTTGCTGTACGTGCGCTAGCAATGGCCGCTGAGGAGCAGCAAGAGCTTGAGTGGCTGGCACTTTTGGTGTGGGAGCAATCGTCCGACGTTCGTGATTTTTCGGGGTTTATTTTCAGCGAGCGCCCAAGTGCAGCTGGTGGTAAACGTCGAAGCCCTGTTCGTCAGGGAAAGCCCGGAGCCCCAATGTCTGTGGTGGTGTAGGTGCGCTGCCAATGGCCGCTGTGGGGCAGCAAGAGCTTGAGTGGCTGGCACTTTTGGTGTGGGAGAAATTGTCCGACCTTCGTGATTTTTTGGGGTTTTTTTTTCAGTGAGCGCCCTGGTGCAGCTGGTGGTAAATGTCGAAGCCCTGTTCGTCAGGGAAAGCCCGGAACCCCAATGTCTGTGCTGCTGTAGGTGCACTGCCTATGGCCGCTGAGGGGCAGCAAGACCTTGAGTGGCTGGCACGTTTGGTGTGGGAGCAATGGTCCAACGTTCTTCATTTTTCGAGTTTTTTTTTCAGGGGGCGCCCTGGTGCAGCTGGTGGTAAACATCGAAGCCCTGTTCGTCATGGAAAGCCCGGAGCCACAATGTCTGTGCTGCTGTACGTGCGCTGCCTATGGCCTCTGAGGGGCAGCAAGAGCTTGAGTGGCTGGCACTTTTGGTGTGGGAGCAATCGTCCAACGTTCGTGATTTTTCGGGGTTTTTTTTCAGGGGGCGCCCCGGTGCAGCTGGTGGTAAACGTCGAAGCCCTGTTCGTCACTAAGCCCGGAGCCCCAATGTCTGTGCTGCTGTAGGTGCGCTGCCAATGGCCGCTGAGGAGCAGCAAGAGCTTGAGTGGCTGGCACTTTTGGTGTGGGAGCAATGGTCCAACGTTCGTGATTTTTCAAGTTTTTTTTTTTCAGTGGGCGCCCTGGTGCAGCTGGCGGTAAACGTCGAAGCCCTGTTCGTCAGGGAAAGCCCGGAGCCCCAATGTCTGTGGTGCTGTAGGTGCGCTTCCAATGGCCGCTGAGGAGCAGCAAGTGCTTGAGTGGCTGGCCCTTTTGGTGTGGGAGGAATCGTCCGACGTTCGTGATTTTTTGTGGTTTTTTTTCAGTGGGCACCCTGGTGCAGCTGGTGGTAAACGTCGAAGCCCTGTTCGTCAGGGAAAGCCCGGAGCCCCAATGTCTGTGCTGCTGTACGTGCGCTGCCTATGGCCTCTGAAGGGCAGCAAGAGCTTGAGTGGCTGGCACTTTTGGTGTGGGAGCAATCGTCCAACGTTCGTGATTTTTCGGGGTTTTTTTTCAGGGGGCGCCCCGGTGCAGCTGGTGGTAAACGTCGAAGCCCTGTTCGTCACTAAGCCCGGAGCCCCAATGTCTGTGCTGCTGTAGGTGCGCTGCCAATGGCCGCTGAGGAGCAGCAAGAGCTTGAGTGGCTGGCACTTTTGGTGTGGGAGCAATGGTCCAACGTTCGTGATTTTTCAAGTTTTTTTTTCAGGGGGCGCCCTGGTGCAGCTGGCGGTAAACGTCGAAGCCCTGTTCGTCAGGGAAAGCCCGGAGCCCCAATGTCTGTGCTGCTGTAGATGCGCCGCCAATGGCTGCTGAGGATCAGCAAGAGCTTGAGTGTCTGGCCCTTTTGGTGTAGGAGCAATGGTCCGACGTTCGTGATTTTTTGTCGTTTTTTTTCACGGGGCGCCCACGTGCAGCTGGTGATAAACGTCGAAGCCCTGTTCGTCAGTGAAAGCCCGGAGCCCCAATGTCTGTGCTGCTGTAGGTGCGCTGCCAATGGCCGCTGAGGAGCAGGAAGAGCTTGAGTGGCTGGCCCTTTTGATGTGGGAGCAATGGTCCGATGTTCGTGATTTTTTGTTGTTTTTTTTCAGGGAGCGCCCTGGTGCAGCTGGTGGTATACGTCGAAGCCCTGTTCGTCAGGGAAAGCCCGTAGCCCCAGTGTCTGTGCTCCTGTAGGTGCACTGCCAATGGCCGTAGAGGAGCAGCAAGAGCTTGAGTGGCTGGCACTTTTGGTGTGGGAGCAATGGTCCAACGTTCGTGATTTTTCAAGTTTTTTTTTCAGGGGGCGCCCTGGTGCAGCTGGTGGTAAACGTCGAAGCCCTGTTCGTCAGCGAAAGCCCGGAGCCGCAATGTCTGTGCTGCTGTAGGTGCGCTGCCAATGACCGCTGAGGGGCAGCAAGAGCTTGAGTGGCTGGCACTTTTGGTGTGGGAGCAATGGTCCGACGTTCGTGATTTTTTGGGGTTTTTTTTCAGGGAGCGCCCTGGTGCAAGCTGGTGGTATACGTCGAAGCCCTGTTCGTCAGGGAAAGCCCGGAGCCCCAGTATCTGTGCTGCTGTAGGTGCACTGCCAATGGCCGCTGAGGAGCAGCAAGAGCTTGAGTGTCTGGCACTTTTGGTGTGGGAGCAATGGTCCGACGTTCGTGATTTTTCGGGTTTTTTTTTCAGGGGGCTCCCTGGTGCAGCTGGTGGTAAATGTCGAAGCCCTGTTTGTCAGGGAAAGCCCAGAGCCTCAATGTCTTTGGTGCTGTAGGTGCGCTACCAATGTCCGCTGAGGAGCAGCAAGAGCTTGAGTGGCTGGCACTTTTGGTGTGGGAGCAATAGTCCGACGTTCGTGATTTTTCGGGGTTTTTTTCAGTCGGCGCCCACGTGTAGATGGTGGTAAACGTTGAAGCCCTGTTCGTCAGGGAAAGCCCAGAGCCCCAATGCCTGCGCTGCTGTAGGTGCGCTGCCAATGGCCGCTGAGGAGCTGCAAGAGCTTGAGAGTCTGGCACTTTTGGTGTGGGAGCAATTGTCCGACGTTCGTGATTTTTTGGGGTTTTTTTTCAGTGAGCGCCCACGTGCAGCTGGTGGTAAACGTCGAAGCCCTGTTCGTCAGGGAAAGCCCGGAGCCCCAATGTCTGTGGTGCTGTAGGTGCGCTGCCAATGGCCGCTGAGGAGCAGCAAGAGCTTGAGTGGCTGGCACTTTTGGTGTGGGAGCAATCGTCCCACGTTCGTAATTTTTTGTGTAATTTCTCCAGTGGGCGCTTCAGTGCAGTTGATGGTAAACTTCGAAACGCTGTTCATCAGGGAAAGCCTGAAGCACAAGTGTCTGTGTTGTAGATGCTGCGACAACAGCCGGTGAGGAGCAGTAAGAGCTTAAGTTGCTGGCACTTTTGGTGTGGGAGCAATCGTCCGACGTTCGTGATTTTTAGGGTTATGTTTTTAGTGGGTACTCCTGTGCAGTTTATGGGAAGCGTCGAAGCACTCTTCATCAGGGAAAGTCCGCAGCCCCACTGGAGCCAGTGTCTGTGGTGCAGTAGATGAGGCATCAAAGGCCTGTGAGAAGCAGCAAGAGCTTTAGTTGCTGGCACTTTTGGTGTGGGAACAATCATCCAAAGGTCGTAATTTTTAGGGCATTTTATCAGTGGGCGACGCTGTGCAGTTAATGGTAAACATCAAAGCGCTGTTGGTCAGGGAAAGGCCGGAGCCCCAATGTCTGTGGTGCTGTAGATGCGATGTGAAGGGCGGGTGAGGAGCAGCAAGAGCTTTAGTTGCTGGCACTTTTGGTGTGAGAGCAATCGTCCGACGTCGGTGATTTTTAGGGTATTGTTTTTAGTGGGTTCTCCCATGCAGTTGATGGTAAACGTCGAAGCGCTGTACGTCAGGGAAGGCCTGGAGTCCCAGTATCTCTGGTGCTGTAGATGAGGCGTCAACAGCCGGTAAGGTGCAGCAAGAGCTTCAGTTGCTGGCACTTTTGTTGTGGGGACAATCGTCCCATGTTCGTGATTTTTAGGGCATTTTATCAGTGGGTAGCGCACGTGCAGCTGGTGGCAAATGTTGAAGCCCTGCTCCTCAGGGAAAGCCCGCAGCCCCAAGGTCTGTGGTGCTGTGGATGCGCTGCCAATGGCCGCTGAGGAGCAGCAAGAGCTTGAGTGGCTGGCACTTTTGGTGTGGGAGCAATCATCCGACGTTCGTGATTTTTCGGGGTTTTTTTTCAGGGGGCGCCCACGTGCAGTTGGTGGCAAACGTCGAAGCCCTGTTCGTCAGGGAAAACCTGAAGCCCCAGTGTCTTTGGTGCTGTAGGTGCGCTGCCAATGGCCGCTGAGGAGCAGCAAGAGCTGGAGTGTCTGGCACTTTTGGTGTGGAGGAATTGTCCGACATTCATACTTTTTAGGGTAATGTTTTTCGTGGGCGTTTTCCTACAGTTTATGTTAAAAGTTGAAGCGTTGTTCGTCAGGGAAAGCCTGAATCCCCAGTGTCTCTGGTGCTGTACGTGTGGCGTCAACAGCCGGTGAGGAGCAGCAAGAGCTTTAGTTGCTGGCACTTGTGGTGTGGGAGCAATCGTCCGACGTTCGTGATTTTTAGGGTATGTTTTCAGTGGGCTCTTCCCTGCAGTTGATGGCAAACGTCGAAGTGCTGTTGGCCATGGAAAGCCGAGAGCCCCAGTGTCTGTGGTGCTGTAGTTGCGGCGTCAGCGGCCAGTGAGGGCCAGCAAGAGGTTTAGTTGCTGGCACTTTTGATGGGGTAGCAATCGTGCAATGTTTGTGGTTTTTGAAGCATTTTGTAAGTGGGAGGCCCTGTGTAGTTGATGAAAAACGTAGAAGCGCTGTTCATCAGGGAAAGCCTGAAGCCCCAGTGTCTGGTGTCCTGTAGATGCGGTGTGAAGGGTGGGTGAGGAGCAGCAAGAGCCTGAGTTGCTGGCACGTTTGGTGTGGGAACAATCATCCCATGTTCATGATTTTTAGTGTAATTTCTTCAGTGGGCGCTTCAGTGCAGTTGATGGTAAACTTCGAAACGCTGTTCATCAGGGAAAGCCTGAAGCACCAGTGTCTGTGTTGTAGATGCTGCGACAACAGCCGGTGAGGAGCTGCAGGAGCTTGAGTTGCTGGCACTTTTGGTGTGGGAGCAATCGTCCCACGTACATGATTTTTAGGGCATTTTGTAAGTGGGCGGCCCTGTGCAGTTGATGGTAAACGTCGAAGCGCTGTTCATCAGGGAAAGCCGGGAGCACCAGTGTCTGTGTTGTAGATGCTGCGACAACAGCCGGTGAGGAGCTGCAGGAGCTTGAGTTGCTGGCACTTTTGGTGTGGGAGCAATCGTCCCACGTACATGATTTTTAGGGCATTTTGTAAGTGGGCGGCCCTGTGCAGTTGATGGTAAACGTCGAAGCGCTGTTCATCAGGGAAAGCCGGGAGCCCCAGTGTATGTGGTGCTGTAGGTGCGGTGTGAAGGGGCGGTGAGGAGGAGCAAGAGCTTGAGTGGCTGGCACTTTTGGTGTGGGAGCAATTGTCCGACGTTCGTGATTTTTAGGGTAATGTTTTTAGTGGGTACTCCTGTGCATTTTATGATAATGTCGAAGCGCTGTTCGTCAGGGAAAGACCGCAGCCCCAGTGTCTGTGGTGCTGTTGAAGAGGCGTCAACGGCCGGTGAGGAGCAGCAAGAGCTTTAGTTATTGGCACTTTTGGTGTGGGAGCAATCATCTGACGTTCATGATTTTTAGTGTTTTTTTTTTCAGTGGGCTCTTCCCTGCAGTTGATGGTAAACGTCGAAGCAGAGTTGGTCAGGGAAAGCCCAGAGCCCCAGTGTCCGTGGTGCTGTAGATGCAGCGTCAAAGGCCGCTGAGGAGCAGCAAGAGCTTGAGTGGCTGGCACTTTTGGTGTGGGAGCAATCGTCCGATATTCGTGATTTTTAGGGTATCTTTAAGTGGGCTCTTCCCTGCAGTTGATGGTAAACTTCAAAGCGCTGTTCGTCATGGGAAGCCTGGAGCCCCAATGTCTGTGGTGGTGTATGTGCGGAATGAATGGCCGGTGAGGAGCAGCAAGAGCTTGAGTTGCTGGCACTTTTGCTGTGGGAGGAATCATCCGACGTTCGTGAATTTTGGGGCATTTTGGAAGTGGGCAGCCCTGTGCAGTTGATGGTAAACGTCGAAGCGCTGTTCTTCATGGGAAGTCCGGAGCCTCAGTGTCTGTGGTGCTGTAGATGCCGTGTGAAGGGGAGGTGAGGAGCAGCAAGAGCCTGCGTTGCTGGCACTTTCGGTGTGGGAGCAATCGTCCGATGTTTGTGAGTTTTTGGGGTTTTTTTCCGTGGGCGCTTCCGTGCCGTTGATGGTAAAAGTCGAAGCGCTGTGGGTCAGGGAAAGCCCGAAGCCCCAGTGTCGGTGGTGCTGTAGATGTGGTGTCAACAGCCTGTGAGGAGCAGCAAGAGCTTTAGTTGCTGGCACTTTTCGTATGGGAGCAATGGTCCGACGTTCGTGATTTTTCGAGTATATTTTCAGTGGGCGCTTCCGTGCAGTTGATGTTAAATGTAGAAGCGCAGTTCGACAGGGAAAGCCCAGAATCCAAATGTCTGTGGTGCTGTAGATGCGCTGCCAATGGCCGGTTAGGATCAGCAAGACCTTTAGTTGGTGGCACTTTTGGTGTGGGAGCAATCATCTGACATTCGTGATTTTTAGGGTATTTTTTCAGTGCGCGGTTCCGTGCAATTCATACTAGACGTCGATGCACTGTTGGTCAGGAAAAGCCCAGAGTCCCATTGTCTGTAGTGCTGTAGATGAGGCGTCAACGGCCAGGGAGTAGCAGCAAGAGCTTGAGTGGCTGGCACTTTTGCTGTGGGAGCAATCGTCCGACATTCGTGATTTTGAGGGCATTTTGTAAGAGGGCGGGCCTTAGTACTTAATGGTAAACTTCGAAGCTCTGTTGGTCATGAAAAGCCCAGAGCCCCAATGTCTGTGGTGCTGTAGATGCGGTGGAAACGGCGGTGAGGAGCAGCAAGAGCTTGAGTTGCTAGCACTTTTGGTGTGGGAGCAATCGTCTGACGTTCGTGATTTTTAGGGTATTTTTTTCCGTGGGAGGCCCTGTGCAGTTGACGGGAAACGTTGAAGCGCTGTTCGTCAGGGAAAGCCCGGAGCCCCAATGTCTGTGCTGCTGTAGATGCGACGTCAACGGCCGCTGACGAGCAGCAAGAGATTTAGTTGCTAGCAGTTTTAGTGTGGGAGCAATTTTCTGACGTTCGTGATTTTTAGTGTATTTTTTCAGTGGGCACTTTTGTGCAGTTGATGGTAAACTTGGAAGCGGTGTTCATCAGGGAAAGCCTGGAGCCACAGTGTCTGTGGTGCTGTATGTACGGCATCAACAGTCGGTGAGGAGCAGCAAGAGCTTGAGTTGCTGGCACTTCTGGTGTGGGAGCAATCGTCTGACGTTCTTGATTTTTAGGGTATTTTGTCAGTTGGCGCTTCCGTGCAGTTGATGGTAAACGTCGAAGCGCTGTTCGTCAGGGAAATCCCGAAGCCCCAGTGTCGCTGGTGCTGTAGAACCGGCGTGAATGGCCGCTGAGGAGCAGCAAGAGCTTGAGTTGCTGGCAGTTGTGGTGTGGGAGCAATGGTCCGACGTTCGTGATTTTTAGGGTATTTTTTCAGTGGACGGCACTGTGCAGTTGATGGGAAATACTGAAGCGCTGTTCATGTGGGAAAGCTTGGACCCCCAATGTCTGTGGTGCTGTAGATGCGACGTCAACGGCTAGTGATAAGCAGCAAGAGCTTGAGTGTCTGGCACTTTTGGTGTGGGAGCAATCGTCAGACATTTATGATTTTTAGTGTATTTTATCAGTGGACGGCCCTGTTCTGTTGATGGCAAAACGGCGAAGCGTTGTTCATCAGGGAAAGCCTGGACCCCCAGTGTCTGTGGTGCTGTAGATGCGACGTCAACGGCTAGTGATAAGCAGCAAGAGCTTGAGTTGCTGGCACTTTTGGTGTGGGAGCAATCGTCCGACATTCATGATTTTTAGTGTATTTGTTTCAGTGGGCGCTTCCGAGCACTTAATGGTAAATCTCAAAGCGCTGTTTGTCAGGGAAAGCCCAGAGCCCCAGTGTCTGAGGTTTTCTAGATGCGGTGTGATGGGCGGGTGAGGAGCAGCAAGAGCTTGAGTTGCTGGCACTTTTGGTATGGGAGCAATCGTCCAACGTTGGTGATTTTTAGTGGATTTTGTCAGTGCTGGTCCTTTTTTTTAGGGTATTTTTTCAGTGGGCACTTCCGTGCAATTGATGGTAGACATTGAAGAGCTCTTGGTCAGGGAAAGCCCGGAGCCCCAGTGTCTGTTGTGTTGTAGATGTGGCATCAACGGCCGGTGAGGAGCAGCAAGAGCTTGAGTTGCTGGCACTTCTGGTGTGGGAGCAATCGTCTGACGTTCATGATTTTTAGGGTACTTTTCAGGGGAACTTCCGTGCGACTGATGTAAACGTCGAAGCGCTGTTCGTCAGGGAAAGCCCGGAGCCCCAATGTGTCTGGTGCGGTAGGTGGACTGCCAATGACCGCTGAGGAGCAGCAAGAGCTTGAGTGGCTGGCACTTTTGGTGTGGGAGCAATGGTCCGACGTTCGTGATTTTTCGGGGTTTTTTTTCAGGGGGCTCCCACGTGTAGCTGGTGGTAAACGTCGAAGCCCTGTTCGTCAGGGAAAGCCCGGAGCCCCAGTGTCTGTGGTGCTGTAGGTGCACTGCCAATGGCCGCTGAGGAGCAGCAAGAGCTTGAGTGTCTGGCCCTTTTGGTGTGGGAGCAATCGTCCGACGTTCGTGATTTTTCGGGGTTTTTTTTCAGGGGGCTCCCACATGCAGCTGTTGGTAAAGGTCGAAGCCCTGTTCGTCACGGAAAGCCCGGAGCCCCAATGTCTGTGGTGCTGTAGGTGTGCTGCCAATGGCCGCTCTGGAGCAGCAAGAGCTTGAGTGTCTGGCCCTTTTGGTGTGGGAGCAATGGTCCGACGTTCGTGATTTTTCAGGGTATTTTTTTAGGGGGCGCCCTGTTGCAGCTGGTGGTGTACGTCGAAGCTCTGTTCGTCAGGGAAAGCCCGGAGCCCCAATGTCTGTGCTGCTGTAGGTGCACTGCCAATGGCCGCTGAGGAGCAGCAAGAGCTTGAGTGCCTGGCACTTTTGGTGTGGGAGCAATGGTCCGACGTTCGTGATTTTTCAGGATTTTTTTCAGGGGGCTCCCACGTGTAGCTGGTGGTAAACGTCGAAGCCCTGTTCGTCAGGGAAAGCCCGGAGCCTCAATGTCTGTGCTGCTGTACGTGCGCTACCAATGGCCGCTGAGGAGCAGCAAGAGCTTGAGTGTCTAGCACTTTTGTTGTGGGAGCAATCGTCCGAAGTTCGTGATTTTTCGGGGTTTTTTTCAGTGGGCGCCCACGTGTAGCTGGTGGTAAACGTCAAAGCCCTGTTCATCAGGGAAAGCCCGGAGCCCCAATGTCTGTGCTGCTGTAGGTGCACTGCCAATGGCCGCTGAGGAGCAGCAAGAGCTTGAGTGGCTGGCACTTCTGGTGTGGGAGCAATCGTCCGACGTTCGTGATTTTTCGGGGGTTTTTTTCAGTGAGCGCCCTGGTGCAGCTGGTGGTAAACGTCGAAGCCCTGTTCGTCAGGGAAAGCCCGGAGCCCCAGTGTCTGTGGTGCTGTAGGTGCACTGCCAATGGCCGCTGAGGAGCAGCAAGAGCTTGAGTGGCTGGCACTTTTGGTGTGGGAGCAATGGTCCGACGCTCGTGATTTTTTGGGGTTTTTTTCAGTGAGTGCCCACGTGCAGCTGGTGGTAAACGTTGAAGCCTTGTTCGTCAGGGAAAGCCCGGAGCCCCAATGTCTGTGCTGCTGTAGGTGCACTGCCAATGTCCGCTGAGGAGCAGCAAGAGCTTTAGTTGCTGGCACTTTTGGTGTGGGAACAATGGTCCGACGTTCTTGCTTTTTAGAGTAATATTTTAGTGGGTGCTCCAGTGCAGTTGATGGTAAACGTCGAAGCGCTGTTCGTCAGGGAAAGCCCGGAGCCCCAATGTCTGTGGTGTTGTAGATGTGGCGTCAACAACCGGTGAGGAGCAGCAAGAGCTGCTCACAGGGCTGCCGGCTTGAAATGGTGGAAAATGTCAGAGTCCTGGTGGTCTAGGACTGACTAGGACTATCCCCAACGTCAGACGATTGCTCTGGGCTTCCCTAGGCCAACAGGACTCTGACATTTGCCACCAAGTCAACCTGGCAGCCCTCTGAGAATAAATCTTATAAGTCCCGAACATCAGACGATTACTCCAACACCAGAAGTGCCTGCTCTGAAAGTTCTTGCTGCTCCTCACCGACTCTTCCCACCGCATCTACAAGCTCTAAAACATTGGGTCTCTCGGCTTTCCTGCATCACCAGGATTCTGACACTTACTATTGACATACGGAAATGGACTCTGTAACTCGGTAGTTATAAACTAGGTATGTTTATTGCGTGCAGATGCACGGGGGATCGCTCCACCACAAGCGTGCATGCCCGAGGTAGCAAACCGTCCCATTTTTATACAATAAAACAATGAATATTCAATTGACGCCTAGACATATTCATTACCTAAACCCACCTACTCTTGCTTCGTATGCTAATTAGCTTATCAGTCCTTCGCGCTTGCGCAAATTCTCCCAATAATTGTGGGCAGGGGTCTTCGGTGGTCTTTGGGATGAAGGCCGTAGGTCTTCTTCATGGTGTACTTTTCACCTTTAGCCTAGAATGCAATGATCCTGCAAGCTTGCAGTGTTCTTATCAGCTTGAGCTGATTCATGTCCTTGTTAACCATCTGTTTTCCTTTAGCAAAGAGGTTTATAGACGTATTTGTGACACATGCCATCCTGGTTTTGAATTCTTGTTCTTTCTAATCACTCCCTTGAGATAATGCGAGACTGTTTCTCACTCCTTACAAATGAGTCCTTCGTCAGGAAAAGAAAAAAAAACAGACTTCCTCCTCCATTAATTGTTTCTCTAAGCTATATGGTTACGTGACTATGTTTTGTAACTATATTCTTGTCCTGGTTCTGGCTAGGATAGAGCTAATATTTACCTGAGCTGGGTGGAGAACTGCAGCTGGTAGCTCCTATGGCTGGGATAGTTAACTAATTAGCTAACAGCTGGGGTTAATTTACCCAAATGAGCCAAAGGGCTATTCCATCCCATCTGACATCATGCTCAGTATATAAGCGAGGAGGGTGCTGAAGGGAGCCTCCTGCTGCTTGGAAGAAACTAGGTGTGGAGATTTGTTGTAAGCCATTATACTGTATTTGTATTGCATCACTGTTTTATTTTCTTCTGTCATTACTGTTAAATTTACTTTTTGTTCAATCTCAACCCACGTGTTTGGTTTTTTCCCTGGTTTTCTTTTGTTTACCAAATCTCCCCCTGTTCTCTTGGGGGCGGGGAGTGAGAGAGAGACTGTGTAGTCTGGTCCCGATTGGGCTGAACTACAGCAATTCTTTAAGTGCATACGTATATAGTTGTGATTAACTTATTGTCCCCATTTCTACGTGGTCCCCTATATCAATCCCCCCTTTTTATCACACTAAGTAAATTCTTTTACTTAAACAGTTTCCCTGAATGATATGAAGCATCATACACGGTTTTGTTGGGGGGGAGGGGGGCTAATGTGGTAGCTTCTGTAGGAAACTGCTAGAAGTCACTCTCCTTTGTTCAGTGGATTCTGCCAGGCCTAGGGCGGACCCGCTGCTGGCCAAAGCTGAGCCGATTGGTAGCAGAATGTTCCGTGATAACGCCTCTGCGATAACATATTTAAGAAGGGGAAAACAGAAGAAAAAAAAAGAGGGAAGAGAAGATGTGGAGAAGCTGAGCGGGGGCAGAGGCACAGAGGGGGAGGCACAGGCCTCATGGGCCTTGCAGGCCTCACCCTCTGGCCTCTTGCCAGGCTGCTGACTGGGCCCGAATCGGCCCGTGGAGGGCCCGCTGGGACAGCCATTCTGGAGAGACTGCACTCCGTGGAAGAGATGACCCACGCCGGAGCAGTTTCACGAAGGACTGTGATGTATGGGAGGGACCCCACAACAGGGCAGGGGAGGAATGTGAGGAGGTCTTCCCACAACCATGAAGCAGCGGCGTAAAACAACGTGTGATGAACTGACTGCCATCCCCATTCCCTCTTCCCTTTCCTGTGCAACTCGGGGGGGGGGAAGGTAGTAGAGATAATGTTAAGCTTGGGAAGAGGGAGGGGTGGAGGGAGGTTATCTTGTTCTCTGTCTCATTATCTTGCTGTTTGTAGTAATAAATGAATAGTTTTCCCCAAGAGGAGTCTGTTTTGCCCGTAACGGTAACTTTAAGGATTTCTCCCTGTCCTTATGTCAAACCTCGAGCTGTTTTTCTTTATATTATCTCCCCCTGTTCTCTTGGAGGGTGGGGGGAGTGAGAGAGAGACTGCGTAGTCTGGTCGTGATCGGGGCACAGTTACGACAGTGTTACTTTCTTAAACATTCTTCAAACCCATAGGTACAGCATAATAGTTAATATTAATAAAATTCCTAAGCTAATCAAGAAGATCACAACAGGGGGCACCGTAGTATTAAGGATCCCTGTTGCCTCTGTCCCAGCCCCACTCATGCCCTGAGTACATTTCCATTTCGTGCATAACCACAGCGGCCAAGTTTAAGCCCGACCATTTAAAAGGTGGTCCCATGCTTCCTGTAAACCCAAGGTAGGCGTGAGACCACGGCCATTTGGTGTCCTTTTGATTACAAGTTAGTGGTAAAATGCAGGAAAATATTGCAAACCCAATCACAATTCCAGTTAAACAATTGGTCATTTTAGGATTTAGTTGTTCTAGAGGATTAGTACAGCTACTTCTGTAGATAATGTACTGCCTTCTGTGACCTACTAAAATGGGTTTTATATTTCCTATAATAAAATGACAAATAAGATATAAACTTCACTGATGACAGATTTGGGCAATATTAGTTACTGGCCGGTCCTGGTTTCTTTGTCCGGTATCCTTTGCTGTGGTGTCCCACCGGTTCACTACTGCTTTTGGCTCACATACTTGTTACTCACATTGTTCCTGCCCTTATCCGTTCGAACGAGTTTAAGTCTCAAGTCTTCGTTGTTGTCTGGAGTTACTTTCCACAAGGTTGCAGAGGCTCTCTTGATCCGAGTATGGTGTATGCAGGAGTTCTGTCCCTCTACCTTAATTGCCATGTAGGTGGTGAGGAGGACTTGAAAAGGTCCGGTCCACTGTGGTTCCGGGGTTTTTTCTGTAAGAGACATATATATATAGTCCCCTGGTTATATATCGTGAACAGGCCCATCCAGACCCCTACTACGTGTTCCCATTACATGTTTTTCAATTCTTTTTGATTGTTTGTTTAGTGTCACCATATAGGAGGTCATTATTTCTTCACCAATTTGTGAAGGTGTTCCCTTTTGTACCCCATAGGGTCGGCCATATAGAATTTCGAATGGACTAAGCCCTTCTCTTGCTCTTGGTCTGGTTCGTATTTGTATAAGAGCTAATGGTAAAGCCTGAGGCCAAGTTAGATTAGTTTCCTGACCCAACTTGACAATCTGTTGTTTGATTAGGTGATTCATTTTCTCCACCTGGCCACTTGATTGTGGTCGGTAAGAGGTATGTAATTGCCAATCTATCCCTAGATGGTGGCTAATTTCTTGTACTATTCTGGACACAAAATGTGGTCCTCTATCCGAGGACATTACCGCTGGGACTCCAAACCTAGGTACTATTTCCTGGAGCAGTATTTTGGTTACTTCCCGGGCTTTAGCAGTTCTGCACGGGGAAGCTTCTGGCCAGCCTGAAAAGGTATCAGTAAGTACTAATAAGTATCGGTACCCCTTTTCTAGGGAGTTCTGAGAAATCAATCTGCCAATGTTGTCCCGGACCATTCCCCTTTCCGATTTTTTTCAAGTTTCGGCCCTTTTACAACTTTAGGATTAGTCTGGAGACAAAGATCACATTGTTGACTTACTTGTCTAACGGTAGTGTATAAGTTTCGCGCTATTATGTTCCTGATGAGATCTTTATATAGGGCTTCTGCCCCGCCCCCCGCCCCTCCCCCCAGTGTCTTTTTCTATGTTCTTCTCGGACTACTGACCATATCATGTAGGAGGGAATTACTACCCTCCCGTGTGAGGGGTAGTAATTGGCCCACCCTTCCTCATTATATGATCCCTTTACATCATTAATAAGTTTGCCGTCTTCCTTTGTGTATTCTGGTTTACCTTCTAGAAATACCTGTCCATCAGGTATTAGCGCACCCTCTACCTTGATTGTTTCTCTAGCTGCTTGTTTTGCTTCCCTATCTGCCAGCTCATTTCCTCTTTCCAATTCTGTGCTCACTTTCTGGTGTGCTTTAATATGCATAATTGCCACCTTTTCGGGAAGTTGGACTGCATTCAGGATTTTCAAAATCTCTTCTGTGTTTGATGGTTTTTCCATGAGAATGTAACCGTCCTCTTTCCTTCCATATTGCTCCATGGGCATGTACCACCCCAAAGGCATATTTAAAGTCAGTCCAAATGTTTACAGTCCTTCCCTGGGCTCTCTCCAGGGCTCGGGTAAGGGCTATGATCTCGGCCTTTTGGGCCGAGACGTCGGCTGATAGTGGCCTGGACTCTATCACCTTTTCGAAAGTGGTAACAGCATATCCGGAATGCCGCCTTCCATTTAACATATAGCTGCTTCCATCGGTGAACCAATGTTCGGCTCCATCGATAGGGACATCTTTAAGATCCGTTTGACTAGAATATGTGGTTTCAATTGTTTCCAAGCAGTCATGACTCACTGGCTCCCTGATGTTCCCATCAAGGAATGAGGCCGGATTGATGATGTTTGTGGTCACGATTTCAACATCATCCTGTTCAACCATTATAGCTTGATATTTCAGGAACCTTTGTGGGGAAAGCCAATGCCCTCCTTTTGCTTCAAGGACCGCAGATACAGTATGGGAAACTAGGACAGTCATTTTCTGGCCTAGAGTGAACTTTCGGGCTTCTTGAATGTTTAGAATGACAGCTGCTACTGCTCTCAGACAGCTGGGCCACCCTTTCGCAGCAGCATCCAGCTGTTTGGAGAAGTATGCTACCGCCCATCTGTATGGTCCCAAATCTTGTGCCAATATTCCTAGTGCCATTCCTTGTTTTTCGTGGGAAAATAGAAAAAATGGCTTACTCACATCAGGAAGTCCCAGTGCTGGTGCCGACATCAGGGCTTTCTTCAGCTGATGGAAGGCTCGATCTGACTCAGCATCCCACTGGAGATCCTTTTGGTTAGCTGCTATCAGGGAATATAGGGGCTTAACAAGCAGACCATAACCACATATCCAAAGTTGGCACCACCCCGTCATTCCTAAGGATGTCCGTAGTTCCTTTATAGTTTGTGGTCGGGGGGGTTTGGCATATGGCCTCTTTCCGGGCTTGTCCTAGGATCTGTTGTCCGGCACTGATCTCGTACCCCAGGTACGTGACCTGGGGTTGTAACAACACCTGTGCCTTTTTCTTAGAAACCCGATATCCCTGTAGTCTTAGGAAATGTAACAGACTCACGGTCCAAATGACACAGGATTCTTTGGTTCTGGTTGCAATAAGAAGGTTGTCTACATATTGTAAGACCTTCCCTTCTTCTGATGGTGGTTCCCATGATTTCCAAGTCCTTTGCTAGCTGATTCCCAAAAACTGTGGGGCTATTTTTAAACCCCTGCGGCAACACCGTCCATGTGTCTTTCGACCACTTTGGGGATTTTCCCATGCGAAAGCAAAAATTTTCTGGCTGGCTTCATGGAGAGGGAGGCAAAAGAAAGCATCTTTTAAATCTAGGACCGTAAACCAAGCTAAATCAGGTTTTAGCGTGGTTAATAGGGTATAGGTGTTAGCTACCACAGGGTATAGGTCCGCTGTTATTTTGTTGATGGCTCTTAAGTCTTGAACTTAAGTCTTGAACTATAGGACCCATCAGGTTTCTTAACTGGAAGCATAGGTGTATTGAATTCTGACTCACATTCTTTTAGTAGTCTTAGTTCTATGAACCGCTCTATGATGGGACAAATTCCTTCCCTATCTTCCATTTTCAGTGGGTATTGTTTGATCCTTATGGCACTCTGTCCCTCCTTTAGTTTTACTATTGTTGGTGGTGCGTTCTTTGCTCATCCCGGTATATCGGTTGCCCAGACTCCGGGATATACTTGGTCAACAATTCTTGCACCAATTTCTCCTGTTGCAGGGGTACTGACCAAGGATAGACTCATAATTTGAACGTATTGGTGATCATTTACCTCCAGAGTAACTTCCCCTTGCTTAAATTTGATTGTTGCTTCTAGTTGTTCTAATAAATCCCTAGCAAGAAGGGCCTTTGGAGAATTTGGCATATACAGAAATTTATGGATCCCCACTTGCTTCCCCAATTTGTATTTTAAGGGTCTGCAAAAGCAAGCCTCTTCAGTCTGGCCTGTCGCACCTTTCACTGTAATATAATCATTTTCCAGAGGCATCAAAGCTTGATTCAGAACAGAATAAGTCGCTCCCGTGTCTACTAAAAATTTGATTTCTTTTTGTTCTTCCCCTAACTTTATTTTTACTGAGAGGTCGGCTAGACAATTTTCTTCAGCCACGTGAGCTACCGTTTTCGCTTGATTGTTGCGCCATCTAGCGTTCCTTTGGCGCTCAGGGCACTCGTTCTTCCAGTGTCCGGGCTTTTTATATATCGCACATTGATTCCTACCCAGAGGCGTCAGCCCACGCATTGGTTTAACTTTAAATTTCCGATTTTCATTTTGGTGGTTGGTGGGCAAATCATCCAGGGAAGCGAAGAGTCGCAATGCTTCTGCGCCGGCGGGGCCGTTACCAGGAGCGAGTGAAGAGCAGCAAGAGCTTTCCGTGCTGACCCTTTTCAAGTGAGAGTTTGGCCAGACGTTTGCTGTTTTAGTGCTTTGCTGCTTCTGCGCAGCTTGGACAAAGATCATTGCGGCTTTCGCAGTTCAAGTTGTGCAGCGAAGGCAGAGAGCCTCCTCGTCCGGATCCCCGGAGCTCTGCGGGAAAGAGCGAGACGAGAGCCGCGAGAGCTTCGAGTGCGGCCAGCTCGCGTGTGCCGGCGAGCATCCGCTGTTCGTCGGTTGGAGGACGCCTTCCTTCTGCGCGGCTGGTTCCAAGTTGACGGTAACTGCCAGTGTGCTAGCTGTGTAGGATAGCGAAGGGGCTCGACGTTTGTGTGTCCGTAGATCTGCTAGAAAGCGCACGTGAAGAGCAGTAAGGGCTTTCAGAGCAGCCGGTTCTCGTGTTGGAGAGTCGCCAGACATCTGTACTTTTAGTGCCTCACACAACCGTCACACCAAACTCACACAACACCTCACACCAACACCTCATCAGCTAAAGCCGGCTGCCCGGAGGAAAAAAAAAAGTCTATGAAGATAGTAGAAGGCACGATTGTTTCCGCACGAGAAGTGCCTGCTCCGGAGGCTTCTTGCTAGCAGCACGAAAGGCACACGAACATTGTATCTCTGTGCTGCTTTCCTGAACAGCTTGCGCTGGGACAGGTCCAATCGTGTTTTCCAAGCTGTCCGGGGTGGTGAGGCACTAAAAGTGCGGATGTCTGGCGACTCTCCAACACGAGAACCGGCTGCTCGGAAAGCCCTTACTGCTCTTCACGTGCGCTTTCTAGCAGATCTACGGACACACAAACGTCGAGCCCCTTCGCTATCCTACACAGCTAGCACACTGGCAGTTACCGTCAACTTGGAACCAGCCGCGCAGAAGGAAGTCGTCCTCCAACCGACGAACAGCGGATGCTCGCCGGCACACGCGAGCTGGCCGCACTCGAAGCTCTCGCGGCTCTCGTCTCGCTCTTTCCCGCAGAGCTCCGGGGATCCGGACGAGGAGGCTCTCTGCCTTCGCTGCACAACTTGAACCGCGAAAGCCGCAATGATCTTTGTCCAAGCTGCGCAGAAGCAGCAAAGCACTAAAACAGCAAACGTCTGGCCAAACTCTCACTTGAAAAGGGTCAGCACGATTGTTGCCGCACGAGAAGTGCCTGCTCCGGAGGCTTCTTGCTAGCAGCACGAAAGGCACACGAACACTGTATCTCTGTGCTGCTGAAAGGTTATTAGAAGAAGCATGGAGAATATTTAGCAATCGAGAGGAAAGTTACAGGCAAGACGAGAAGAAAATACTAGCAGTGGTAAGAGAAAAATGAAAATCGGAAATTTAAAGTTAAACCAATGCGTGGGCTGACGCCTCTGGGTAGGAATCAATGTGCGATATATAAAAAGCCCGGACACTGGAAGAACGAGTGCCCTGAGCGCCAAAGGAACGCTAGATGGCGCAACAATCAAGGGAAAACGGTAGCTCACGTGGCTGAAGAAAATTGTCTAGCCGACCTCTCAGTAAAAATAAAGTTAGGGGAAGAACAAAAAGAAATCAAATTTTTAGTAGACACGGGAGCGACTTATTCTGTTCTGAATCAAGCTTTGATGCCTCTGGAAAATGATTATATTACAGTGAAAGGTGCGACAGGCCAGACTGAAGAGGCTTGCTTTTGCAGACCCTTAAAATACAAATTGGGGAAGCAAGTGGGGATCCATAAATTTCTGTATATGCCAAATTCTCCAAAGGCCCTTCTTGCTAGGGATTTATTAGAACAACTAGAAGCAACAATCAAATTTAAGCAAGGGGAAGTTACTCTGGAGGTAAATGATCACCAATACGTTCAAATTATGAGTCTATCCTTGGTCAGTACCCCTGCAACAGGAGAAATTGGTGCAAGAATTGTTGACCAAGTATATCGCGGAGTCTGGGCAACCGATATACCGGGACGAGCAAAGAACGCACCACCAACAATAGTAAAACTAAAGGAGGGACGGAGTGCCATAAGGATCAAACAATACCCACTGAAAATGGAAGATAGGGAAGGAATTTGTCCCATCATAGAGCGGTTCATAGAACTAAGACTACTAAAAGAATGTGAGTCAGAATTCAATACACCTATGCTTCCAGTTAAGAAACCTGATGGGTCCTATAGGATAGTTCAAGACTTAAGAGCCATCAACAAAATAACAGCGGACCTATACCCTGTGGTAGCTAACACCTATACCCTATTAACCACGCTAAAACCTGATTTAGCTTGGTTTACGGTCCTAGATTTAAAAGATGCTTTCTTTTGCCTCCCTCTCCATGAAGCCAGCCAGAAAATTTTTGCTTTCGCATGGGAAAATCCCCAAAGTGGTCGAAAGACACATGGACGGTGTTGCCGCAGGGGTTTAAAAATAGCCCCACAGTTTTTGGGAATCAGCTAGCAAAGGACTTGGAAATCATGGGAACCACCATCAGAAGAAGGGAAGGTCTTACAATATGTAGACAACCTTCTTATTGCAACCAGAACCAAAGAATCCTGTGTCATTGGGACCGTGAGTCTGTTACATTTCCTAAGACTACAGGAATATCGGGTTTCTAAGAAAAAGGCACAGGTGTTGTTACAACCCCAGGTCACGTACCTGGGGTACGAGATCAGTGCCGGACAACAGATCCTAGGACAAGCCTGGAAAGAGGCCATATGCCAAACCCCCCCGACCACAAACTATAAAGGAACTACGGACATTCTTAGGAATGACGGGGTGGTGCTGACTTTGGATATGTGGTTATGGTCTGCTTGTTAAGCCCCTATATTCCCTGATAGCAGCTAACCAAAAGGATCTCCAGTGGGATGCTGAGTCAGATCGAGCCTTCCATCAGCTGAAGAAAGCCCTGATGTCGGCACCAGCACTGGGACTTCCTGATGTGAGTAAGCCATTTTTTCTATTTTCCCACGAAAAACAAGGAATGGCACTAGGAATATTGGCACAAGATTTGGGACCATACAGATGGGCGGTAGCATACTTCTCCAAACAGCTGGATGCCGCTGCGAAAGGGTGGCCCAGCTGTCTGAGAGCAGTAGCAGCTGTCATTCTAAACATTCAAGAAGCCCGAAAGTTCACTCTAGGCCAGAAAATGACTGTCCTAGTTTCCCATACTGTATCTGCGGTCCTTGAAGCAAAAGGAGGGCATTGGCTTTCCCCACAAAGGTTCCTGAAATATCAAGCTATAATGGTTGAACAGGATGATGTTGAAATCGTGACCACAAACATCATCAATCCGGCCTCATTCCTTGATGGGAACATCAGGGAGCCAGTGAGTCATGACTGCTTGGAAACAATTGAAACCATGTATTCTAGTCAAACGGATCTTAAAGATGTCCCTATCGATGGAGCCGAACATTGGTTCACCGATGGAAGCAGCTATATGTTAAATGGAAGGCGGCATTCCGGATATGCTGTTACCACTTTCGAAAAGGTGATAGAGTCCAGGCCACTATCAGCCGACGTCTCGGCCCAAAAGGCCGAGATCATAGCCCTTACCCGAGCCCTGGAGAGAGCCCAGGGAAGGACTGTAAACATTTGGACTGACTTTAAATATGCCTTTGGGGTGGTACATGCCCATGGAGCAATATGGAAGGAAAGAGGACGGTTACATTCTCATGGAAAAACCATCAAACACAGAAGAGATTTTGAAAATCCTGAATGCAGTCCAACTTCCCGAAAAGGTGGCAATTATGCATATTAAAGCACACCAGAAAGTGAGCACAGAATTGGAAAGAGGAAATGAGCTGGCAGATAGGGAAGCAAAACAAGCAGCTAGAGAAACAATCAAGGTAGAGGGTGCGCTAATTCCTGATGGACAGGTATTTCTAGAAGGTAAACCAGAATACACAAAGGAAGACAGCAAACTTATTAATGATCTAAAGGGATCATATAATGAGGAAGGGTGGGCCAATTACTACCCCTCACACGGGAGGGTAGTAATTCCCTCCTACATGATATGGTCAGTAGTCCGAGAAGAACATAGAAAAAGACACTGGGGGGAGGGGCGGGGGGCGGGGCAGAAGCCCTATATAAAGATCTCATCAGGAACATAATAGCGCGAAACTTATACACTACCGTTAGACAAGTAAGTCAACAATGTGATCTTTGTCTCCAGACTAATCCTAAAGTTGTAAAAGGGCCGAAACTTGAAAAAAATCGGAAAGGGGAATGGTCCGGGACAACATTGGCAGATTGATTTCTCAGAACTCCCTAGAAAAGGGGGTACCGATACTTAGTAGTACTTACTGATACCTTTTCAGGCTGGCCAGAAGCTTCCCCGTGCAGAACTGCTAAAGCCCGGGAAGTAACCAAAATACTGCTCCAGGAAATAGTACCTAGGTTTGGAGTCCCAGCGGTAATGTCCTCGGATAGAGGACCACATTTTGTGTCCAGAATAGTACAAGAAATTAGCCACCATCTAGGGATAGATTGGCAATTACATACCTCTTACCGACCACAATCAAGTGGCCAGGTGGAGAAAATGAATCACCTAATCAAACAACAGATTGTCAAGTTGGGTCAGGAAACTAATCTAACTTGGCCTCAGGCTTTACCATTAGCTCTTATACAAATACGAACCAGACCAAGAGCAAGAGAAGGGCTTAGTCCATTCGAAATTCTATATGGCCGACCCTATGGGGTACAAAAGGGAACATCTTCACAAATTGGTGAAGAAATAATGACCTCCTATATGGTGACACTAAACAAACAATCAAAAAGAATTGAAAAACATGTAATGGGAACACGTAGTAGGGGTCTGGATGGGCCTGTTCACGATATATAACCAGGGGACTATATATATGTCTCTTACAGAAAAAACCCCGGAACCACAGTGGACCGGACCTTTTCAAGTCCTCCTCACCACCTACATGGCAATTAAGGTAGAGGGACAGAACTCCTGCATACACCATACTCGGATCAAGAGAGCCTCTGCAACCTTGTGGAAAGTAACTCCAGACAACAACGAAGACTTGAGACTTAAACTCGTTCGAACGGATAAGGGCAGGAACAATGTGAGTAACAAGTATGTGAGCCAAAAGCAGTAGTGAACCGGTGGGACACCACAGCAAAGGATACCGGGCAAAGAAACCAGGACCGGCCAGTAACTAATATTGCCCAAATCTGTCATCAGTGAAGTTTATATCTTATTTGTCATTTTATTATAGGAAATATAAAACCCATTTTAGTAGGTCACAGAAGGCAGTACATTATCTACAGAAGTAGCTGTACTAATCCTCTAGAACAACTAAATCCTAAAATGACCAATTGTTTAACTGGAATTGTGATTGGGTTTGCAATATTTTCCTGCATTTTACCACTAACTTGTAATCAAAAGGACACCAAATGGCCGTGGTCTCACGCCTACCTTGGGTTTACAGGAAGCATGGGACCACCTTTTAAATGGTCGGGCTTAAACTTGGCCGCTGTGGTTATGCACGAAATGGAAATGTACTCAGGGCATGAGTGGGGCTGGGACAGAGGCAACAGGGATCCTTAATACTACGGTGCCCCCTGTTGTGATCTTCTTGATTAGCTTAGGAATTTTATTAATATTAACTATTATGCTGTACCTATGGGTTTGGAGAATGTTTAAGAAAGTAACACTGTCGTAACTGTGCCCCGATCACGACCAGACTACGCAGTCTCTCTCTCACTCCCCCAACCCTCCAAGAGAACAGGGGGAGATAATATAAAGAAAAACGGCTCGAGGTTTGACATAAGGACAGGGAGAAATCCTTAAAGTTACCGTTACGGGCAAAACAGACTCCTCTTGGGGAAAACTATTCATTTATTACTACAAACAGCAAGATAATGAGACAGAGAACAAGATAACCTCCCTCCACCCCTCCCTCTTCCCAAGCTTAACATTATCTCTACTACCTTCCCCCCCCCGAGTTGCACAGGAAAGGGAAGAGGGAATGGGGATGGCGGTCAGTTCATCACACGTTGTTTTACGCCGCTGCTTCATGGTTGTGGGAAGACCTCCTCACATTCCTCCCCTGCCCTGTTGTGGGGTCCCTCCCATACATCACAGTCCTTCGTGAAACTGCTCCGGCGTGGGTCATCTCTTCCACGGAGTGCAGTCTCTCCAGAATGGCTGTCCCAGCGGGCCCTCCACGGGCCGATTCGGGCCCAGTCAGCAGCCTGGCAAGAGGCCAGAGGGTGAGGCCTGCAAGGCCCATGAGGCCTGTGCCTCCCCCTCTGTGCCTCTGCCCCCGCTCAGCTTCTTCACATCTTCTCTTCCCTCTTTTTTTTTTTTCTTCTGTTTTCCCCTTCTTAAATATGTTATCGCAGAGGCGTTATCACGGAACATTCTGCTACCAATCGGCTCAGCTTTGGCCAGCAGCGGGTCCGCCCTAGGCCTGGCAGAATCCACTGAACAAAGGGGAGTGACTTCTAGCAGTTTCCTACAGAAGCTACCACATTAGCCCCCCCTCCCCCCAACAAAACCGTGTATGATGCTTCATATCATTCAGGGAAACTGTTTAAGTAAAAGAATTTACTTAGTGTGATAAAAAGGGGGGATTGATATAGGGGACCACGTAGAAATGGGGACAATAAGTTAATCACAACTATATATATATGCACTTAAAGAATTGCTGTAGTTCAGCCCCAATCAGGACCAGACTACACAGTCTCTCTCTCACTCCCCGCCCCCAAGAGAACAGGGGGAGATTTGGTAAACAAAAGAAAACCAGGGAAAAAACCAAACACGTGGGTTGAGATTGAACAAAAAGTAAATTTAACAGTAATGACAGAAGAAAACAAAACAGTGATGCAATACAAATACAGTATAATGGCTTACAACAAATCTCCACACTTAGTTTCTTCCAAGCAGCAGGAGGCTCCCTTCAGCACCCTCCTCGCTTATATACTGAGCATGATGTCAGATGGGATGGAACAGCCCTTTGGCTAATTTGGGTAAATTAACCCCAGCTGTTAGCTAATTAGTTAACTATCCCAGCCATAGGAGCTACCAGCTGCAGTTCTCCACCCAGCTCAGGTAAATATTAGCTCTATCCTAGCCAGAACCAGGACAAGAATATAGTTACAAAACATAGTCACGTAACCATATAGCTTAGAGAAACAATTAATGGAGGAGGAAGTCTGTTTTTTTTTCCTTTTCCTGACGAAGGACTCATTTGTAAGGAGTGAGAAACAGTCTCGCATTATCTCAAGGGAGTGATTAGAAAGAACAAGAATTCAAAACCAGGATGGCATGTGTCACAAATACGTCTATAAACCTCTTTGCTAAAGGAAAACAGATGGTTAACAAGGACATGAATCAGCTCAAGCTGATAAGAACACTGCAAGCTTGCAGGATCATTGCATTCTAGGCTAAAGGTGAAAAGTACACCATGAAGAAGACCTACGGCCTTCATCCCAAAGACCACCAAAGACCCCTGCCCACAATTATTGGGAGAATTTGCGCAAGCGCGAAGGACTGATAAGCTAATTAGCATACGAAGCAAGAGTAGGTGGGTTTAGGTAATGAATATGTCTAGGCGTCAATTGAATATTCATTGTTTTATTGTATAAAAATGGGACGGTTTTCTACCTCGGGCATGCACGCTTGTGGTGGAGCGATCCCCCGTGCATCTGCACGCAATAAACATACCTAGTTTATAACTACCGAGTTACAGAGTCCATTTCCGTATGTCAATAGTAAGTGTCAGAATCCTGGTGATGCAGGAAAGCCGAGAGACCCAATGTTTTAGAGCTTGTAGATGCGGTGGGAAGAGTCGGTGAGGAGCAGCAAGAACTTTCAGAGCAGGCACTTCTGGTGTTGGAGTAATCGTCTGATGTTCGGGACTTATAAGATTTATTCTCAGAGGGCTGCCAGGTTGACTTGGTGGCAAATGTCAGAGTCCTGTTGGCCTAGGGAAGCCCAGAGCAATCGTCTGACGTTGGGGATAGTCCTAGTCAGTCCTAGACCACCAGGACTCCGACATTTTCCACCATTTCAAGCCGGCAGCCCTGTGAGCAGCTCTTGCTGCTCCTCACCGGTTGTTGACGCCACATCTACAACACCACAGACATTGGGGCTCCGGGCTTTCCCTGACGAACAGCGCTTCGACGTTTACATCAGTCGAACGGAATTTCCCCTGAAAAGTACCCTAAAAATCATGAACGTCAGATGATTGCTCCCACACCAAAAGTGCCAGCAACTAAAGCTCTTGCTGCTCCTCACCCACCCTTAACACCGCATCTTCAGGACCACAGACATTGGGAATCCGGGCATTCCCTGACGAAAATGCTTTGACATTTACCATCAATTGCACGGAAGTGCCCTCTGAAAAAATACCCTAAAAATCACGAACGTCGGACGATTGCTCCCACACCAAAAGTGCTAGTAACTAAAGCTCTTGCTGCTCCTCACCAGCCGCTGACGCCGCATCTACAGTACCACAGACACTGGGGCTCCGGGCTTTCTCTGATGAACAGGGCTTCGACGTTTACCAACAACTGCACAGAAGCGCCCACAGAAAATATATCCTAAAATCACGAAAGTCGGACTATTGCTCCCACACCAAAAGTGCTAGCAACTAAAGCTCTTGCTGCTCCTCACCAGCCGCTGATGCCGCATCTACAGTACCACAGACACTGGGGCTCCAGGGTTTCCCTGACAAACAGTCCTTCGAAATTTACCATCAACAGCACAGGACCAGCACTGACAAAATCCACTAAAAATCACGAACATTGGACGATTGCTCCCACACCACAGCTGCCAGCAACTAAAGCACTTGCTGCTCCTCACCGGCATTTGACGTCGCATCTACAGCATCACAGACATTGGGGTTCTGGGCTTTTCATGACCAACAGCGCATCGACGTATAACATAAAATGCACAGGGCCGCCCACTGACAAAATACCCTAAAAATCACGAAGGTCTGCATATTGCTCCGACACCAGAATTGGCAGCAATTCAAGCTCTTGCTGCCCCTCACCGGACTTTGATGCTGCACCTACACCACCAGAGACATTGGGGCTCTGGGCTTTCCATGACCAACAGCCTTTCGACATTTACCATCAACTGGACGGAATAATGCCCATTGAAAAATTACCCTAAAAATCACGAACGTGGGACAATTGTTCCCACACCAAAAGTGCCAGCCACTCAAGCTCTTGCTGCTCCTCAGCGGCCGTTGACACCGCATCTACAGCAGCACAGACACTGGGGCTCTGGGCTTTCCCAGATGAACAGCGCTTCGACTTTTACCATCAACTGCACGGAAGCGCCCACAGAAAAAAATATCCCAAAATCACAAAAGTCGGACAATTGCTCCCATACCAAAAGTGCCAGCAACTAAAGCACTTGTTGCTCCTCACCGGCAGTTGACTCTGCATCTACAGCACCACAGACATTGGGGTCTGGGCTTTTCATGACCAACAGTGCTTCGACGTTTACCATCAACTGCATAGGTGCACCCACGAAAAAAAATACCATAAAAGGTACGAATGTCAGACGATTGCTCCCACAGCAAAAGTGCCAGCAACTCAAGCTCTTGCTGCTCCTCACCGGCCGTTCACGCCGCATCTACAGCATCACAGACAATGGGGCTTCTGGCTTTTCCGGACGAACAGCGCTTCGAAGTTTCCCATCAACTGCCGTCCACTGAAAAAATACCCTAAAAATCACGAATGTCGCACGATTGCTCCCACACCAACCGTGCCAGACACTAAAGCTCTTTCTGCACCTCACCAGCCATTGATGCCGCATCTACAGCACCACAGACATTGGGGCTGCGGGCTTTCCCTGACGAACAGTGTTTCGACGTTTACATCAGTCGCACGGAAGTTCCCCTGAAAAGTACCCTAAAAATCACGAACGTCAGACCATTGCTCCCACACCACAACTGCCAGCAACTCAAGCTCTTGCTGCTCCTCAGCGGCCATTCACGCCGGTTCTACAGCACCAGCGACACTGGGGCTTCGGGATTTCCCTGACGAACAGCGCTTCGACGTTTACCATCAACTGCACGGAAGCGCCCACTGACAAAATACCCTAAAAATCAAGAACGTCAGACGATTGCTCCCACACCAAAAGTGCCAGCAACTCAAGCTCTTGCTGCTCCTCACCGACCGTTGATGCTGTACATACAGCACCACAGACACTGCAGCTCCAGGCTTTCCCTGATGAACACCGCTTCCACGTTTACCATCAACTGCACAAAAGCGCCCACTGAAAAAATACACTAAATATCACGAACGTCAGACGATTGCTCCCACACCAAAACTGCTAGCAACTAAAGCTCTTGCTGCTCGTCAGCGGCCGTTGACGTCGCATCTACAGCAGCACAGACATTGGGGCTCCGGGCTTTCCCTGACGAACAGCGCTTCAACGTTTCCCGTCAACTGCACAGGGCCTCCCAGGGAAAAAATACCCTAAAAATCACGAACGTCAGACGATTGCTCCCACACCAAAAGTGCTAGCAACTCAAGCTCTTGCTGCTCCTCACCGCCGTTTCCACCGCATCTACAGCACCACAGACATTGGGGCTCCGGGCTTTTCATGACCAACAGAGCTTCGAAGTTTACCATTAAGTACTAAAGCCCGCCCTCTTACAAAATGCCCTAAAAATCACGAATGTTGGACCATTGCTCCCACAGCAAAAGTGCCAGCCACTCAAGCTCTTGCTGCTACTCCCCGGCCGTTGACGCCTCATCTACAGCACTACAGACAATGGGGCTCTGGGCTTTTCCTGACCAACAGTGCATCGACGTCTAGTATGAATTGCACGGAACCACGCACTGAAAAAATACCCTAAAAGTCACGAATATCAGATGATTGCTCCCACACCAAAAGTGCCACCAACTAAAGCTCTTGCTGCTCCTCACAGGCTGTTGACACCGCATCTACAGCACCACCGACACTGGGGCTTCGGGCTTTCCCTGACCCACAGCGCTTCGACTTTTACCATCAACGGCACGGAAGCGCCCACGGAAAAAAAACCACAAAAAATCACAAACATCGGACGATTGCTCCAACACCGAAAGTGCCAGCAACGCAGGCTCTTGCTGCTCCTCACCTCCCCTTCACACGGCATCTACAGCACCACAGACACTGAGGCTCCGGACTTCCCATGAAGAACAGCGCTTCGACGTTTACCATCAACTGCACAGGGCTGCCCACTTCCAAAATGCCCCAAAATTCACGAACGTCGGATGATTCCTCCCACAGCAAAAGTGCCAGCCACTCAAGCTCTTGCTGCTCCTCAGCGGCCTTTGACGCTGCATCTGCAGCACCACCGACACTGGGGCTCTGGGCTTTCCCTGACCAACTCTGCTTCGACGTTTACCATCAACTGCAGGGAAGAGCCCACTGAAAAAAAAACACTAAAAATCATGAACTTCAGACGATTGCTCCCACACCAAAAGTGCCAATAACTAAAGCTCTTGCTGCTCCTCACCGGCCGTTGACGCCTCTTCTACAGCACCACAGACACTGGGGCTGTGGTCTTTCCCTGACCAACAGCGCTTCGACATTATCATAAAATGCACAGGAGTACCCACTAAAAACATTACCCTAAAAATCACGAACGTCGGACGATTGCTCCCACACCAAAAGTGCCAGCAAATAAAGCTCTTGCTCCTCCTCACCGCCCCTTCACACCGCACCTACAGCACCACATACACTGGGGCTCCCGGCTTTCCCTGATGAACAGCGCTTCGACGTTTACCATCAACTGCACAGGGCCGCCCACTTACAAAATGCCCTAAAAATCATGTACGTGGGACGATTGCTCCCACACCAAAAGTGCCAGCCACTCAAGCTCTTGCAGCTCCTCACCGGCTGTTGTCGCAGCATCTACAGCACAGACACTGGTGCTTCAGGCTTTCCCTGATGAACAGCGTTTCGAAGTTTACCATCAACTGCACTGAAGCGCCCACTGAAGAAATTACACTAAAAATCATGAACATGGGATGATTGTTCCCACACCAAACGTGCCAGCAACTCAGGCTCTTGCTGCTCCTCACCCACCCTTCACACCGCATCTACAGGACACCAGACACTGGGGCTCTGGGCTTTCCCTGATGAACAGCTCCCACACTACACAGGGCCTCCCACTTACAAAATGCTTCAAAAACCACGAACATTGCACGATTACTACCCCATCAAAAGTGCCAGCAACTAAACCTCTTGCTGGCCCTCACTGGCCGCTGACGCTGCAACTACAGCACCACAGACACTGGGGCTCTCGGCTTTCCATGGCCAACAGCACTTCGATGTTTGCCATCAACTGCAGGGAAGAGCCCACTGAAAACATACCCTAAAAATCACGAACGTCGGACGATTGCTCCCACACCACAAGTGCCAGCAACTAAAGCTCTTGCTGCTCCTCACCGGCCGTTGACGCCACACGTACAGCACCAGAGACACTGGGGATTCAGGCTTTCCCTGACGAACAACGCTTCAACTTTTAACATAAACTGTAGGAAAACGCCCACGAAAAACATTACCCTAAAAAGTATGAATGTCGGAAAATTCCTCCGACACCAAAAGTGGCAGACACTCAAGCTCTTGCTGCTCCTCAGCGGCCATTGGCAGTGCACCTACAGCAGCACAGACATTGGGGCTCCGGGCTTTCCCTGACGAACAGGGCTTCGACGTTTACCACCAGCTGCACAACAGCGCCCCTGAAAAAAAACACGAAAAAATCACAAACGTCGGACGATTGCTCCCACACCAAAAGTGCCAGCCACTCAAGATGTTGCTGCTCCTCAGCGGCCATTGGCAGCGCACCTACATCACCACAGACACTGGGGCTTCAGGTTTTCCCTGACGAACAGGGCTTCGACGTTTGCCACGAGCTGCACGTGGGCGCCCCCTGAAAAAAAACCCCGAAAAATCACGAACGTCGGATGATTGCTCCCACACCAAAAGTGCCAGCCACTCAAGCTCTTGCTGCTCCTCGGCGGCCATTGGCAGCGCATCCACAGCACTACAGACCTTGGGGCTGCGGGCTTTCCCTGAGGAGCAGGGCTTCAACGTTTGCCACCAGCTGCACCTGGGCTACCCACTGATAAAATGCCCTAAAAATCACGAACGTGGGACGATTGTCCCCACAACAAAAGTGCCAGCAACTGAAGCTCTTGCTGCACCTTACCGGCTGTTGACGCCTCATCTACAGCACCAGAGACACTGGGACTCCAGGCTTTCCCTGACGTACAGCGCTTCGACGTTTACCATCAGCTGCATGGGAGAACCCACTAAAAACAATACCCTAAAAATCACGAACATCGGACAATTGCTCTCACACCAAAAGTGCCAGCAACTAAAGCTCTTGCTGCTCCTCACCCGCCCTTCACACCGCATCTACAGCACCACAGACATTGGGGCTCCGGGCTTTCCCTGACCAACAGCGCTTTGATGTTTACCATTAACTGCACAGCGCCGCCCACTGATAAAATGCCCTAAAAATTACGACCTTTGGATGATCGCTCCCACACCAAAAGTGCCAGCAACTAAAGCTCTTGCTGCACCTTACCGGCTGTTGACGCCTCATCTACAGCACCAGAGACACTGGGACTCCAGGCTTTCCCTGACGTACAGCGCTTCGACGTTTACCATCAGCTGCATGGGAGAACCCACTAAAAACAATACCCTAAAAATCACGAACGTCGGACAATTGCTCTCACACCAAAAGTGCCAGCAACTAAAGCTCTTGCTGCTCCTCACCCGCCCTTCACACCGCATCTACAGCACCACAGACATTGGGGCTCCGGGCTTTCCCTGACCAACAGCGCTTTGATGTTTACCATTAACTGCACAGCGCCGCCCACTGATAAAATGCCCTAAAAATTACGACCTTTGGATGATTGCTCCCACACCAAAAGTGCCAGCAACTAAAGCTCTTGCTGCTTCTCACAGGCCTTTGATGCCTCATCTACAGCACCACAGACACTGGCTCCAGTGGGGCTGCGGACTTTCCCTGATGAAGAGTGCTTCGACGCTTCCCATAAACTGCACAGGAGTACCCACTAAAAACATTACCCTAAAAATCACGAACGTCGGACGATTGCTCCCACACCAAAAGTGCCAGCAACTTAAGCTCTTACTGCTCCTCACCGGCTGTTGTCGCAGCATCTACAACAACACAGACACTGGTGCTTCAGGCTTTCCCTGATGAACAGCGTTTCGAAGTTTACCATCAACTGCACTGAAGCGCCCACTGAAGAAATTACACAAAAAATCACGAACGTGGGACGATTGCTCCCACACCAAAAGTGCCAGACACTCAAGCTCTTGCTGCTCCTCAGCGGCCATTGGCAGCGCACCTACAGCAGCACAGACGTTGGGGCTCAGGGCTTTCCCTGACGAACAGGGCTTCGATGTTTACCACCAGCTGCACCTGGGCGCTCACTGAAAAAAACCCCAAAAAATCACGAATGTCGGAGCATTGCTCTCACACCAAAAGTGCCAGCCACTCAAGCTCTTGCTGCTCCTCAGCGGCCATTGGCAGTCCACCTACCGCACCAGAGACATTGGGGCTCCGGGCTTTCCCTGACAAACAGGGCTTCGACGTTTACCACCAGCTACACGTGGGTGCCCGGAGCCCCAATGTCTGTGCTGCTGTAGGTGCGCTGCCAATGGCCGCTGAGGAGCAGCAAGAGCTTGAGTGGCTTGCACTTTTGGTGTGGGAGCAGTCGTGTGACGTTCATAATTTTTCGGAATTTTTTTTCAGTGGGCGCCCAGGTGCAGCTGGTGGTAAACGTCGAAGCCCTGTTTGTCAGGGAATCCTCGGAGCCCCAATGTCTGTGGTGCTGTAGATGCACTGCGAATGGCCGCTGAGGAGCAGCAAGAGCTTGAGTGGCTGGCGCTTTTGGTGTAGGGTCTGTCGGCTGACGTTTGTGATTTTTAAGATTCTTGCTCATTGGGCGGCCAGCTTTGCTAATGTTAAATGTCAGAGTCCCGGTGGTGTAGAAAATCCCGCAGCCCCAGCATCTGTGAGCCTGTAGGTGCTTTGGCAACAGCTGTGGACGAGCAGCAAGAGCTTTCCGAGCTGGCACTTCTAGTGTGGGATCTAATCGAGTTACATTTGGGATTTTTAATATTTTTGCTCACTGGGTGGCCGGGTGGACATGGTGGCGAACATCGGAGTCCTATTCGTCTAGGAAAGCCCACAGCTCCGATTTTTGAGGACTGTCCTGGTTCTGGCTAGGATAGAGTTAATATTCCCCTGAGCTGGGTGGAGAACTGCACCTGGTAGCCCCTATGGCTGGGATAGTTAACTAATTAGCTAACAGCTGGGGTTAATTTACCCAAATTAGCCAAAGGGCTGTTCCATCCCATCTGACATCATGCTCAGTTTATAAGTGAGGAGGGTGCTGAAGGGAGCCTCCTGCTGCTTGGAAGAAACTAGGTGTGGAGGTTTGTTGTAAGCCATTATACTGTATTTGTGTTTCATGACTGTTTTGTTTTCTTCTGTCACTACTGTTAAATTTACTTTTTGTTCAATCTCAGCCCACGGGGTTTTTTTTTCCTGGTTTTCTTTTGTTTACCAGTTGTCCCCCTGTTCTCTCGGAGGGTGGGGGGGAGTGAGAGAGAGAGAGACTGCCTAGTCTGGTCCGGGTAGGGGCTGAACTAGGACAGTTATTTTGGCGCCCAACGTGGGGCTCGAAGGGTTGAGATAATAACAGATCTGACTTCTTGGTTTTTGCTTGAAAGAAATTTGTTTCTACACACTCATTGTAGTGGTTGTCAGTTATTGGTCATGATGTTGCAGTGGTTGGTTATGTAGTTGTATTGTCTGCGCTCTTATACGTACTATGTGTTCCCAATGGTGGTGTTTATCACCTCAGGGAAAATGATGAGAGTTATCCTTCTCTTATACTATGCCATATCCATCTATGACATGGTGACATCAATGGCCTTAGAGATAAATTGGTATTCCTATGTGGACAGCTTCCCGATTTCTTTCACTTCCAGGGTAGTTAAACCACTTTATGAGAACTTTGAAGATCTGGGGGATATTCAAGCCACTCTGATGGTGTTGTTATGTATCTTGAATGTGTGCCAAGTCTTGTCTAGGGCTGCAAACCCACTTTTTGGGAATCTCCTCCCGACCTTTACCCTAAGGCAAGATACTAATCCGTGGCATGGTATGAGGGAGAACAAACTGACCTGCAATGTAGGGACTCAAACTCCAGCAACAGGCACTGCAGCTGCATCAGAGGGTGAACCCGTGCTAGTATCAGTTGGCCCTGTATACAAGAAGACTTGGAAGTGGAAGTCAGCTGGTTTAGTGAGGGATGAAGAAGCCCCTTCTAGGAGGGAGCAGGAGGAAGAAGAGGAAGGTTTATTTGCTTCATGCCAAGGAAGAACTCGGCAGGCAGGCTCTTCCTCAGAGGAAGAACTCCTAAAGGAGACAGTGAGCACCCGATTTCTACCCCTGAGCGAGCTGTGAGACATGCAAAAAGATTTTAGCCATCATCCTGGGGAGCACTTTATCAGCTGGCTGCTGCGGTGCTGGGATAATGGGGCCAATAGCCTCCAGAGGCTGAGGGCTTGTCTCCCTTTTCCAACTGCTTTCTCAATGCTTGCTTCTCTAGAAATGGATCCCAGTTGCCTAGCTTCTCTGCCCTCTGATTCCAAGCTATTGGCCAATAGCCTCCAGAGGCTGAGGGCTTGTCTCCCTTTTCCAACTGCTTTCTCAATGCTTGCTTCTCTAGAAATGGATCCCAGTTGCCTAGCTTCTCTGCCCTCTGATTCCAAGCTATTGGCCAATAGCCTCCAGAGGCTGAGGGCTTGTCTCCCTTTTCCAACTGCTTTCTCAATGCTTGCTTCTCTAGAAATGGATCCCAGTTGCCTAGCTTCTCTGCCCTCTGATTCCAAGCTATTGGCCAATAGCCTCCAGAGGCTGAGGGCTTGTCTCCCTTTTCCAACTGCTTTCTCAATGCTTGCTTCTCTAGAAATGGATCCCAGTTGCCTAGCTTCTCTGCCCTCTGATTCCAAGCTATTGGCCCCATTATCCCAGCACCGCAGCAGCCAGCTGATAAAGTGCTCCCCAGGATGATGGCTAAAATCTTTGCATGTCTCACAGCTCGCTCAGGGGTAGAAATCGGGTGCTCACTGTCTCCTTTAGGAGTTCTTCCTCTGAGGAAGAGCCTGCCTGCTGAGTTCTTCCTTGGCATGAAGCAAATAAACCTTCCTCTTCTTCCTCCTGCTCCCTCCTAGAAGGGGCTTCTTCATCCCTCACTAAACCAGCTGACTTCCACTTCCAAGTCTTCTTGTATACAGGGCCAACTGATACTAGCACGGGTTCACCCTCTGATGCAGCTGCAGTGCCTGTTGCTGGAGTTTGAGTCCCTACATTGCAGGTCAGTTTGTTCTCCCTCATACCATGCCACAGATTAGTATCTTGCCTTAGGGTAAAGGTTGGGAGGAGATTCCCAAAAGTGGGTTTGCAGCCCTAGACAAGACTTGGCACGCATTCAAGATACATAACAACACCATCAGAGTGGCTTGAATATCCCCCAGATCTTCAAAGTTCTCATAAAGTGGTTTAACTACCCTGGAAGTGAAAGAAATCGGGAAGCTGTCCACATAGGAATACCAATTTATCTCTAAGGCCATTGATGTCACCATGTCATAGATGGATATGGCATAGTATAAGAGAAGGATAACTCTCATCATTTTCCCTGAGGTGATAAACACCACCATTGGGAACACATAGTACGTATAAGAGCGCAGACAATACAACTACATAACCAACCACTGCAACATCATGACCAATAACTGACAACCACTACAATGAGTGTGTAGAAACAAATTTCTTTCAAGCAAAAACCAAGAAGTCAGATCTGTTATTATCTCAACCCTTCGAGCCCCACGTTGGGCGCCAAAATAACTGTCCTAGTTCAGCCCCTACCCGGACCAGACTAGGCAGTCTCTCTCTCTCACTCCCCCCACCCTCCGAGAGAACAGGGGGACAACTGGTAAACAAAAGAAAACCAGGAAAAAAAACCCCTGTGGGTTGAGATTGAACAAAAAGTAAATTTAACAGTAGTGACAGAAGAAAACAAAACAGTCATGAAACACAAATACAGTATAATGGCTTACAACAAACCTCCACACCTAGTTTCTTCCAAGCAGCAGGAGGCTCCCTTCAGCACCCTCCTCACTTATAAACTGAGCATGATGTCAGATGGGATGGAACAGCCCTTTGGCTAATTTGGGTAAATTAACCCCAGCTGTTAGCTAATTAGTTAACTATCCCAGCCATAGGGGCTACCAGGTGCAGTTCTCCACCCAGCTCAGGGGAATATTAACTCTATCCTAGCCAGAACCAGGACAGTCCTCAAAAATCGGAGCTGTGGGCTTTCCTAGACGAATAGGACTCCGATGTTCGCCACCATGTCCACCCGGCCACCCAGTGAGCAAAAATATTAAAAATCCCAAATGTAACTCGATAGATCCCACACTAGAAGTGCCAGCTCGGAAAGCTCTTGCTGCTCGTCCACAGCTGTTGCCAAAGCACCTACAGGCTCACAGATGCTGGGGCTGCGGGATTTCCTGCACCACCAGGACTCTGACATTTAACATTAGCAAAGCTGGCAGCCCAATGAGCAAAAATCCTAAAAATCACAAACGTCAGCCGACAGACCCTACACCAAATGTGCCCGTTCTCAAAGACCTTGCTGCTCCTCACCGGCTCTTGCCACCGCATCTACAGGCCCACAAACATTGCGGCTCCAGTCTTTCCTGGACCGCCAGGACTCCCATGTTTCATACTATCTACACACAGAGTCTAGTGAGTAAAAATCCTAAAAATCACGAACGTCGGACCATAGATCCCACACCACAAGTGTTAGCTCTGAAAGCTCTTGCTTGTCCTCACCGACTCTTGCCACTGCACCTACATGCCCAGATACACTGAGGCTCCGAGCTTTCCTGGCGCACCAGGACTGCGACCTTTGACACCACGTACACTCGGCTGCCCGCTGAGCAGAAATCTTAAAAAACACAAACGTCGAGTGATAGATACCACACCAGAAGTGCCAGCTCTGAAAGCTCTTCTTGCTCCTCACCGGCTCTTGCCACTGCATGTATAGGCCCACAAACACTGGGGCTGTGGGATTTCCTAGACCACCAGGACTCCGACGTTTACCATTACCTAGAGGTGACCATCCAGTGAGAACAGATGTTAAAAATCATGAATGTGGGATGATAGATTCCACACCAGAAATGCCAGCTTAAAAATCTCTCGCTGCTCCGCAACGGGTCTGGACACCACATCTACAGGCCTAGAAACATTTGAGCTCCGGGATTTCCTAGACCACCAGGACTCCTACATTTAACACCAGCTCCAGCTGTCCGCCTAGTGTTAAAACACATCTTAAAAATGATGAACGTCGGACAGCTGCTCCCACACCAGAAGTGTCAACTCTGTAAGTTCTTGCTCCTTCTCACCAGCTCTAGGCACCACATCTACAGGCCCACAAACAATGGGGATCCGGCATTTCCTGGGACACCAGGACTCTGACATTGACCATCACCTCAACTCGGCAGTCCCCTTTGAAGAAAATCTTTAAAATCACAAACGTCAGAAAACGGCTCCACACCAGAAGTGACATTTCTGAAAGCTCTTGCTTCTCCTGCCCGGCTCTTGCCACCGCATCTACAGGCTCACAAACATAGGGGGTTCGAAATTTCCTAGAACAACAGCACTCCGAATTTTACACCATGTCATTACCGCCGCCGAGTGAAAAATCGCTTCTATATCACGAACGTCGGACCATTGCTCCCACACCAAAAGTGCCAGACACTCAAGCTCTTGCTGCTCCTCAGTGGCCATTGGCAGCGCACCTACAGCAGCACAGACATTGGGGCTCTGGGCTTTCCCTGACGAACAGGGCTTCGAAGTTTACCACCAGCTGCACCAGGGCTCTCACTGAGAAAAAAACCCCAAAAAATTACAAACCTCGGACGATTGCTCCCACAACAAAAGTGCCAGACACTCAAGCTCTTGCTGCTCCTCAGCGGGCATTTACAGCGCACCTACAGCAGCACAGACATTGGGGCTCCGGGCTTTCCCTGAGGAGCAGGGCTTCGACGTTTACCACCAGCTGCACCTGGGCGCCCACTGAAAAAAAACCCCGAAAAATCACGAACGTCGGACCATTTCTCCCACACCAAAAGTGCCAGCCACTCAAGCTCTTGCTGCGCCTCAGCGGAAATTGGCAGCGCACCTACAGCAGCACAGACATTGGGGCTCCGGGCTTTCCCTGACGAACAGGGCTTCGACGTTTACCATCAGCTGCACGTGGGCGCTCCCTTAAAAAAAAACACCCCAAAAAATCACGAACGTCGGACGATTGCACCCACACCAAAAGTGCCAGACACTCAAGCTCTTGCTGCTCCCCAGCGGCCATTGGCAGTGCACCTACAGCAGCACACACATTGTGGCTCCGGGCTATCCCTGAGGAACAGGGCTTCGACGTTTACCACCACCTACACGTGGGCGCTCAGTGAAAAAAACCCCAAAAAAATCACGAACGTCGGACCATTGCTCCCACACCAAAAGTGCCAGCCACTCTAGCTCTTGCTGCTCCTCAGCGGCCATTGGCAGTGCACCTGCCGCAGCAGAGACATTGGGGCTCCAGTCTTTCCCTGACGAACAGGGCTTCGACGTTTACCACCAGCTGAACCTGGGCGCTCCCTGTAAAAAAACCCTGAAAAATCACGAGCGTCGGACGATTGCTCCCACACCAAAAGGGCAAGCCACTCAAGCTCTTGCTGCTTCTCAGCGGCCATTGGTAGTGCACCTACAGCAGCACAGACATTGGGGCTCTGGGCTTTCCCTGAGGAGCAGGGTTTCGACGTTTACCACCAGCTGCACGTGGGCGCTCCCTAAAAAGAAACCCCGAAAAATCACGAACGTTGGACCATTGCTCCCACACCAAAAGTGCCAGCCACTCAAGCTCTTGCTACTCCTCAGCGGCCATTGGCAGTACACCCACAGCACCACAGACTTTAGGACTCCGTGCTATCCCTAAGGAACAGGGCTTCGATGTTTACCACGAACTGCACCTTGGCGCCCCATGAAAAAAAACCCCAAATAACCACGAACGTCGGATGATTGCTCCCACACCAAAAGTGCCAGACACTCAAGTTCTTGCTGCTCCTCAGCGGCCATTGGCAGTGCACCTACAGCAACACAGACATTGGGGCACCAGGCTGTCCCTGATGAAGAGGGCTTCCATGTTTACCACCAGCTGCACGTGGGCGATCCCTGAAAAAAAACCCTGAAAAATCACGAACGTCGGACGATTGCTCCCACACCAAAAGTGCCAGCCACTCAAGCTCTTGCTGGTCCTCAGCGGCCATTGGCAGCGCATCTACAGCAGCACACACATTGTGGCTCCGGGCTTTCCCTGACAAACAGGGCTTCGACATTTACCACCAGCTGCACCATGGCGCCGCCTGAAAAATAAGCCCGAAATATCACGAACGTTGGACCATTGCTCACCACAAAAAGTGCCAGACACTCAAGCTCCTGCTCCTCCTCAGCAGCCATTGGCAGTGCACCTACAGCAGCAGAGACATTGGGGCTCCGGGCTTTCCCTGACGAACAGGGCTTCGACGTTTACCACAAGCTGCACAAGGGCGCTCCTTGAAAAAAAACCCCAAAGAATCACGGACGTCGGACCATTGCTCCCACACCACAAGTGCCAGCCACTCAAGCTCTTGCTGCTCCTCAGCGGCCATTGGCAGCGCACCTACAGCACCACAGATATTGGGGCTCCGGGCTTTCCCTGAGGAGTAGGGCTTCGACATTTACCACCAGCTGCACAAGGGCGCTCACTGAAAATACCCCGAAAAATCACTAACGTCGGACGATTGCTCCCACACCAAAAGTGCCAGCCACTCAAGCTCTTGCTGGTCCTCAGCGGCCATTGGCAGTGCACCTACAGCACCACAGACTGTAGGACTCCCTGCTATCCCTGAAGAACAGGGCTTCTACGTTTACCACCAGCTGCACCACGGCGCCCCCTGAAAAAAAACCCCGAAAAACCACAAACGTCGGAAGATTGCTCCCACACCAAAAGGGCCAGCCACTCAAGCTCTTGAAGCTCCTCAGTGGCCATTGGCAGCGCACCTACAGCACCACAGACATTGGGGCTCCGGGCTTTCCCTGAGGAGCAGGTCTTCGACGTTTACCACCATCTGCACTTGATCGCTCCCTGATAAAAAACCCAAAAAATCACGAACATCGGACGATTGCTCCCACACCAAAAATGCCAGCCACTCAAGCTCTTGCTGCTCCTCAGCGGCCATTAGCACTCCACGTACTGCACCAGAGACATTGAAGCTCTGGTCTTTCCCTGAGGAGCAGGGATTCGACGTTTACCACCAGCTGCACCAGAGCGCCCCCTGAAAAACAACCCCAAAAAATCACGAACGTCAGAAGATTGCTCCCACACCAAAAGTGCCAGCCACTCAAGCTCTTGCTGGTCCTCAGCGGACATTGGCAGCGCAGCTATACCAGCACAGATATTGGGGCTCCAGGCTTTCCCTGACGAACAGGGCTTCGACGTTTACCACCAGCTGCACTTGATCGCTCCCTGATAAAAAAACCCAAGAAATCACGAACGCCGGACGATTGCTCCCACACCAAAAGTGTCAGCCACTCAAGCTCTTGCTGCTCCTCAGCGGACATTGGCAGCGCAGCTATACCAGCACAGATATTGGGGCTCCAGGCTTTCCCTGACGAACAGGGCTTCGACGTTTACCACCAGCTGCACCTAGGCGTCTCCTGAAAATAACCCCGAAGAAACACGAACGTCGGACAATTGCTCCCACACCAAAAGTGCCAGCCACTCAAGCTCTTGCTGCTCCTCAGCAGCCGTTCGCACTCCACGTACCGCACCAGAGACATTGAGGCTCTGGTCTTTCCCTGACGAACAGGGCTTCGACGTTTACCACCAGCTGCACATGGGCACCGACTGAAAAAAAACCTGAAAAATCAAAAACGTCGGACCATTGCTCCCACACCAAAAGTGCCAGCCACTCAAGCTCTTGCTGCTCCTCAGCGGCCATTGGCAGCGCACCTACAGCAGCAGAGACATTGGGGCTCCGGGCTTTCCCTGACGAACAGGGCTTCGACCTTTACCACCAGCTGCACAAGGGCGCTACCTGAAAAAAAACCCCGAAGAATCACGGACGTCGGACAATTGCTCCCACACCAAAAGTGCCAGCCACTCAAGCTCTTGCTGCTCCTCAGCGGCCATTGGCAGTGAACATACAGCAGCACACACACTGGGGCTCCGGGCTTTCCCTGACGAACAGGGCTTCGACGTTTACCACCAGCTGCACCACGGCGCCCCCTCAAAACAATCCCCGAAAAATCACAAACGTCGGAAGATTGCTCCCACACCAAAAGGGCCACACACTCAAGCTCTTGCTGCTCCTCAGCAGCCGTTCGCACTCCACGTACCGCACCAGAGACATTGAGGCTCCGGTCTTTCCCTGACGAACAGGGCTTCGACGTTTACCACCAGCTGCACGTGGTCGCCCCCTGAAAAAAAACCCCGAAAAATCACGAACGTCGGACCATTGCTCCCACACCAAAAGTGCCAGCCACTCAAGCTCTTGCTGCTCCTCAGCGGCCATTGGCAGCGCACCTACAGCAGCACAGACATTGGGGCTCTGGGCGTTCCCTTAAGAACAGGGCTTCCACGTTTACCACCAGCTGCACCTGGGCGTCTCCTGAAAATAACCCCGAAGAAACACGAACGTCGGACAATTGCTCCCACACCAAAAGTGCCAGCCACTCAAGCTCTTGCTGCTCCTCAGCAGCCGTTCGCACTCCACGTACCGCACCAGAGACATTGAGGCTCCGGTCTTTCCCTGACGAACAGGGCTTCGACGTTTACCACCAGCTGCACGTGGTCGCCCCCTGAAAAAAAACCCCGAAAAATCACGAACGTCGGACCATTGCTCCCACACCAAAAGTGCCAGCCACTCAAGCTCTTGCTGCTCCTCAGCGGCCATTGGCAGCGCACCTACAGCAGCACAGACATTGGGGCTCCGGGCGTTCCCTTAAGAACAGGGCTTCCACGTTTAACACCAGCTGCACCTGGGTGCCCACTGAAAAAAACCCCGAAAATTCTGGTACGTCGGACGATTGCTCCCACACCAAAAGTGCCAGCCACACAAGCTCTTGCTGCTCCTTAGCGGCCATTGGCAGCGCACCTATAGCACCACAGACATTGGGGCTCCGGGCTTTCCCTGACGAACAGGGCTTCGACGTTTACCACCAGCTGCACGTGGGCCTCCCTGATAAAAAAACCCAAGAAATCACGAATGTCGGACGATTGCTCCCACACCAAAAGTGCCAGCCACTCAAGCTCTTGCTGCTCCTCAGCGGCCATTGGCAGCGCACCTACAGCAGCACAGACATTGGGGCTCCGGGCTTTCCCTGACGAACAGGGCTTCGACGTTTACCACCAGCTGCACGTGGTCGCCACCTGGAAAAAAATCTCGAAAAATCACGTACGTCGGGCCATTGCTCCCACACCACAAGTGCCAGCCACTCAAGCTCTTGCTGCTCCTCAGCGGCCATTGGCAGTGCACCTACAGCAGCAGAGACATTGGGGCTCCGGGCTTTCCCTGATGAACAGGGCTTTGCCGTTTACCACGAGCTGCACCTGGGCGTCCCCTGAAAATAACCCCGAAGAAACACGAACGTCGGACAATTGCTCCCACACCAAAAGTGCCAGCCACTCAAGCTCTTGCTGCTCCTCAGCACCCGTTGGCACTCCACGTACCGCACCAGAGACATTGAGGCTCCGGTCTTTCCCTGACGAAAAGGGCTTCGACGTTTACCACCAGCTGCACACGGGCGCCGACTGAAAAAAAACCCCAAAAATCACAAACGTCGGACCATTGCTCCCACACCACAAGTGCCAGCCACTCAAGCTCTTGCTGCTCCTCAGCGGCCATTGGCAGCGCACCTACAGCACCACAGACTTTAGGACTCCCTGCTATCCCTAAGGAACAGGGCTTCAACCTTTACCAGCAGCTGCACCAGGGCGCCCACTGAAAAAAACCCCGAAAAATCACGAACGTCGGACGATTGCTCCCACACCAAAAGTGCCAGACACTCAAGCTCTTGCTGCTCCTCAGCGGCCATTGGCAGCGCACCTACAGCAGCACACACATTGGGTCTCCGGGCTTTCCCTGACAAACAGGACTTCGACGTTTACCACCAGCTGCACAAGGGCGCTCCTTGAAAAAAAACCCCGAAGAATCACGGACGTCGGACGATTGCTCCCACACCACAAGTGCCAGCCACTCAAGCTCTTGCTGCTCCTCAGCGGCCATTGGCAGTGCACCTACAGCAGCACAGACATTGGGGCTCCGGGCTTTCCCTGAGGAGCAGGGCTTCGACGTTTACCACCAGCTGCATCAGGGCGCTCACTGAAAAAAAACCCCGAAAAATCACAAACGTCGGAAGATTGCTCCCACACCAAAAGGGCCAGCCACTCAAGCTCTTGCTGCTCCTCAGCGGCCATTGGCAGTGCACCTACAGCAGCAGAGACATTGGGGCTCCAGGCTTTCCAGGACGAACAGGGCTTCGCCGTTTACCACCAGCTGCACCTGGGCGTCCCCTGAAAATAACCCCGAAGAAACACGAACGTCGCACAATTGCTCCCACACCAAAAGTGCCAGCCACTCAAGCTCTTGCTGCTCCTCAGCACCCGTTGGCACTCCACGTACCGCACCAGAGACATTGAGGCTCCGGTCTTTCCCTGACGAACAGGGCTTCAACGTTTACGACGTGCTGCACACGGGCGCCGACTGAAAAAAAACCCCAAAAATCACAAACGTCGCACCATTGCTCCCACACCAAAAGTGCCAGCCACTCAAGCTCTTGCTGCTCCTCAGTGGCCATTGGCAGCGCACCTACAGCAGCACAGACATTGGGGCTCCGGGCTTTCCCTGACGAACAGGGCTTCGACGTTTACCAGCAGCTGCACCACGGCGATCACTGAAAAATAACCCCGAAAAAACACGAACGTCGGACCATTGCTCCCACAACAAAAGTGCCAGCCACTCAAGCTCTTGCTGCTCCTCAGCGGCCATTGGCAGTGCACCTACAGCAGCACAGACATTGGGGCTCCGGGCTTTCCCTGACGAACAGGGCTTCAACGTTTACCACCAGCTGCACGTGGGCGCCCCCTGAAAAAAAACCCCAAAAATCACAAACGTCGGAAGATTGCTCCCACACCAAAAGTGCCAGGCACTCAAGCTCTAGCTGATCCTCAGCTGCCATTGGCAGTACACCTAGAGCACCACAGACTTTAGGACTCCCTGCTATCCCTAAGGAACAGGGCTTCGACGTTTACCACCAGCTGCACGTGGGTTCCCACTGAAAAAAACCCCGAAAAATCACGAACGTCGGACGATTGCTCCCACACCAAAAGTGCCAGACACTCAAGCTCTTGCTGTTCCTCAGCGGCCATTGGTAGCGTACCTACAGCAGCACAGACACTGGGGTTCCGGGCTTTCCCTGACGAACAGGGCTTCGACGTTTACCACCAGCTGCACCAGGGAGCCCACTGAAAAACAACCCCGAAAAATCACGAATGTCGGACCATTGCTCCAACAACAAAAGTGCCAGCAACTCAAGCTCTTGCTGCTCCTCAGCGGCCATTGGCAGTGCACCTACAGCACCACAGACATTGGGTCTCCGGGCTTTCCCTGACGAACAGGGCTTCGACGTTTACCACCAGCTGCACAAGGGCGCTCCCTGAAAAAAAACCCCGAAGAATCACGGACGTCGGACGATTGCTCCCGCACCAAAAGTGCCAGCCACTCAAGCTCTTGCTGCTCCTCAGCGGCCATTGGCAGTGAACATACAGCAGCACACACACTGGGGCTCTTGGCTTTCCCTGACGAACAGGGCTTTGACGTTTACCACCAGCTGCACGTGGGCGCCCACTGAAAAAAAACCCCGAAAAATCACGAACGTCGGACCATTGCTCCCACACCAAAATTGCCAGACACTCAAGCTCTTGCTGTTCCTCAGCACCCATTGGCAGTGCACCTACAGCACCACAGACTTGAGGACTCCCTGCAATCCCTGAAGAACAGGGCTTCGACGTTTACCACCAGCTGCACGTGGTCGCCCCCTCAAAACAAACCCCGAAAAATCACAAACGTCGGAAGATTGCTCCCACACCAAAAGGGCCACACACTCAAGATCTTGCTGCTCCTCAGCACCCGTTGGCACTCCACGTACCGCACCAGAGACATTGAGGCTCCGGTCTTTCCCTGACGAACAGGGCTTCGACGTTTACCACCAGCTGCACGTGGTCGCCCACTGAAAAAAACCCCCGAAAAATCACGAACGTCGGACCATTGCTCCCACACCAAAAGTGCCAGCCACTCAAGCTCTTGCTGCTCCTCAGCGGCCATTGGCACGGCACCTACAGCAGCACAGACATTGGGGCTCCAGGCGTTCCCTGACGAACAGGGCTTCGACGTTTAACACCAGCTGCACCTGGGTGCCCACTGAAAAAAACCCCGAAAATTCGGGTACGTCGGACGATTGCTCCCACACCAAAAGTGCCAGCCACTCAAGCTCTTCCTGCTCCTCAGCGGCCATTGGCAGCGCACCTATACCAGCACAGACATCGGGGCTCCGGGCTTTCCCTGACGAACAGGGCTTCGACGTTTACCACCAGCTGCATGTGGGCGCTCCCTGAAAAAAAAACCCGAGAAATCACAAACGTCGGACGATTGCTCCCACACCAAAAGTGCCAGACACTCAAGCTCTTGCTGCTCCTCAGCGGCCATTGGCAGCGCACCTAGAGCAGCACAGACATTGGGCTCCGGGCTATCCCTGACGAACAGGGCTTCCACGTTTACCACCAGGTGCAGCAGGGCACTCACTGAAAAAAACCCCGAAAAATCACAAACGTCGGACGATTGCTACCACACCAAAAGTGCCAGCCACTCAAGCTCTTGCTGCTCCTCAGCGGACATTGGCAGCGCATCTACAGCAGCACAGACATTGGGGCTCCAGGCTTTCCCTGACGAACAGGGCTTCGACGTTTACCACCAGCTGCACCTGGGCGCCCACTGATAAAAACCCCAAGAAATCACGAACGTCGGACCATTGCTCCCACACCAAAGGTGCCAGACACTCAAGCTCTTGCTGCTCCTCAGCGGCCATTGGCGGCGCACCTACAGCAACACAGACATTGGGGCTCCGGGCTTTCCCTGACGAACAGGGCTTCGATGTTTACCACCAACTGCACGTGGTCGCCACCTGGAAAAAAACTCGAAAAATCACGAATGTCGGACCATTGCTACCGCACCAAAAGCGCTAGCCACTCAAGCTCTTGCTGCTCCTCAGCGGCCATTGGCAGTGCACCTACAGCAGCAGAGACATTGGGGCTCCACGCTTTCCATGACGAACAGGGCTTCGCCGTTTACCACCAGCTGCACCTGGGCGTCCCCTGAAAATAACCCCGAAGAAACACGAACGTCTGACTATTGCTCCCACACCAAAAGTGCCAGCCACTCAAGCTCTTGCTGCTCCTCAGCACCCGTTGGCACTCCACGTACTGCACCAGAGACATTGAGGCTCCGGTCTTTCCCTGACGAACAGGGCTTCAACGTTTACCACCAGCTGCACACGGGCGCCGACTGAAAAAAAACCCCAAAAATCACAAATGTCGGACCATTGCTCCCACACCAAATGTGCCAGCCACTCAAGCTCTTGCTGCTCCTCAGTGGCCATTGGCAGCGCACCTACAGCAGCACAGACATTGGGGCTCCTGGCTTTCCCTGAAGAACAGGGCTTCGACGTTTACCAGCAGCTGCACGTGGGCACCCCCTGAAAAAAAACCCCAAAAATCACGAACGTCGGAAGATTGCTCCCACATCAAAAGTGCCAGCCACTCAAGCTCTTGCTGATCCTCAGCGGACATTGGCAGCGCACCTACAGCAGCACAGACATTGAGGCTCAGGGCTTTCCCTGACGAACACAGCTTCGACATTTACCACCAGCTGCACGTGGGCGCTCCCTGAAAAAAAACCCCGAAGGACCACGAACGTCGGACGATTGCACCCACACCAAAAGTGCCAGCCACTCAAGCTCTTGCTGATCCTCAGCTGCCATTGGCAGTACACCTAGAGCACCACAGACTTAAGGACTACGTGCTATCCCTAAGGAACAGGGCTTCGACGTTTACCACCAGCTGCACCTGGGCGCCCCCTGAAAAAAACCCCCGAAAAATCACGAACGTCGGACCATTGCTCCCACACCAAAAGTGCCAGACACTCAAGCTCTTGCTGCTCCTCAGCGGCCATTGGCAGCGCACCTACAGGAGCACAGATATTGGGGCTCCGGGCTTTCCCTGACGAACAGGGCTTCGACGTTAACCACCAGCTGCACCTGGGCGCCACCTGGAAAAAAATCTCGAAAAATCACGAACGTCCGGCCATTGCTCCCACACCAAAAGGGCCAGCTACTCAAGCTCTTGCTGCTCCTCAGCGGCCATTGGCAGTGCACCTACCACACCAGAGACACTGGGGCTCCGGTCTTTCCCTGAAGAACAGGGCTTCAACGTTTACCACCAGCTGCACGTTGGCGCCCACTGAAAAAAAAAACCAAAAATCACGAACGTCGGAAGATTGCTCCCACACCAAAAGTGCCAGACACTCAAGCTCTTGCTGCTCCTCAGCGGCCATTGGCAGTGCACCTACAGCAGCACAGACATTGAGGCTCAGGGCTTTCCCTGACGAACAGGGCTTCGACGCTTACCACCAGCTGCACGTGGGCGCTCACTGAAAAAACAGCCCGAAGAATCACGAACGTCGGACCATTGCTCCCACACCAAAAGTGCCAGCCACTCAAGCTCTTGCTGCTCCTCAGTGGCCATTGGCAGGGCACCTACAGCAGCACAGACATTGGGGCTCCTGGCTTTCCCTGAAGAACAGGGCGTCGACGTTTACCAGCAGCTGCACCACGGCGATCACTGAAAAATAACACCGAAAAAACACGAACGTCGGACCATTGCTCCCACATCAAAAGTTCCAGCCACTCAAGCTCTTGCTGCTCCTCAGCGGCCATTGGCAGTGCACCTACTGCACCAGAGACATTGGGGCTCCGGTCTTTCCGTGACGAACAGGTCTTAGACGTTTACCACTAGCTGCACATGGGCGCCCCCTGAAAAAAAACCCCAAAAAATCTCGAACGTCTTAAGATTGCTCCGACACCAAAAGTGCCAGCCACTCAAGCTCTTCCTGCTCCTCAGCGGCCATTGGCACTGCACCTACAGCAGCACAGACATTGGGGCTCCGGTCTTTCCCTGACGAACAGGGCTTCGACATTTACCACCAGCTACACGTGGGCGCCCCCTGAAAAAAAAACCCTGAAAAGTCACGAACTTCGGACCATTGCTCCCACACCAAAAGGGCCAGCCACTCAAGCTCTTGCTGCTCCTCAGCGGCCAATGGCAGTCCACCTACAGCACCAGAGACATTGGGGCTCCTGGCTTTCCCTGACAAACAGGGCTTCAACGTTTACCACCAGCTGCACGTGGGCGCCCCCTGAAAAAAAAACCCTGAAAAGTCACGAACGTCGGACGATTGCTCCCACACCAAAAGTGCCAGCCACTCAAGCTCTTGCTGCTCCTCAGCAGCCATTGGCAGCGCACCTACAGCAGCAGACACTGGGGCTCCGGGCTTTCCCTGACGAACAGGGCTTCGACATTTACCACCAGCTGCACGTGGACGGCCCCTGAAAAAAAAATTCCGAAAATTCACGAACATCGGACGATTGCTCCCACACCAAAAGTGCCAGACACTCAAGCTCTTGCTGCTCCTCAGCGGCCACTGGCAGTGCACCTACAGCAGCACAGACATTGGGGCTCCGGGCTTTCCCTGACGAACAGGGCTTCAATGTTTACCACCATATGCATATGGGCGTCCCCTGACAAAAAAACCCGAAAAATCACAAACGTCGGACGATTGCTTCCACACCAAAAGTGCCAGCCACTCAAGCTCTTGCTGCTCCTCAGCGGACATTGGCAGCGCACCTATCACACCAGAGACATTGGGGCTCCGGGCTTTCCCTGACGAACAGGGCTTCGACGTTTACCACCAGCTGCATGTGGGCGCCCCCTGAAAAAAACCCCGAAAAATCACGAACGTTGGACCATTGCTGCCATACCAAAAGTGCCAGCCACTCAAGCTCTTGCTGCTCCTCAGCGGCCATTGGCAGCGCACCTACAGGAGCACAGACACTGGGGCTCCGGGCTTTCCCTGAGCAGCAGGGCTTCGACGTTTACCACCAGTTGCACGTGGGCCCCCCCTGAAAAAAACCCCGAAAAATCACGAACGTTGGACGATTGCTGCCACACCAAAAGTGCCAGACACTCAAGCTCTTGCTGCTCCTCAGCGTCCATTGGCAGCGCACCTACAGCACCACAGACATTGGGGCTCCGGGCTTTCCCTGACGAACAGGGCTTCGACGTTTACCACCAGCTGCACGTGGGCGCCCCCTGAAAAAAAAACCCGAAAAATCACGAACGTCAGACGATTGCTCCCACACCAAAAGTGCCAGCCACTCAAGCTCTTGCTGCTCCTCAGCGGCCATTGGCAGCGCACCTACCGCAGCACTGACATTGGGGCTCCGGGCTTTCCCTTAAGAACAGGGCTTTGACGTTTACCACCAGCTGCACGTGGACTTCCACTGAAAAAAAACTCCGAAAATTCACGAACGTCGGACGATTGCTCCCACACCACAAGTGCAAGATACTGGAGCTCTTGCTGCTCCTCATCGGCCATTGGCAGCGTACCTACAGCAGAAGAGACATTGGGGCTCCGGGCTTTCCCTGACAAATAGCGCTTCGACGTTTACCACCAGCTGCACGTGGGCGCCCACTGAAAAAAACCCCAAGAATTCACGAATGTCGGACGATTGCTCCACACCAAAAGTGCCAGCCACTCAAGGTCTTGCTGCTCCTCAGCGGCCATTGTCTGTGCACCTACAGCAGCACACACACTTGGGCTCCGGGCTTTCCCTGACGAACAGGCCTTCGACGTTTACCACCAGCTGCACGTGGGCACCCCCTGAAAAAAAACCACGAAAAATCACGAATGTCTGATCATTGCTCCCACACCAAAAGTGCCAGCCACTCAAGCTCTTGCTGCTGCTCAGCGGCCATTGGCAGCGTACCTACAGCAGCACAGACACTGGGGCTCCGGGCTTTCCCTGACGAACAGGGCTTCGACATTTACCACCAGCTGCAGGTGGACGGCCCCTGAAAAAATCCCCGAAAAATCACGAACGTAAGACGATTGCTTCCGCACCACAAGTGCCAGCCACTCAAGCTCTTGCTGCTCCTCAGCGGCCATTGGCAGTGCACCTACAGCAGCACAGACATTGGGGCTCCGGGCTTTCCCTGACGAACAGAGCTTCGACGTTTACCACCACCTGCACTGTGGAGCTCCCTGAAAAAAACCCCGAAAAATCACGAACGTCGTACCATTGCTCCAACTCCAAAAGTGCCAGCCACTCAAGCTCTTGCTGCTCCTCAGCGGCCATTGGCAGCGCACCTACAGCAGCACAGACATTGGGGCTCCGGGCTTTCCCTGACGAACAGGGCTTCCACGTTTACCACCAGCTGCACCAGGGCGCTCACTGAAATAAAAACCAGAAAAATCACTGCCGTCGGAAGATTGCTGCCACACCAAAAGTGCCAGACACTCAAGCTCTTGCTGCTCCTCAGCGGCCATTTGCAGTCCACGTACAGCAGCACAGACATTGGGCCTCCGGGCTTTCCATGATGAACAGGGCTTCGACGTTTACCACCAGCTGCACATGGGCGCCCCCAACAGAAAAAACTCGAACAATCACGAATGTTGTACCATTGCTCCCACACCAAAAGTGCCAGCCACACAAGCTCTTGCTGCCCCTCAGCAGCCATTGGCAGCGTACCTATAGCAGCACAGACATTGAGGCTCCGGGCTTTCCCTGACGAACAGGGCTTCGACGTCTACCACCAGCTGCACGTGGGCGCTCACTGAAAAAAACTCCGAAAAATCACGAAAGTTGGACCATTGCTCCCACACCAAAAGTGCCAGCCACTCAAGCTCTTGCTGCTCCTCAGCGGCCATTGGCAGTGCACCTACAGCAGCACAGACATTGGGGCTCCGGGCTTTCCCTGACGAACAGGGTTTCGACATTTACCACCAGCTGCACATGCGTGCTCCCTGAAAAAAAAACCCGAAAAATCACGAACGTCGGACCATTGTTCCCACACCAAATGTGCCAGCCACTCAAGCTCTTGCTGCTCCTCAGCAGCCATTGGCAGCGCACCTACGGCAGCACAGACATTGGGGCTCCGGGCTTTCCCTGACGAACAAGGCTTCGATGTTTACCACCAGCTGCACCTGGGCGTCCCCTGAAAAAAAACCCCGAAAAATCACGAACGTCGGACGATTGCTCCCACACGAAAAGTGCCAGCCACTCAAGCTCTTGCTGCTCCTCAGCGGCCATTGGCAGTGCACCTACAGCAGCACAGACATTGGGGCTCCGGGCTTTCCCTGACGAACATGGCTTCGACGTTTACCACCAGCTGCAAGCGGGCGCTCACTGAATAAAAACCCGAAAAATCACGAACGTCGGACCATTGCTCCCACACCAAAAGTGCCAGCCACTCAAGCTCTTGCTGCTCCTCAGCAGCCATTGGCAGCGCACCTACAGCACCACAGACATTGGCACCAAAAGTGCCCTGTTCGTCAGGGAAAGTCCGGAGCCTCAATGTCTCTGGTGCGGTAGGTGGACTGCCAGTGGCCGCTGTGGAGCAGCAAGAGCTTGAGTGCCTAGCACTTTGTGTGTGGGAGCAATCGTCCGAAGTTCGTGATTATTCGGGGTTGTTTTCAGTGGGCGCCCACGTGTAGACGGTGGTAAACATCGAAGCCCTTTTTGTCAGGGAAAGCCCGGAGCCCCAATGTCTGTGCTGCTGTAGGTGCGCTGCCAATGGCCGCTGAGGAGCAGCAAGAGCTTGAGTGGCTGGCACTTTTTGTGTGGGAGCAATGGTCCGACGTTCGTGATTTTTCGGGGTTTTTTTCAGGGGGCGCCCACGTGTAGCTGGTGGTAAACGTCGAAGCCCTGTTCGTCAGGGAAAGCCCGGAGACCCAATGTCTCTGCTGCTGTAGGTGCTCTGCCAATGGCCGCTGAGGAGCAGCAAGAGCTTGAGTGCCTGGCACATTTGGTGTGGGAGCAATCTTCCGACGTTCGTGATTTTTTTGGGTTTATTTTCAGTGGGCGCCCAGGTGCAGCTGGTGGTAAACGTCAAAGCCCTGTTTGTCAGGGAAAATCCAGAGCCCCAATTTCTCTGCTGCGGTAGGTGGACTGCCAATGGCCGCTGAGGAGCAGCAAGAGCTTGAGTGCTGGCACTTTTGTGTGGGAGCAATGGTCCGACGTTCGTGATTTTTTCAGGTTTTTTTTCAGTGAGCTCCTCCGTGCAGCTGGTGGTAAACGTCGAAGCCCTGTTCGTCAGGGAAAGCCCGGAGTCCCAATGTCTCTGGTGTGGTAGGTGGACTGCCAATGGCCGCTGAGGAGCAGCAAGAGCTTGAGTTGCTGGCAATTTTGGTGTGGGAGCAATATTCCGACATTCGTGATTTTTCGGGGTTTTTTTTCAGGGGGCGCCCACGTGCAGCTGGTGGTAAACGTCGAAGCCCTGTTCGTCAGGGAAAGCCCGGAGCCCCAATATCTGTGGTGCTGTAGGTGCGCTGCCAATGGCCGCTGAGGAGCAGCAAGAGCTTGAGTGGCTGGCACTTTTGGTGTGGGAGCAATGGTCCGACGTTCGTTATTTTTCGGGGTTTTTTTTCAGGGGGCGCCCTGTTGCAGCTGGTGGTAAATGTCAAAGCCCTGTTCCTGAGGGAAAGCCCGGAGCCCCAGTGTCTGTTGTGCTGTAGGTGTGCTGCCAATGGCCGCTGAGGAGCAGCAAGAGCTTGAGTGGCTGGCACTTTTGGTGTGGGAGCAATGGTCCGGCGTTCGTGATTTTTCGAGTTTTTTTTTTCAGTGGGCACCCTGTTGCAGCTGGTGGTAAACTTCGAAGGCCTATTCGTCAGAGAAAGCCCGGAGCCCCAATGTCTGTACTGCTGTAGGTGCACTGAAAATGGCCGCTGAGGAGCAGCAAGAGCTTGAGTGTCTGGCACTTTTGGTGTGGGTGCAGTGGCCCGACGTTCGTGATTTTTTGCGTTTCTTTTCATTGGGCGCCCGTGTGCAGCTGGTGGTAAACGTGGAAGCCCTGTTCGTCCGGGAAAGTCCGGAGCCCCAATGTCTGTGGTGCTATAGGTGGACTGCCAATGGGTGCTGAGGAGCAGCAAGAGCTTGAGTGGCTGGCACTTTTGGTGTGGGAGTAGTGGTTCGACGCTCGTGATTTTTCGGGGTTTTTTTCAGTGGGTGCCCAAGTGTAGCTGGTCGTAAACGTTGAAGCCCTGTTCGTCAGGGAAAGTCCGGAGCCCCAATGTCTGTGGTGCTGTAGGTGCGCTGCAAATGGCCGCTGAGGAGCAGCAAGGGATTGAGTGGCTGGCACTTTTGGTGTGGGAGCAATGCTCCGACGTTCGTGATTTTTCACGTTTTTTTTTCAGTGGACGCCCCGGTGCAGCTGGTGGTACACGTCGAAGCCCTGTTCGTCAGGGAAAGCCTTGAGCCCCAATGTCTGTGCTGCTGTAGGTGCACTGCCAATGGCCGCTGAGGAGCAGCAAGAGCTTGAGTGGCTGGCACTTTTGGTGTGGGAGCAATGGTCCGACGTTAGTGATTTTTAAAGGGTTTTTTTTCCGTGGGTGCCCACGTGTAGCTGGTGGTAAACGTCAAAGCCCTGTTTGTCAGGGAAAGCCCGCAGCCCCAATGTCTGTGCTGCTGTAGATGCGCTGTCAATGGCCGCTGAGGAGCAGCACGAGCTTGAGTGGCTGGCACATTTGGTGTGGGAGCAATCGTCCGACGTTCGTCATCTTTCGGGGTTTTTTTTCAGTGGGCGCCCACGTGCAGCTGGTGGCAAACGTCGAAGCCCTGTTCGTCAGGGAAAGCCCGGAGCCTCAATATCTCTGGTGCAATACGTGGAGTGCCAATGGCCGCTGAGGAGCAGCAAGAGATTGAGTGTCTGGCACTTTTTGTGTGGAGCAATCGTCCGACGTACTTGATTTTTCGTTTTTTTTTTCAGGGGGCGCCCCGGTGCAGCTGGTGTTAAACGTCGAAGCCCTGTTCATCAGGGAAAGCCCGGAGCCCCAATGTCTGTGCTGCTGTAAGTGCGCTGCCAATGGCCGCTGAGGAGCAGCAAGAGCTTGAGTGGCTGGCACTTTTGGTGTTGGAGCAATCGTCCGACGTTGGTGATATTTAGGGGTTTTTTTTCAGTGGGCACGCCCACGTGCAGCTGCTGGTAAACGTCGAAGCCCTGTTCGTCAGGGAAAGCCTGGACCCCCAATGACTGTGCTGCGGTAGGTGCGCTGCCAATGGCCGCTGAGGAGCAGCAAGAGCTTGAGTGTCTGGCACTTTTGGTGTGGGAGCAATGGTCCGATGTTCGTGATTTTTCAGGTTTTTTTCAGGGGGCGCCGAGGTGCAGCTGGTGGTAAACGTCGAAGCCCTGCTGCTCAGGGAAAGCCTGTAGCCCCAATGTCTGTGCTGCTGTAGGTGCACTACCAATGGCCGCTGAGGAGCAGAAAGAGCTTGAGTGGTTCGCACTTTTGGTGTGGGAGCAATCTTCCGACGTTCGTAATTTTTTTGGTTTTTTTTTCAGGGAGCGCCCATGTGCAGCTGGTGGTAAATGTAGAAGCCCTGTTCGTCAGGGAAAGACCGGAGCCTCAATGTCTGTGGTGCGGTACGTGGACTGCGAATGGCCGCTGAGGAGCAGCAAGAGCTTGAGTGGCTGGCACTTTTGGTGTGGGAGCAATCGTCCGACGTTCGTGATTTTTCGGGTTTTTTTTTCAGGGAGCGCCCACGTGCAGCTGGTGGTATACTTCGAAGCCCTGTTCGTCAGGGAAAGCCCGGAGCCCCAATGTCTCTGCTGCTGTAGGTGCGCTGACAATGGCCGCTGAGGAGCAGCAAGAGCTTGAGTGGCTGGCACTTTTGGTGTGGGAGCAATGGTCCGACGTTCATGATTTTTTGGTGTTTTTTTTCAGGGGGCGCCCAGGTGCAGTTGGTGGTAAACGTCGAAGGCCTGTTCGTCTGGGAAAGCCCAGAGCCTCAATATCAGTGCTGCTGTAGGTGCGCTGCCAATGGCCGCTAAGGAGCAGCAAGAGCTTGAGTGGCTGGCACTTTTGGTGTGGGAGCAATGCTCCGACGTTCGTGATTTTTCACGTTTTTTTCAGGGGACGCCCCGGTGCAGCTGGTGGTAATCGTCGAAGCCCTGTTCGTCAGGGAAAGCCCGGAGCCCCAATGTCTGTGCTGCTGTAGGTGCACTGAAAACGGCCGCTGAGGAGTAGCAAGAGCTTGAGTGTCTGGCACTTTTGGTGTGGGTGCAGTGGTCCGACCTTCGTGATTCTTTTGGTTTCTTTTCAAGGAGCGCCCTGGTGCAGCTGGTGGTAAACGTCGAAGCCCTGTTCGTCAGGGAAAGCCCGGAGCCCCAATGTCTGTGGTGCTCTAGGTGCACTGCCAATGGCCGCTGAGGAGCAGCAAGAGCTTGAGTGGCTGACAATTTTGGTGTGGGAGCAATGGTCCGACGTTCGTGATTTTTCGGGGTTTTTTTTCACTGGGCGCCCACGTGCAGCAGGTGGTATACGTCGAAGCCCTGTTCGTCAGGGAAAGCCCGGAGCCTCAATATCAGTGCTGCTGTAGGTGCGCTGCCAATGGCCGCTGAGGAGCAGCAAGATCTTGAGTGGCTGGCACTTTTGGTGTGGGAGCAATGCTCCGACGTTCGTGATTTTTCACGTTTTTTTCAGGGGATGCCCTGGTGCAGCTGGTGGTAAACGTCGAAGCCCTGTTCGTCAGGGAAAGCCTTGAGTCCCAATGTCTGTGCTGCTGTAGGTGCACTGAAAACGGCCGCTGAGGAGTAGCAAGAGCTTGAGTGTCTGGCACTTTTGGTGTGGGTGCAGTGGTCCGACCTTCGTGATTCTTTTGGTTTCTTTTCAGTGGGCGCCCTGGTGCAGCTGGTGGTAAACGTCGAAGCCCTGTTCGTGAGGGACAGCGCGGAGCCCCAATGTCTGTGGTGCTTTAGGTGCACTGCCAATGGCCGCTGAGGAGCAGCAAGAGCTTGAGTGGCTGGCACTTTTGGTGTGGGAGCAATCGTCCGGCGTTCGTGATTTTTTGGGGTTTTTTTTCAGTGGGCGCCCAGGTGCAGCTGGTGGTAAACGTGGAAGCCCTGTTCGTCAGGGAAAGCCCGGAGCCCCAATGTCTCTGGTGCGGTAGGTGCACTGCCAATGGCCGCTGAGGGGCAGCAAGAGCTTGAGTGGCTGGCACTTTTGGTGTGGGAGCAATGGTCCGACGCTCGTGATTTTTCGAGTTTTTTTTCCAGGGGGCGCCCACGTGCAGCTGGTGGTAATCGTGGAAGCCCTGTTCGTCAGGGAAAGCCCGGAGCCCCAATGTCTGTGCTGCTGTAGGTGCGCTGCCAATGGCCGCTGAGGAGCAGCAAGAGCTTGAGTGGCTGGCACTTTTGGTGTGGGAGCAATCGTCCCACTTTCATGATTTTTCGGGGTTTCATTTTCAGGGGGCGCCCACGTGCACCTGGTGGTATACGTCAAAGCCCTGTTCGTCAGGGAAAGCCCGGAGCCCCAATGTCTGTGGTGCTGTAGGTGCACTGCCAATGGCCGCTGAGGAGCAGCAAGAGCTTGAGTGGCTGGCACTTTTGGTGTGGGAGCAATGGTCCAACGTTCGCGATTTTTCGATTTTTTTTTTTCAGGGGGCGCCCACGTGCAGCTGGTGGTAAACGTCGAAGCCCTTTTCGTCAGGGAAAGCCCGGAGCCCCAGTGTCTGTGCTGCTGTAGGTGCGCTGCCAATGGCCGCTGAGGAGCAGCAAGAGCTTGAGTGGCTGGCACTTTTGGTGTGGGAGCAATGGTCCAACGTTCGTGATTTTTCAGGTTTTTTTTCACTGGGCGCCCACGTGCAGCTTGTGGTAAACGTCGAAGCCCTGTTCGTCAGGGAAAGCCCGGAGCCCCAGTATCTGTGCTGCTGTAGGTGCGCTGCCAATGGCCGCTGAGGAGCAGGAAGAGCTTGAGTGTCTGGCACTTTTGGTGTGGGAGCAATCGTCCGACGTTCGTGATTTTTCGGCTTTTTTTCCGGGAGCGCCCAGGTGCAGCTGGTGGTATACGTCGAAACCCTGTTCGTAAGAGAAAGCCCGGAGCCCCAATGTCTGTGCTGCTGTAGGTGCTCTGCCAATGGCCGCTGAGGAGCAGCAAGAGCTTGAGTGGCTGGCACTTTTGGTGTGGGAGCAATGGTCCGACGTTCGTGATTTATCGGGGTTTTTTTCAGTGAGCGCCCTGGTGCAGCTGGTGGTATACGTCGAAGCCCTGTTCGTCAGGGAAAGCCCGGAGCCCCAATGTCTGTGCTGCTGTAGGTGCACTGCAAATGGCCGCTGAGGGGCAGCAAGAGCTTGAGTGGCTGGCACTTTTGGTGTGGGAGCAATGGTCCAACGTTCGTGATTTTTCGAGATTTTTTTTCAGGGGGCGCCCTCGTGCAGCTGGTGGTAAACGTCAAAGCCCTGTTCGTCAGGGAAAGCCCGGAGCCCCAATGTCTCTACTGCTGTAGGTGCACTGCCAATGGCCGCTGAGGAGCAGCAAGAGTTTGAGTGGCTGGCACTTTTGGAGTGGGAGCAATGGTCCGACGTTCGTGATTTTTCGAGTTTTTTTTTCAGGGTCGCCATGGTGCAGCTGGTGGTAAACGTCGAAGCCCTGTTCGTCAGGGAAAGCCCGGAGCCCCAATGTCTGTGCTGCTGTAGGTGCGCTGCCAATGGCCGCTGAGGAGCAGCAAGAGCTTGAGTGGCTGGCACTTTTGGTGTGGGAGCAATCGTCCCACGTTCATGATTTTTCGGGGTTTGTTTTTCAGGGGGCGCCCACGTGCAGCTGGTGGTATACGTCAAAGCCCTGTTCGTCAGGGAAAGCCCACAGCCCCAATGTCTGTGGTGCTGTAGGTGCACTGCCAATGGCCGCTGAGGGACAGCAAGAGCTTGAGTGGCTGGCACTTTTGGTGTGGGAGCAATGGTCCGACGTTCGTGATTTTTCGAGTTTTTTTTTTCAGGGGCGCCCACTTGCAGCTGGTGGTAAACGTCGAAGCCCTGTTCGTCAGGGAAAGCCCGGAGCCCCAATGTCTGTGCTGCGGTAGGTGCGCTGCCAATGGCCGCTGAGGAGCAGCAAGAGCTTGAGTGGCTGGCACTTTTGGTGTGGGAGCAATCGTCTGACGTTCGTGATTTTTCGGGGTTTTTTTCAGTGAGCGCCCTGGTGCAGCTGGTGGTAAACGTCGAAGCCCTGTTCGTCAGGGAAAGCCCGGAGCCCCAATATCTGTGCTGCCGTAGGTGCGCTGCCAATGGCCGCTGAGGAGCAGGAAGAGCTTGAGTGGCTGGCACTTTTGGTGTGGGAGCAATGGTCCGACGTTCGTTTTTTATCGGGGTTTTTTTCAGTGAGCGCCCAGGTGCAGCTGGTGGTATACGTCGAAGCCCTGTTCGTAAGAGAAAGCCCGGAGTCCCAATGTCTCTGGTGCTGTAGGTGCTCTGCCAATGGCCGCTGAGGAGCAGCAAGAGCTTGAGTGGTTGGCACTTTTGGTGTTGGAGCAATGGTCCGAAATTCGTGATTTATCGGGGTTTTTTTCAGTGAGCGCCCTGGTGCAGCTGGTGGTATACGTCGAAGCCCTGTTCGTCAGGGAAAGCCCGGAGCCCCAATGTCTGTGCTGCTGTAGGTGCACTGCAAATGGCCGCTGAGGGGCAGCAAGAGCTTGAGTGGCTGGCACTTTTGGTGTGGGAGCAATGGTCCCACGTTCGTGATTTTTCGAGATTTTTTTTCAAGGGGCGCCCTCGTGCAGCTGGTGGTAAACGTCAAAGCCCTGTTCGTCAGGGAAAGCCCGGAGCCCCAATGTCTCTACTGCTGTAGGTGCACTGCCAATGGCCGCTGAGGGACAGCAAGAGTTTGAGTGGCTGGCACTTTTGGTGTGGGAGCAATGGTCCGACGTTCGTGATTTATCGGGGTTTTTTTCAGTAAGCGCCCTGGTGCAGCTGGTGGTAAACGTCAAAGCCCTGTTCGTCAGGGAAAGCCCGGAGCCCCAATGTCTCTACTGCTGTAGGTGCACTGCCAATGGCCGCTGAGGGACAGCAAGAGTTTGAGTGGCTGGCACTTTTGGTGTGGGAGCAATGGTCCGACGTTCGTGATTTTTCGAGTTTTTTTTTCAGGGGGCGCCCACGTGCAGCTGGTGGTAAACGTCGAAGCCCTGTTCGTCATGGAAAGCCTGGAGCCCCAATGTCTGTGCTGCTGTAGGTGCACTGCCAATGGCCGTTGACGAGCAGCAAGAGCTTGAGTGGCTGGCCCTTTTGGTGTGGGAGCAATGGTCCGACGTTCGTGATTTATCGGGGTTTTTTTCAGTGAGTGCCCTGGTGCAGCCGGTGGTATACGTTGAAGCCCTGTTCGTCATGGAAAGCCCGGAGCCCCAATGTCTGTGCTGCTGTAGGTGCACTGCCAATGGCCGCTGAGGGGCAGCAAGAGCTTGAGTGGCTGGCACTTTTGGTGTGGGAGCAATGGTCCAACGTTCGTGATTTTTCTAGTTTTTTTTTCAGGGAGCGCCCTCGTGCAGCTGGTGGTAAACGTCGAAGCCCTGTTCGTCAGGGAAAGCCCGGAGCCCCAATATCTGTGCTGCCGTAGGTGCGCTGCCAATGGCCGCTGAGGAGCAGCAAGAGCTTGAGTGGCTGGCACTTTTGGTGTGGGAGCAATCGTCCGACGTTCGTGATTTTTCGTCTTTTTTTCAGTGGGCGCCCAGGTGCAGCTGGTGGTATACGTCGAATCCCTGTTCGTCAGGGAAAGCCCGGAACCCCAATGTCTGTGGTGCTGTAGGTGCGCTGCCAATGGCCGCTGAGGAGCAGGAAGAGCTTGAGTGGCTGGCACTTTTGGTGTGGGAGCAATGGTCCGACGTTCGTGATTTTTCGGTTTTTTTTTCGGGGGGCGCCCACGTGCAGCTGGTGGTAAACTTCGAAGCCCTGTTCGTCAGGGAAAGCCCGGAGTCCCGATGTCTGTGGTGCTGTAGGTGCACTGCCAATGACCGCTGAGGAGCAGCAAGAGCTTGAGTGGCTGGCACTTTTGGTGTGGGAGCAATGGTCCGACGTTGGTGATATTTAGGGGTTTTTTTTCAGTGGGCACGCCCACGTGCAGCTGCTGGTAAACGTCGAAGCCCTGTTCGTCAGGGAAAGCCTGGACCCCCAATGACTGTGCTGCGGTAGGTGCGCTGCCAATGGCCGCTGAGGAGCAGCAAGAGCTTGAGTGTCTGGCACTTTTGGTGTGGGAGCAATGGTCCAACGTTCGTGATTTTTCGAGGTTTTTTTCAGGGGGCGCCCTCGTGCAGCTGGTGGTAAACGTCAAAGCCCTGTTCGTCAGGGAAAGCCCGGAGCCCCAATATCTCTACTGCTGTAGGTGCGCTGCCAATGGCCGCTGAGGAGCAGCAAGAGCTTGAGTGGCTGGCACTTTTGGTGTGGGAGCAATCGTCCGAAGTTCGTGATTTTTCGGGGTTTTGTTCAGGGAGCGCCCACGTGTAGCTGGTGGTAAACGTCGAAGCCCTGTTCGTCAGGGAAAGCCCGGAGCCCCAATGTCTGTGCTGCTGTAGGTGCGCTGCCAATGGCCGCTGAGGAGCAGCAAGAGCTTGAGTGGCTGGCACTTTTGGTGTGGGAGCAATCGTCCCACTTTCATGATTTTTCGGGGTTTCATTTTCAGTGAGCGCCCACGTGCACCTGGTGGTATACGTCAAAGCCCTGTTCGTCAGGGAAAGCCCGGAGCCCCAATGTCTGTGGTGCTGTAGGTGCACTGCCAATGGCCGCTGAGGAGCAGCAAGAGCTTGAGTGGCTGGCACTTTTGGTGTGGGAGCAATGGTCCAACGTTCGCGATTTTTCGATTTTTTTTTTTTTTCAGGGACCGCCCACGTGCAGCTGGTGGTAAACGTGGAAGCCCTGTTCGTCAGGGAAAGCCCGGAGCCCCAGTGTCTGTGCTGCTGTAGGTGCGCTGCCAATGGCCGCTGAGGAGCAGCAAGAGCTTGAGTGGCTGGCACTTTTGGTGTGGGAGCAATGGTCCAACGTTCGTGATTTTTCAGGGTTTTTTTCACTGGGCGCCCACGTGCAGCTTGTGGTAAACGTCGAAGCCCTGTTCGTCAGGGAAAGCCAGGAGCCCCAATGTCTGTGCTGCTGTAGGTGCGCTGCCAATGGCCGCTGAGGAGCAGGAAGAGCTTGAGTGTCTGGCACTTTTGGTGTGGGAGCAATCGTCCGACGTTCGTGATTTTTGGGGGTCTTTTTTCAGTGGGCGCCCAGGTGCAGCTGCTGGTATACGTCGAAGCCCTGTTCGTCAGGGAAAGCCCGGAGCCCCAATGTCTGTGCTGCTGTAGGTGCTCTGCCAATGGCCGCTGAGGAGCAGCAAGAGCTTGAGTGTCTAGCACTTTTGGTGTGGCAGCAATCGTCCGACGTTTGTGATATTTGTGTTTTAATTTCAGGGGGCTCCCACGTGCAGCTTGCACTTTTGGTGTGGTAGCAATGGTCCGACGTTCGTGATTTTTCGTGGGTTTTTTTCAGGGAGCGCCCACGTGCAGCTGGTGGTAAATGTCGAAGCCCTGTTCGTCAGGGAAAGCCCGGAGCTTCAATGTCTCTGGTGCTGTAGGTGGACTGCCAATGGCCGCTGAGGAGCAGCAAGAGCTTGAGTTGCTGGCACTTTTGGTGTGGGAGCAATGGTCCGACGTTCGTGATTTTTCGAGATTTTTTTTCAGTGACCGCCCACGTGCAGCTGGTGGTAAACGTCGAAGCCCTGTTCGTCAGAGAAAGCCCGGAGCCCCAATGTCTGTGCTGCTGTAGGTGCACTGCCAATGGCCGCTGAGGAGCAGCAAGAGCTTGAGTGTCTGGCCCTTTTGGTGTGGGAGCAATCGTCCGACGTTCGTGATTTTTCGGGGTTTTTTTTTCAGGGGGCGCCCACGTGCAGCTGGTGGTATATGTCAAAGCCCTGTTCATCAGGGAAAGCCTGGACCCCCAATGTCTGTGGTGCTGTAGGTGCGCTGCCAATGGCCGCTGAGGAGCAGCAAGAGCTTGAGTGGCTGGCACTTTTGGTGTGGGAGCAATGGTCCGACGTTCGTGATTTTTCCTTTTTTTTTTTTTTTCAGGGGCGCCCAGGTGCAGCTGGTGGTAAACGTCGAAGCCCTGCTCCTCAGGGAAAGCCCGGAGCCCCAATGTCTGTGCTGCTGTAGGTGCGCTGCCAATGGCCGCTGAGGAGCAGCAAGAGCTTGAGTGGCTGGCACTTTTGGTGTGGGAGCAATCCTCCCACGTTCGTGATTTTTCGGGGTTTTTTTCAGTGGGCGCCCACATGCAGCTGGTGGTAAACGTCGAAGCCCTGTTCGTCAGGGAAAGCCCGGAGCCCCAATGTCTGTGCTGCTGTAGGTGCGCTGCCAATGGCCGCTGAGGAGCAGCAAGAGCTTGAGTGGCTGGCACTTTTGGTGTGGGAGCAATGGTCCGACGTTCGTGATTTTTCGGGGTTTTTTTCAGTGAGCGCCCTGGTGCAGCTGGTGGTATACGTCGAAGCCCTGTTCGTCAGGGAAAGCCCGGAGCCCCAATGTCTGTGCTGCTGTAGGTGCACTGCCAATGGCCGCTGAGGAGCAGCAAGAGCTTGAGTGGCTGGCACTTTTGGTGTGGGAGCAATGGTCCGACGTTCGTGATTTTTCGGGGTTTTTTTCAGTGAGCGCCCAGGTGCAGCTGGTGGTAAACGTCGAAGCCCTGTTCGTCAGGGAAAGCCCGGAGCCCCAATGTCTGTGCTGCTGTAGGTGCGCTGCCAATGGCCGCTGAGGAGCAGCAAGAGCTTGAGTGGCTGGCACTTTTGGTGTGGGAGCAATGGTCCGACGTTCGTAATTTTTCGCGGTTTTTTTTTTTTCAGGGGCGCCCAAGTGCAGCTGGTGGTAAACGTCGAAGCCCTGTTCGTCAGGGAAAGCCCGGAGCCCCAATGTCTGTGCTGCTGTAGGTGCACTGCCAATGGCCGCTGAGGAGCAGCAAGAGCTTGAGTGGCTGGCACTTTTGGTGTGGGAGCAATGGTCCGACGTTCGTGATTTTTCGAGGTTTTTTTCAGGGGGCGCCCATGTGCAGCTGGTGGTAAACGTCGAAGCCCTGTTCGTCAGGGAAAGCCCGGAGCCCCAATGTCTGTGCTGCTGTAGGTGCACTGCCAATGGCCGCTGAGGAGCAGCAAGAGCTTGAGTGGCTGGCCCTTTTGGTGTGGGAGCAATGGTCCGACGTTCGTGATTTATCGGGGTTATTTTTCAGTGAGCGCCCTGGTGCAGCTGGTGGTATACGTCGAAGCCCTGTTCGTCAGGGAAAGCCCGGAGCCCCAATGTCTGTGCTGCTGTAGGTGCACTGCCAATGGCCGCTGAGGAGCAGCAAGAGCTTGAGTGGCTGGCACTTTTGGTGTGGGAGCAATCGTCCGACGTTCGTGATTTTTTGGGGTTTTTTTCAGGGAGCGCCCTCGTGCAGCTGGTGGTAAACGTCGAAGCCCTGTTCGTCAGGGAAAGCCCGGAGCCCCAATGTCTGTGCTGCCGTAGGTGCGCTGCCAATGGCCGCTGAGGAGCAGCAAGAGCTTGAGTGGCTGGCACTTTTGGTGTGGGAGCAATGGTCCGACGTTCGTGATTTTTCGGGTTTTTTTCAGTGAGCGCCCTCGTGCAGCTGGTGGTAAACGTCGAAGCCCTGTTCGTCAGGGAAAGCCCGGAGCCCCAATGTCTGTGCTGCCGTAGGTGCGCTGCCAATGGCCGCTGAGGAGCAGCAAGAGCTTGAGTGGCTGGCACTTTTGGTGTGGGAGCAATCGTCCGACGTTCGTGATTTTTTGGGGGGTTTTTTCAGTGAGCGCCCTGGTGCAGCTGGTGGTATACGTCGAAGCCCTGTTCGTCAGGGAAAGCCCGGAGCCCCAATGTCTGTGGTGCTGTAGGTGCGCTGCCAATGGCCGCTGAGGGGCAGTAAGAGCTTGAGTGGCTGGCACTTTTGGTGTGGGAGCAATGGTCCGACGTTCGTGATTTTTCGAGTTTTTTTTTCAGTGGGCGCCCTCGTGCAGCTGGTGGTAAACGTCGAAGCCCTGTTCGTCAGGGAAAGCCCGGAGCCCCAGTGTCTGTGCTGCTGTAGGTCAGCTGCCAATGGCCGCTGAGGAGCAGCAAGAGCTTGAGTGTCTGGCACTTTTGGTGTGGGAGCAATGGTCCAACGTTCGTGATTTTTTGAGTGTTTTTTTCAGGGGGCGCCCTCGTGCAGCTGGTGGTAAACGTCGAAGCCCTGTTCGTCAGGGAAAATCAGAGCCCCAATGTCTGTGCTGCTGTAGGTGCACTGCCAATGGCCGCTGAGGAGCAGCAAGAGCTTGAGTGTCTGGCACTTTTGGTGTGGGAGCAATCGTCCGACGTTCGTGATTTTTCGGGGTTTTTTTCAGTGGGCGCCCACGTGCAGCTGGTGGTAAACGTCAAAGCCCTGTTCGTCAGGGAAAGCCCGGAGCCCCAATGTCTGTGGTGCTGTAGGTGCGCTGCCAATGGCCGCTGAGGAGCAGCAAGAGCTTGAGTGGCTGGCACTTTTGGTGTGGGAGCAATCGTCCGACGTTCGTGATTTTTCGGGGTTTTTTTTTCAGGGAGCGCCCACGTGCAGCTGGTGGTAAACGTCGAAGCCCTGTTCGTCAGGGAAAGCCCGGAGCCCCAATGTCTGTGCTGCTGTAGGTGCACTGCCAATGGCCGCTGAGGAGCAAAAGGAGCTTGAGTGGCTGGCACTTTTGGTGTGGGAGCAATGGTCCGACGTTCGTGATTTTTCGTGGGTGTTTTCAGTGAGCGCCCTGGTGCAGCTGGTGGTATACGTCGAAGCCCTGTTCGTCAGGGAAAGCCCGGAGCCCCAATGTCTGTGCTGCTGTAGGTGCGCTGCCAATGGCCGCTGAGGAGCAGCAAGAGCTTGAGTGGCTGGCACTTTTGGTGTGGGAGCAATGGTCCGACGTTCGTGATTTTTCGTGTTTTTTTTTCAGTGAGCGCCCAGGTGCAGCTGGTGGTAAACGTCGAAGCCCTGTTCGTCAGGGAAAGCCCGGAGCGCCAATGTCTCTGCTGCTGTAGGTGCGCTGCCAATGGCCGCTGAGGAGCAGCAAGAGCTTGAGTGGCTGGCACTTTTGGTGTGGGAGCAATGGTCCGAAGTTCGTGATTTTTTCAGGGTTTTTTTCAGTGAGCGCCCAAATGCAGCTGGTGGTAAACGTCGAAGCCCTGTTCGTCAGGGAAAGCCCGGAGCCCCAATGTCTGTGCTGCTGTAGGTGCGCTGCCAATGGCCGCTGAGGAGCAGCAAGAGCTTGAGTGTCTGGCACTTTTGGTGTGGGAGCAATGGTCCGACGTTCGTGATTTTTTGGGGTTTTTTTCAGTGAGCGCCCACGTGCAGCTGGTGGTAAACGTCGAAGCCCTGTTCGTCAGGGAAAGCCCGGAGCCCCAATGTCTGTGCTGCTGTAGGTGCGCTGCCAATGGCCGCTGAGGAGCAGCAAGAGCTTGAGTGGCTGGCACTTTTGGTGTGGGAGCAATGGTCCGACGTTCGTGATTTTTTGGGGTTTTTTTTCAGTGAGCGCCCACGTGCAGCTGGTGGTAAACGTCGAAGCCCTGTTCGTCAGGGAAAGCCCGGAGCCCCAATGTCTGTGCTGCTGTAGGTGCACTGCCAATGGCCGCTGAGGAGCAGCAAGAGCTTGAGTGGCTGGCACTTTTGGTGTGGGAGCAATGGTCCGACGTTCGTGATTTTTTCAGTTTTTTTTTCAGGGGGCGCCCACGTGCAGCTGGTGGTAAACGTCGAAGCCCTGTTCGTCAGGGAAAGCCCGGAGCCCCAATGTCTGTGGTGCTGTAGGTGCACTGCCAATGGCCGCTGAGGAGCAGCAAGAGCTTGAGTGGCTGGCACTTTTGGTGTGGGAGCAATGGTCCGACGTTCGTGATTTTTCGGGGTTTTTTTCAGGGGGCGCCCAGGTGCAGCTGGTGGTAAACGTCGAAGCCCTGTTCGTCAGGGAAAGCCCGGAGCCCCAATGTCTGTGCTGCTGTAGGTGCGCTGCCAATGGCCGCTGAGGAGCAGCAAGAGCTTGAGTGGCTGGCACTTTTGGTGTGGGAGCAATCGTCTGACGTTCGTGATTTTTGGGGTTTCTTTTCAGTGAGCGCCCACGTGCAGCTGGTGGTAAACGTCGAAGCCCTGTTCGTCAGGGAAAGCCCGGAGCCCCAATGTCTGTGCTGCTGTAGGTGCGCTGCCAATGGCCGCTGAGGAGCAGCAAGAGCTTGAGTGGCTGGCACTTTTGGTGTGGGAGCAATGGTCCGACGTTCGTGATTTTTCGGGTTTTTTTTCAGTGAGCGCCCTGGTGCAGCTGGTGGTATACGTCGAAGCCCTGTTCGTCAGGGAAAGCCCGGAGCCCCAATGTCTGTGGTGCTGTAGGTGCACTGCCAATGGCCGCTGAGGAGCAGCAAGAGCTTGAGTGGCTGGCACTTTTGGTGTGGGAGCAATGGTCCGACGTTCGTGATTTTTTGGGGGTTTTTTTCAGGGAGCGCCCTGGTGCAGCTGGTGGTAAACGTCGAAGCCCTGTTCGTCAGGGAAAGCCCGGAGCCCCAATGTCTGTGCTGCTGTAGGTGCACTGCCAATGGCCGCTGAGGAGCAGCAAGAGCTTGAGTGGCTGGCACTTTTGGTGTGGGAGCAATGGTCCAACGTTCGTGATTTTTCGAGTTTTTTTTCAGGGGGCGCCCTCGTGCAGCTGGTGGTAAACGTCGAAGCCCTGTTCGTCAGGGAAAGCCCGGAGCCCCAATGTCTGTGCTGCTGTAGGTGCACTGCCAATGGCCGCTGAGGAGCAGCAAGAGCTTGAGTGGCTGGCACTTTTGGTGTGGGAGCAATGGTCCGACGTTCGTGATTTTTCGAGTTTTTTTCAGGGAGCGCCCTCGTGCAGCTGGTGGTAAACGTCGAAGCCCTGTTCGTCAGGGAAAGCCCGGAGCCCCAATGTCTGTGCTGCTGTAGGTGCGCTGCCAATGGCCGCTGAGGAGCAGCAAGAGCTTGAGTGGCTGGCACTTTTGGTGTGGGAGCAATCGTCCGACGTTCGTGATATTTCGGGGTTTTTTTCAGTGGGCGCCCAGGTGTAGCTGGTGGTAAACGTCGAAGCCCTGTTCGTCAGGGAAAGCCCGGAGCCCCAATGTCTGTGCTGCTGTAGGTGCGCTGCCAATGGCCGCTGAGGAGCAGCAAGAGCTTGAGTGGCTGGCACTTTTGGTGTGGGAGCAATCGTCTGACGTTCGTGATTTTTTGGGGGTTTTTTTCTTGGAGCGCCCACGTGCAGCTGGTGGTAAACGTCGAAGCCCTGTTCGTCAGGGAAAGCCCGGAGTCCCAATGTCTGTGCTGCTGTAGGTGCACTGCCAATGGCCGCTGAGGAGCAAAAGAGCTTGAGTGGCTGGCACTTTTGGTGTGGGAGCAATGGTCCGACGTTCGTGATTTTTCGGGGTTTTTTTCAGTGAGCGCCCAGGTGCAGCTGGTGGTAAACGTCGAAGCCCTGTTCGTCAGGGAAAGCCCGGAGCCCCAATGTCTGCGGTGCTGTAGGTGCGCTGCCAATGGCCGCTGAGGAGCAGCAAGAGCTTGAGTGGCTGGCACTTTTGGTGTGGGAGCAATCGTCCGACGTTCGTGATTTTTCGGGGTTTTTTTTTCAGTGGGCGCCCATGTGCAGCTGCTGGTAAACGTCGAAGCCCTGTTCGTCAGGGAAAGCCCGGAGCCCCAATGTCTGTGCTGCTGTAGGTGCGCTGCCAATGGCCGCTGAGGAGCAGCAAGAGCTTGAGTGGCTGGCACTTTTGGTGTGGGAGCAATCGTCCGACGTTCGTGATTTTTGGGGTTTTTTTTTCAGGGAGCGCCCACGTGCAGCTGGTGGTAAACGTCGAAGCCCTGTTCGTCAGGGAAAGACCGGAGCCCCAATGTCTGTGCTGCTGTAGGTGCGCTGCCAATGGCCGCTGAGGAGCAGCAAGAGCTTGAGTGGCTGGCACTTTTGGTGTGGGAGCAATCGTCCGACGTTCGTGATTTTTCGGGGTTTTTTTTTCAGTGAGCGCCCACGTGCAGCTGGTGGTAAACGTCGAAGCCCTGTTCGTCAGGGAAAGCCCGGAGCCCCAATGTCTGTGCTGCGGTAGGTGCGCTGCCAATGGCCGCTGAGGAGCAGCAAGAGCTTGAGTGGCTGGCACTTTTGGTGTGGGAGCAATCGTCCGACGTTCGTGATTTTTGGGGTTTTTTTTCAGTGGACCGCCCACGTGCAGCTGGTGGTAAACGTCGAAGCCCTGTTCGTCAGGGAAAGCCCGGAGCCCCAATGTCTGTGCTGCTGTAGGTGCACTGCCAATGACCGCTGAGGAGCAAAAAGCTGGCACTTTTGGTGTGGGAGCAATGGTCCGACGTTCGTGATTTTTCGGGGTTTTTTTCAGTGGGCGCCCACGTGCAGCTGGTGGTATACGTCGAAGCCCTGTTCGTCAGGGAAAGCCCGAGCCCCAATGTCTGTGCTGCTGTAGGTGCGCTGCCAATGGCCGCTGAGGAGCAGCAAGAGCTTGAGTGGCTGGCACTTTTGGTGTGGGAGCAATCGTCCGACGTTCGTGATTTTTTTCAGTGTGTGCAGCTGGTGGTAAACGTCGAAGCCCTGTTCGTGCCCGGAGCCCCAATGTCTGTGCTGCTGTAGGTGCGCTGCCAAGCTGACTATCGTGCTGATTTTCCTTTTTTTTTTTTTTCAGGGGCGCCCAGGTGCAGCTTGTGGTAAACGTCGAAGCCCTGCTCCTCAGGAAATCCCGGAGCCCCAATGTCTGTGCTGCTGTAGGTGCTCTGCCAATGGCCGCTGAGGAGCAGCAAGAGCTTGAGTGGCTGGCACTTTTGTAGTGGGAGCAATGGTCCGACGTTCGTGATTTTTCCTTTTTTTTTTTCAGGGGGCGCCCAGGTGCAGCTTGTGGTAAACGTCGAAGCCCTGCTCCTCAGGGAAATCCCGGAGCCCCAATGTCTGTGCTGCTGTAGGTGCTCTGCCAATGGCCGCTGAGGAGCAGCAAGATCTTGAGTGGCTGGCACTTTAGGTGTGGGAGCAATCCTCCCACGTTCGTGATTTTTCGGGGTTTTTTTCAGTGGGCGCCCACATGTAGATGGTTGTAAACGTCGAAGCCCTGTTCGTCAGGGAAAGCCCGGAGCCCCAATGTCTGTGGTGCTGTAGGTGCGCTGCCAATGGCCGCTGAGGAGCAGCAAGAGCTTGAGTGGCTGGCACTTTTGGTGTGCGAGCAATCGTCTGACATTCGTGATTTTTTGGGGTTTTTTTTCAGGGAGCGCCCACGTGCATCTGGTGGTAAACGTCGAAGCCCTGTTCGTCAGGGAAAGCCCGGATCCCCAATGTCTGTGTGCTGTAGGTGCACTGCCAATGACCGCTGAGGAGCAGCAAGAGCTTGAGTGGCTGGACCTTTTGGTGTGGGAGCAATGGTCCGACGCTCGTGATTTTTCAGGGTTTTTTTTCAGTGAGCGCCCTGGTGCAGCAGGTGGTATACGTCAAAGCCCTGTTTGTCAGGGAAAGCCCGGAGCCCCAATGTCTGTGCTGCTGTAGGTGCACTGCCAATGGCCGCTGAGGAGCAAAAAGAGCTTGAGTGTCTAGCAATTTTGGTGTGTGAGCAATCGTCTGACGTTCGTGATTTTTCGGGGTTTTTTTTCAGGGGGCACCCAGGTGCAGCTCGTGGTAAACGTCAAACCCCTGTTCGTCAGGGAAAGCCCGGAGCCCCAATGTCTGTGCTGCTGTAGGTGCGCTACCAATGGCCGCTGAGGAGCAGCAAGAGCTTGAGTGGCTGGCACTTTTGGTGTGGGTACAATCGTCCGACGTTCGTAATTTTTCGCGGTTTTTTTTTTCAGGGGGCGCCCAAGTGCAGCTGGTGGTAAACGTCGAAGCACTGCTCCTCAGGGAATACCCGGAGCCCCAATGTCTGTGCTGCTGTAGGTGCGCTGCCAATGACCGCTGAGGAGCAAAAAGAGCTTGAATGTCTGGCCCTTTTGGTGTGGGAGCAATGGTCCGACGTTCGTGATTTTTCGAGTTTTTTTTTCAGGGGGCGCCCAGGTGCAGCTGGTGGTAAACGTCGAAGCCCTGTTCGTCAGGGAAAGCCCGGAGCCTAAATGTCTGTGCTGCTGTAGGTGCACTGCCAATGGCCGCTGAGGAGCTAAAAGAGCTTGAGTGGCTGGCCCTTTTGGTGTGGGAGCAATCGTCTGACGTTCGTGATTTTTCGGAGTTATTTTTCAGTGAGCGCAATGGTGCAGCTGGTGGTATACGTCGAAGCCTTGTTCGTCAGGGAAAGCCCGGAGCCCCAATGTCTGTGGTGCTGTAGGTGCCCTGCCAATAGCCGCTGAGGAGCAGCAAGAGCTTGAGTGTCTAGCACTTTTGGTGTGGGAGCAATCGTCCGACGTTCGTGATTTTTTGGGGTTTTTTTTCCGGGAGCGCCCTCGTGCAGCTGGTGGTAAACGTCGAAGCCCTGCTCCTCAGGGAAAGCCCGGAGCCCCAATGTCTGTGCTGCTGTAGGTGCGCTGCCAATGGCCTCTGAGGAGCAAAAAGAGCTTGAATGTCTGGCCCTTTTGATTTGGGAGCAATGGTCCGACGTTCGTGAGTTTTCGGGTTTTTTTTTTCAGTGAGCACCCTGGTGCAGCTGGTGGTATACGTCGAAGCCCTGTTCGTCAGGGAAAGCCCGGAGCCCCAATGTCTGTGCTGCTGTAGGTGCGCTGCCAATGGCCGCTGAGGAGCAGCAACAGCTTGAGTGTCTAGCACTTTTGGTGTGGGAGCAATCGTCCGACGTTCGTGATTTTTTGGGGGTTTTTTTCCGGGAGCGCCCTGGTGCAGCTGGTGGTAAACGTCGAAGCCCTGCTCCTCAGGGAAAGCCCGGAGCCCCAGTGTCTGTGGTGCAGTAGGTGCACTGCCAATGGCCGCTGAGGAGCAGAAGAGCTTGAGTGTCTGGCACTTTTGGTGTGGGAGCAATGGTCCAACGTTCGTGATTTTTCGAGTTTTTTTTTCAGGGGGCGCCCACGTGCAGCTGGTGGTAAAAGTCGAAGCCCTGTTCGTCAGGGAAAGCCCGGAGCCCCAATGTCTGTGCTGCTGTAGGTGCACTGCCAATGGCCGCTGAGGGGCAGCAAGAGCTTGAGTGTCTGGCACTTTTGGTGTGGGAGCAATGGTTCGACGTTCGTGATTTTTCGAGTTTTTTTCAGGGGGCGCCCTCGTGCAGCTGGTGGTAAACGTCGAAGCCCTGTTCATCAGGGAAAGCCCAGAGCCCCAAAGTCTGTGGTGCTGTAGGTGCACTGCCAATGGCCGCTGAGGAGCAGCAAGAGCTTGAGTGTCTAGCACTTTTGGTGTGGGAGCAATCGTCCGACGTTCGTGATATTTCGGGGTTTTTTTCAGTGGGCGCCCAGGTGTAGATGGTTGTAAACGTCGAAGCCCTGTTCGTCAGGGAAAGCCCGGAGCCCCAATGTCTGTGCTGCTGTAGGTGCGCTGACAATGGCCGCTGAGGAGCAGCAAGAGCTTGAGTGGCTGGCACTTTTGGTGTGGGAGCAATCGTCTGACATTCGTTATTTTTTGGGGGTTTTTTTCCGGGAGCGCCCACGTGCAGCTGGTGGTAAACGTCGAAGCCCTGTTCGTCAGGGAAAGCCCGGAGCCCCAATGTCTGTGCTGCTGTAGGTGCGCTGCCAATGGCCTCTGAGGAGCAAAAAGAGCTTGAATGTCTGGCCCTTTTGATTTGGGAACAATGGTCAGACGTTCGTGAGTTTTCGGGTTTTTTTTCAGTGAGCGGCCTGGTGCAGCTGGTGGTATACGTCGAAGCCCTGTTCGTCAGGGAAAGCCCGGAGCCCCAATGTCTGCGGTGCTGTAGGTGCACTGAAAATGGCCGCTGAGGGGCAGCAAGAGCTTGAGTGTCTAGCACTTTTGGTGTGGGAGCAATCGTCCGACGTTCGTGATATTTCGGGGTTTTTTTCAGTGGGCGCCCACGTGTAGATTGTTATAAACGTCGAAGCCCTGTTCGTCAGGAAAAGCCCGGAGCCCCAATGTCTGTGCTGCAGTAGGTGCGCTGCCAATGGCCGCTGAGGAGCAGCAAGAGCTTGAGTGGCTGGCACTTTTGGTGTGGGAGCAATCGTCTGACATTCGTTATTTTTTGGGGGTTTTTTTCCGGGAGCGCCCACGTGCAGCTGGTGGTAAACGTCGAAGCCCTGTTCGTCAGGGAAAGCCCGGAGCCCGAATGTCTGTGCTGCTGTAGGTGCGCTGCCAATGGCCGCTGAGGAGCAGCAAGAGCTTGAGTGGCTGGCACTTTTGGGGTGGGTACAATCGTCCGAAGTTCGTGATTTTTTGGGGGTTTTTTTCAGTGAGCGCCCTCGTGCAGCTGGTGGTAAACGTCGAAGCCCTGCTCCTCAGGGAAAGCCCGGAGCCCCAATGTCTGTGCTGCTGTAGGTGCGCTGCCAATGGCCGCTGAGGAGCAGCAAGAGCTTGAGTGTCTGGCACTTTTGGTGTGGGAGCAATGGTTCGACGTTCGTGATTTTTTGGGTTTTTTTTTCAGTGAGCGCCCACGTGTAGCTGGTGGTAAACGTCGAAGCCCTGTTCGTCAGGGAAAGCCCGGAGCCCCAATGTCTGTGCTGCTGTAGGTGCACTGCCAATGACCGCTGAGGAGCAGCAAGAGCTTGAGTGGCTGGCCCTTTTGGTGTGGGAGCAATGGTCTGACGTTCGTGATTTTTCGGAGTTATTTTTCAGTGAGCGCCCTGGTGCAGCTGGTGGTATAAGTCGAAGCCCTGTTCGTCAGGGAAAGCCCGGAGCCCCCATGTCTGTGCTGCTGTAGGTGCGCTGCCAATGGCCGCTGAGGAGCAGCAAGAGCTTGAGTGTCTGGCACTTTTGGTGTGGGAGCAATCGTCCGACGTTCGTGATTTTTTGGGGGTTTTTTCAGTGAGCGCCCTGGTGCAGCTGGTGGTAAACGTCGAAGCCCTGTTCGTCAGGGAAAGCCCGGAGCCCCAATGTCTGTGCTGCTGTAGGTGCGCTGCCAATGGCCGCTGAGGAGCAGCAAGAGCTTGAGTGTCTGGCACTTTTGGTGTGCGAGCAATGGTTCGACGTTCGTGATTTTTTGGATTTTTTTTTCCGGGAGCGCCCACGTGTAGCTGGTGGTAAACGTCGAAGCCCTGTTCGTCAGGGAAAGCCCGGAGCCCCAATGTCTGTGCTGCTGTAGGTGCACTGCCAATGGCCGCTGAGGGGCAGCAAGAGCTTGAGTGGCTGGCACTTTTGGTGTGGGAGCAATGGTCCAACGTTCGTGATTTTTCGAGTTTTTTTTTCAGGGGGCGCCCTCGTGCAGCTGGTGGTAAATGTCGAAGCCCTGTTCGTAAGGGAAAAAGCAGAGCCCCAAAGTCTGTGGTGCTGTAGGTGCGCTGCCAATGGCCGCTGAGGAGCAGCAAGAGCTTGAGTGTCTGGCACTTTTGGTGTGGGAGCAATCGTCCGACGTTCGTGATTTTTCGGGGTTTTTTTCAAGGGGCGCCCACGTGTAGATGGTGGTAAACGTCGAAGCCCTGTTCGTCAGGGAAAGCCCGGAGCCCCAATGTCTGTGCTGCTGTAGGTGCGCTGCCAATGGCCGCTGAGGAGCAGCAAGAGCTTGAGTGGCTGGCACTTTTGGTGCGGGAGCAATCGTCTGACATTCGTGATTTTTTGGCGTTTCTTTTCCGGGAGCGCCCACGTGCAGCTGGTGGTAAACGTCGAAGCCCTGCTCCTCAGGGAAAGCCCGGAGCCCCAATGTCTCTGCTGCTGTAGGTGCGCTGCCAATGGCCTCTGAGGAGCAAAAAGAGCTTGAATGTCTGGCCCTTTTGATTTGGGAGCAATGGTCCGACGTTCGTGAGTTTTCGGGTTTTTTTTCAGTGAGCACCCTGGTGCAGCTGGTGGTATACGTCGAAGCCCTGTTCGTCAGGGAAAGCCCGGAGCCCCAATGTCTGTGCTGCTGTAGGTGCGCTGCCAATGGCCGCTGAGGAGCAGCAACAGCTTGAGTGTCTAGCACTTTTGGTGTGGGAGCAATCGTCCGACGTTCGTGATTTTTTGGGGGTTTTTTTCCGGGAGCGCCCTGGTGCAGCTGGTGGTAAACGTCGAAGCCCTGCTCCTCAGGGAAAGCCCGGAGCCCCAGTGTCTGTGGTGCAGTAGGTGCACTGCCAATGGCCGCTGAGGAGCAGAAGAGCTTGAGTGGCTGGCACTTTTGGTGTGGGAGCAATGGTCCAACGTTCGTGAATTTTCGAGTTTTTTTTCATGGGGCGCCCACGTGCAGCTGGTGGTAAAAGTCGAAGCCCTGTTCGTCAGGGAAAGCCCGGAGCCCCAATGTCTGTGCTGCTGTAGGTGCGCTGCCAATGGCCGCTGAGGAGCAGCAACAGCTTGAGTGGCTGGCACTTTTGGTGTGGGAGCAATGGTTCGACGTTCGTGATTTTTCGGGGTTTTTTTCCGGGAGCGGCCACGTGCAGCTGGTGGTAAACGTCGAAGCCCTGTTCGTCAGGGAAAGCCCGGAGCCCCAATGTCTGTGCTGCTGTAGGTGCGCTGCCAATGGCAGCTGACGAGCAAAAAGAGCTTGGATGTCTGGCCCTTTTGATTTGGGAACAATGGTCCGACGTTCGTGAGTTTTCGGGTTTTTTTTCAGTGAGCGCCCTGGTGCAGCTGGTGGTATACGTCGAAGCCCTGTTCGTCAGGGAAAGCCCGGAGCCCCAATGTCTGTGCTGCTGTAGGTGCACTGCCAATGGCCGCTGAGGGGCAGCAAGAGCTTGAGTGGCTGGCACTTTTGGTGTGGGAGCAATGGTCCAACATTCGTGATTTTTCGAGTTTTTTTTTCAGGGGGCGCCCTCGTGCAGCTGGTGGTAAATGTCGAAGCCCTGTTCGTAAGGGAAAAAGCAGAGCCCCAAAGTCTGTGGTGCTGTAGGTGCACTGCCAATGGCCGCTGAGGAGCAGCAAGAGCTTGACTGTCTAGCACTTTTGGTGTGGGAGTAATCGTCCGACGTTCGTGATTTTTCGGGGTTTTTTTCAGGGGGCGCCCAGGTGTAGATGGTTGTAAACGTCGAAGCCCTGCTCCTCAGGGAAAGCCCGGAGCCCCAATGTCTCTGCTGCTGTAGGTGCGCTGCCAATGGCCTCTGAGGAGCAAAAAGAGCTTGAATGTCTGGCCCTTTTGATTTGGGAGCAATGGTCCGACGTTCGTGAGTTTTCGGGTTTTTTTTCCGGGAGCGCCCACGTGCAGCTGGTGGTAAACGTCGAAGCCCTGTTCGTCAGGGAAAGCCCGGAGCCCCAATGTCTGTGCTGCTGTAGGTGCGCTGCCAATGGCCTCTGAGGAGCAAAAAGAGCTTGAATGTCTGGCCCTTTTGATTTGGGAACAATGGTCCGACGTTCGTGAGTTTTCGGGTTTTTTTTCATTGAGCGCCCTTGTGCAGCTGGTGGTATACGTCGAAGCCCTGTTCGTCAGGGAAAGCCCGGAGCCCCAATGTCTGTGCTGCTGTAGGTGCGCTGACAATGGCCGCTGAGGAGCAGCAAGAGCTTGAGTGGCTGGCACTTTTGGTGTGGGAGCAATGGTCCGACGCTCGTTATTTTTTGGGGTTTTTTTTCAGTGAGCGCCCTGGTGCAGCTGGTGGTATACGTCGAAGCCCTGTTCGTCAGGGAAAGCCCAGAGCCCCAATGTCTGTGGTGCTGTAGGTGCACTGCCAATGGCCGCTGAGGAGCAGCAAGAGCTTGAGTGGCTGGCACTTTTGGTGTGGGAGCAATCGCCTGACGTTCGTGATTTTTTGAGTTTTTTTTTCAGGGGGCGCCCTGGTGCAGCTGGTGGTAAACGTCGAAGCCCTGTTCGTCAGGGAAAGCCAGGAGCCCCAATGTCTGTGCTGCTGTAGGTGCGCTGCCAATGGCCGCTGAGGAGCAAAAAGAGCTTGAATATCTGGCCCTTTTGGTGTGGGAGCAATGGTCCGACGTTCGTGATTTTTCGGTTTTTTTTCAGTGAGCACCCTGGTGCAGCTGGTGGTATACGTCGAAGCCATGCTCCTCAGGGAAAGCCCGGAGCCCCAATGTCTGTGCTGCTGTAGGTGCACTGCCAATGGCCGCTGAGGAGCAGCAAGAGCTTGAGTGGCTGGCACTTTTGGTGTGGGAGCAATGGTTCGACGTTCGAGATTTTTCGAGTTTTTTTCAGGGGGCGCCCTGGTGCAGCTGGTGGTAAACGTCGAAGCCCTGTTCGTCAGGGAAAGCCAGGAGCCCCAATGTCTGTGGTGCTGTAGGTGCACTGCCAATGGCCGCTGAGGAGCAGCAAGAGCTTGAGTGGCTGGCACTTTTGGTGTGGGAGCAATCGTCTGACATTCGTTATTTTTTGGGGGTTTTTTTCCGGGAGCGCCCACGTGCAGCTGGTGGTAAACGTCGAAGCCCTGTTCGTCAGGGAAAGCCCGGAGCCCCAATGTCTGTGCTGCTGTAGGTGCGCTGCCAATGGCCGCTGACGAGCAAAAAGAGCTTGAATGTCTGGCCCTTTTGATTTGGGAACAATGGTCCGACGTTCGTGAGTTTTCGGGTTTTTTTCAGTGAGCGCCCTGGTGCAGCTGGTGGTATACGTCGAAGCCCTGTTCGTCAGGGAAAGCCCGGAGCCCCAGTGTCTGCGGTGCTGTAGGTGCACTGCCAATGGCCGCTGAGGGGCAGCAAGAGCTTGAGTGGCTGGCACTTTTGGTGTGGGAGCAATGGTCCAACATTCGTGATTTTTCGAGTTTTTTTTTCAGGGGGCGCCCTCGTGCAGCTGGTGGTAAACGTCGAAGCCCTGTTCGTCAGGGAAAGCCCGGAGCCCCAATGTCTGTGGTGCTGTAGGTGCACTGCCAATGGCCGCTGAGGGGCAGCAAGAGCTTGAGTGGCTGGCACTTTTGGTGTGGGAGCAATGGTCCAACATTCGTGATTTTTCGAGTTTTTTTTTCAGGGGGCGCCCTCGTGCAGCTGGTGGTAAATGTCGAAGCCCTGTTCGTAAGGGAAAAAGCAGAGCCCCAAAGTCTGTGGTGCTGTAGGTGCACTGCCAATGGCCACTGAGGAGCAGCAAGAGCTTGACTGTCTAGCACTTTTGGTGTGGGAGCAATCGTCCGACGTTCGTGATTTTTCGGGGTTTTTTTCAGGGGGTGCCCAGGTGTAGATGGTTGTAAACGTCGAAGCCCTGTTCATCAGGGAAAGCCCGGAGCCCCAATGTCTGTGCTGCTGTAGGTGCGCTGCCAATGGCCGCTGAGGAGCAGCAAGAGCTTGAGTGGCTGGCACTTTTGGTGTGGGAGCAATGTTCCGAAGTTCGTGATTTTTTCAGTTTTTTTTTCAGGGGGCGCCCACATGCAGCTGGTGGTAAACGACGAAGCCCTGTTCGTCAGGGAAAGCCAGGAGCCCCAATGTCTGTGCTGCTGTAGGTGCACTGACAATGACCGCTGAGGAGCTAAAAGAGCTTGAGTGGCTGGCACTTTTGGTGTGGGAGCAATGGTTCGACGTTCGTGATTTTTTGGGGTTTTTTTCCGGGAGCGCCCACGTGTAGCTGGTGGTAAACGTCGAAGCCCTGTTCGTCAGGGAAAGCCCGGAGCCCCAATGTCTGTGCTGCTGTAGGTGCACTGCCAATGGCCGCTGAGGAGCAGCAAGAGCTTGAGTGGCTGGCACTTTTGGTGTGGGAGCAATCGCCTGACGTTCGTGATTTTTTGAGTTTTTTTTTCAGGGGGCGCCCTGGTGCAGCTGGTGGTAAACGTCGAAGCCCTGTTCGTCAGGGAAAGCCAGGAGCCCCAATGTCTGTGCTGCTGTAGGTGCGCTGCCAATGGCCGCTGAGGAGCAAAAAGAGCTTGAATATCTGGCCCTTTTGGTGTGGGAGCAATGGTCCGACGTTCGTGATTTTTCGGGGTTTTTTTCAGTGAGCACCCTGGTGCAGCTGGTGGTATACGTCGAAGCCATGCTCCTCAGGGAAAGCCCGGAGCCCCAATGTCTGTGCTGCTGTAGGTGCACTGCCAATGGCCGCTGAGGAGCAGCAAGAGCTTGAGTGGCTGGCACTTTTGGTGTGGGAGCAATGGTTCGAAGTTCGAGATTTTTCGAGTTTTTTTTTTCAGGGGCGCCCTCGTGCAGCTGGTGGTAAACGTCGAAGCCCTGTTCATCAGGGAAAGCCCAGAGCCCCAAAGTCTGTGGTGCTGTAGGTGCACTGCCAATGGCCGCTGAGGAGCAGCAAGAGCTTGAGTGTCTACCACTTTTGGTGTGGGAGCAATCGTCCGACGTTCGTGATGTTTCGGGGTTTTTTTCAGGGGGCGCCCACGTGTAGATGGTTGTAAACGTCGAAGCCCTGTTCGTCAGGGAAAGCCCGGAGCCCCAATGTCTGTGCTGCAGTAGGTGCGCTGCCAATGGCCGCTGAGGAGCAGCAAGAGCTTGAGTGGCTGGCACTTTTGGTGTGGGAGCAATCGTCTGACATTCGTTATTTTTTGGGGGTTTTTTCCGGGAGCGCCCACGTGCAGCTGGTGGTAAACGTCGAAGCCCTGTTCGTCAGGGAAAGCCCTGAGCCCCAATGTCTGTGCTGCTGTAGGTGCGCTGCCAATGGCCGCTGACGAGCAAAAAGAGCTTGAATGTCTGGCCCTTTTGATTTGGGAACAATGGTCCGACGTTCGTGAGTTTTCGGGTTTTTTTTCAGTGAGCGCCCTGGTGCAGCTGGTGGTATACGTCGAAGCCCTGTTCGTCAGGGAAAGCCCGGAGCCCCAATGTCTGTGCTGCTGTAGGTGCGCTGCCAATGGCCGCTGAGGAGCAGCAAGAGCTTGAATATCTGGCCCTTTTGGTGTGGGAGCAATGGTCCGACGTTCGTGATTTTTCGGGGGTTTTTTTTCAGTGAGCACCCTGGTGCAGCTGGTGGTATACGTCGAAGCCATGCTCCTCAGGGAAAGCCCGGAGCCCCAATGTCTGTGCTGCTGTAGGTGCACTGCCAATGGCCGCTGAGGAGCAGCAAGAGCTTGAGTGGCTGGCACTTTTGGTGTGGGAGCAATCGCCTGACGTTCGTGATTTTTTGAGTTTTTTTTTTCAGGGGGCGCCCTGGTGCAGCTGGTGGTAAACGTCGAAGCCCTGTTCGTCAGGGAAAGCCAGGAGCCCCAATGTCTGTGCTGCTGTAGGTGCGCTGCCAATGGCCGCTGAGGAGCAAAAAGAGCTTGAATATCTGGCCCTTTTGGTGTGGGAGCAATGGTCCGACGTTCGTGATTTTTCGGGGTTTTTTTCAGTGAGCACCCTGGTGCAGCTGGTGGTATACGTCGAAGCCATGCTCCTCAGGGAAAGCCCGGAGCCCCAATGTCTGTGCTGCTGTAGGTGCACTGCCAATGGCTGCTGAGGAGCAGCAACAGCTTGAGTGTCTAGCACTTTTGGTGTGGGAGCAATCGTCCGACGTTCTTGATTTTTTGGGGGTTTTTTTCCGGGAGCGCCCTGGTGCAGCTGGTGGTAAACGTCGAAGCCCTGCTCCTCAGGGAAAGCCCGGAGCCCCAGTGTCTGTGGTGCAGTAGGTGCACTGCCAATGGCCGCTGAGGAGCAGAAGAGCTTGAGTGTCTGGCACTTTTGGTGTGGGAGCAATGGTCCAACGTTCGTGATTTTTCGAGTTTTTTTTTCAGGGGGCGCCCTGGTGCAGCTGGTGGTATACGTCGAAGCCCTGTTCGTCAGGGAAAGCCCGGAGCCCCAGTGTCTGCGGTGCTGTAGGTGCACTGCCAATGGCCGCTGAGGGGCAGCAAGAGCTTGAGTGGCTGGCACTTTTGGTGTGGGAGCAATGGTCCAACATTCGTGATTTTTCGAGTTTTTTTTTCAGGGGGCGCCCTCGTGCAGCTGGTGGTAAACGTCGAAGCCCTGTTCGTCAGGGAAAGCCCGGAGCCCCAATGTCTGTGGTGCTGTAGGTGCACTGCCAATGGCCGCTGAGGAGCAGCAAGAGCTTGAGTGGCTGGCACTTTTGGTGTGGGAGCAATGGTTCGACGTTCGAGATTTTTCGAGTTTTTTTTTCAGGGGGCGCCCTCGTGCAGCTGGTGGTAAACGTCGAAGCCCTGTTCATCAGGGAAAGCCCAGAGCCCCAAAGTCTGTGGTGCTGTAGGTGCACTGCCAATGGCCGCTGAGGAGCAGCAAGAGCTTGAGTGTCTACCACTTTTGGTGTGGGAGCAATCGTCCGACGTTCGTGATGTTTCGGGGTTTTTTTCAGGGGGCGCCCACGTGTAGATGGTTGTAAACGTCGAAGCCCTGTTCGTCAGGGAAAGCCCGGAGCCCCAATGTCTGTGCTGCATTAGGTGCGCTGCCAATGGCCGCTGAGGAGCAGCAAGAGCTTGAGTGGCTGGCACTTTTGGTGTGGGAGCAATCGTCTGACATTCGTTATTTTTTGGGGGTTTTTTTCCGGGAGCGCCCACGTGCAGCTGGTGGTAAACGTCGAAGCCCTGTTCGTCAGGGAAAGCCCGGAGCCCCAATGTCTGTGCTGCTGTAGGTGCGCTGCCAATGGCCGCTGACGAGCAAAAAGAGCTTGAATGTCTGGCCCTTTTGATTTGGGAACAATGGTCCGACGTTCGTGAGTTTTCGGGTTTTTTTTCAGTGAGCGCCCTGGTGCAGCTGGTGGTATACGTCGAAGCCCTGTTCGTCAGGGAAAGCCCGGAGCCCCAGTGTCTGCGGTGCTGTAGGTGCACTGCCAATGGCCGCTGAGGGGCAGCAAGAGCTTGAGTGGCTGGCACTTTTGGTGTGGGAGCAATGGTCCAACATTCGTGATTTTTCGGGTTTTTTTTTCAGGGGGCGCCCTCGTGCAGCTGGTGGTAAACGTCGAAGCCCTGTTCGTCAGGGAAAGCCCGGAGCCCCAATGTCTGTGGTGCTGTAGGTGCACTGCCAATGGCCGCTGAGGGGCAGCAAGAGCTTGAGTGGCTGGCACTTTTGGTGTGGGAGCAATGGTCCAACATTCGTGATTTTTCGAGTTTTTTTTTCAGGGGGCGCCCTCGTGCAGCTGGTGGTAAATGTCGAAGCCCTGTTCGTAAGGGAAAAAGCAGAGCCCCAAAGTCTGTGGTGCTGTAGGTGCACTGCCAATGGCCACTGAGGAGCAGCAAGAGCTTGACTGTCTAGCACTTTTGGTGTGGGAGCAATCGTCCGACGTTCGTGATTTTTCGGGGGTTTTTTTCAGGGGGCGCCCAGGTGTAGATGGTTGTAAACGTCGAAGCCCTGTTCATCAGGGAAAGCCCGGAGCCCCAATGTCTGTGCTGCTGTAGGTGCGCTGCCAATGGCCGCTGAGGAGCAGCAAGAGCTTGAGTGGCTGGCACTTTTGGTGTGGGAGCAATGTTCCGAAGTTCGTGATTTTTCAGTTTTTTTTTTCAGGGGGCGCCCACATGCAGCTGGTGGTAAACGACGAAGCCCTGTTCGTCAGGGAAAGCCAGGAGCCCCAATGTCTGTGCTGCTGTAGGTGCACTGACAATGACCGCTGAGGAGCTAAAAGAGCTTGAGTGGCTGGCACTTTTGGTGTGGGAGCAATGGTTCGACGTTCGTGATTTTTTGGGGTTTTTTTTCCGGGAGCGCCCACGTGTAGCTGGTGGTAAACGTCGAAGCCCTGTTCGTCAGGGAAAGCCCGGAGCCCCAATGTCTGTGCTGCTGTAGGTTCACTGCCAATGGCCGCTGAGGGGCAGCAAGAGCTTGAGTGGCTGGCACTTTTGGTGTGGGAGCAATGGTCCGACGCTCGTTATTTTTCGGGGTTTTTTTTCAGTGAGCGCCCTGGTGCAGCTGGTGGTATACGTCGAAGCCCTGTTCGTCAGGGAAAGCCCAGAGCCCCAATGTCTGTGGTGCTGTAGGTGCACTGCCAATGGCCGCTGAGGAGCAGCAAGAGCTTGAGTGGCTGGCACTTTTGGTGTGGGAGCAATCGCCTGACGTTCGTGATTTTTTGAGTTTTTTTTTCAGGGGGCGCCCTGGTGCAGCTGGTGGTAAACGTCGAAGCCCTGTTCGTCAGGGAAAGCCAGGAGCCCCAATGTCTGTGCTGCTGTAGGTGCGCTGCCAATGGCCGCTGAGGAGCAAAAAGAGCTTGAATATCTGGCCCTTTTGGTGTGGGAGCAATGGTCCGACGTTCGTGATTTTTCGGGGTTTTTTTCAGTGAGCACCCTGGCGCAGCTGGTGGTATACGTCGAAGCCATGCTCCTCAGGGAAAGCCCGGAGCCCCAATGTCTGTGCTGCTGTAGGTGCACTGCCAATGGCCGCTGAGGAGCAGCAAGAGCTTGAGTGGCTGGCACTTTTGGTGTGGGAGCAATGGTTCGAAGTTCGAGATTTTTCGAGTTTTTTTTTCAGGGGGCGCCCTCGTGCAGCTGGTGGTAAACGTCGAAGCCCTGTTCATCAGGGAAAGCCCAGAGCCCCAAAGTCTGTGGTGCTGTAGGTGCACTGCCAATGGCCGCTGAGGAGCAGCAAGAGGTTGAGTGTCTACCACTTTTGGTGTGGGAGCAATCGTCCGACGTTCGTGATTTTTCGGGGTTTTTTTCAGGGGGCGCCCACGTGTAGATGGTTGTAAACGTCGAAGCCCTGTTCGTCAGGGAAAGCCCGGAGCCCCAATGTCTGTGCTGCAGTAGGTGCGCTGCCAATGGCCGCTGAGGAGCAGCAAGAGCTTGAGTGGCTGGCACTTTTGGTGTGGGAGCAATCGTCTGACATTCGTTATTTTTTGGGGGTTTTTTTCCGGGAGCGCCCACGTGCAGCTGGTGGTAAACGTCGAAGCCCTGTTCGTCAGGGAAAGCCCGGAGCCCCAATGTCTGTGCTGCTGTAGGTGCGCTGCCAATGGCCGCTGACGAGCAAAAAGAGCTTAATGTCTGGCCCTTTTGATTTGGGAACAATGGTCCGACGTTCGTGAGTTTTCGGGTTTTTTCAGTGAGCGCCCTGGTGCAGCTGGTGGTATACGTCGAAGCCCTGTTCGTCAGGGAAAGCCCGGAGCCCAAGTGTCTGCGGTGCTGTAGGTGCACTGCCAATGGCCGCTGAGGGGCAGCAAGAGCTTGAGTGGCTGGCACTTTTGGTGTGGGAGCAATGGTCCAACATTCGTGATTTTTCGAGTTTTTTTTTCAGGGGGCGCCCTCGTGCAGCTGGTGGTAAACGTCGAAGCCCTGTTCGTCAGGGAAAGCCCGGAGCCCCAATGTCTGTGGTGCTGTAGGTGCACTGCCAATGGCCGCTGAGGAGCAGCAAGAGCTTGACTGTCTAGCACTTTTGGTGTGGGAGCAATCGTCCGACGTTCGTGATTTTTCGGGGTTTTTTTCAGGGGGCGCCCAGGTGTAGATGGTTGTAAACGTCGAAGCCCTGTTCATCAGGGAAAGCCCGGAGCCCCAATGTCTGTGCTGCTGTAGGTGCGCTGCCAATGGCCGCTGAGGAGCAGCAAGAGCTTGAGTGGCTGGCACTTTTGGTGTGGGAGCAATGTTCCGAAGATCGTGATTTTTTGGGGTTTTTTTTCAGGGGGCGCCCACATGCAGCTGGTGGTAAACGTCGAAGCCCTGTTCGTCAGGGAAAGCCCGGAGCCCCAATGTCTGTGCTGCTGTAGGTGCACTGACAATGGCCGCTGAGGGGCAGCAAGAGCTTGAGTGGCTGGCACTTTTGGTGTGGGAGCAATGGTCCGACGTTCGTGATTTTTCGGGGTTTTTTTCAGTGACCGCCCACGTGCAGCTGGTGGTATACGTCGAAGCCCTGTTCGTCAGGGAAAGCCCGGAGCCCCAGTGTCTGTGGTGCTGTAGGTGCACTGCCAATGGCCGCTGAGGAGCAGAAGAGCTTGAGTGGCTGGCACTTTTGGTGTGGGAGCAATGGTCCAACGTTCGTGATTTTTCGAGTTTTTTTTTCAGGGGGCGCCCACGTGCAGCTGGTGGTAAACGTGGAAGCCCTGTTCGTCAGGGAAAGCCCGGAGCCCCAATGTCTGTGCTGCTGTAGGTGCGCTGCCAATGGCCGCTGAGGAGCAGCAACAGCTTGAGTGGCTGGCACTTTTGGTGTGGGAGCAATGGTTCGACGTTCGTGATTTTTCGGGGTTTTTTTCCGGGAGCGGCCACGTGCAGCTGGTGGTAAACGTCGAAGCCCTGCTCCTCATTGAAAGCCCGGAGCCCCAATGTCTGTGCTGCTGTAGATGCGCTGCCAATGGCCGCTGAGGAGCAGCAAGAGCTTGAGTGGCTGGCTCTTTTGGTGTGGGAGCAATGGTCCAGCGTTCGTGATTTTTCGGGTTTTTTTTCAGGGGGCGCCCACGAGTAGATGGTTGTAAACGTCGCAGCCCTGTTCGTCAGGGAAAGCCCGGAGCCCCAATGTCTGTGCTGCTGTAGGTGCACTGCCAATGGCCGCTGAGGAGCAGCAAGAGCTTGAGTGGCTGGCACTTTTGGTGTGGGAGCAATGGTCCGACGTTCGTGATTTTTCGAGTTTCTTTTTCAGGGGGCGCCCACGTGCAGCTGGTGGTAAACGTCGAAGCCCTGTTCGTCAGGGAAAGCTGGAGCCCCAATGTCTGTGCTGCTGTAGGTGCACTGCCAATGGCCGCTGAGGAGCAGCAAGAGCTTGAGTGGCTGGCACTTTTGGTGTGGGAGCAATGGTCCAATGTTCGTGATTTTTCGAGTTTTTTTTTCAGGGGGCGCCCTCGTGCAGCTGGTGGTATACGTCGAAGCCCTGTTCGTCAGGGAAAGCCCGGAGCCCGAATCTCTGTGCTGCTGTAGGTGCACTGCCAATGGCCGCTGAGGAGCAGCAAGAGCTTGAGTGGCTGGCACTTTTGGTGTGGGAGCAATGGTCCAACGTTCGTGATTTTTCGAGGTTTTTTTTCAGGGGGCGCCCTGGTGCAGCTGGTGGTATACGTCGAAGCCCTGTTCATCAGGGAAAGCCCGGAGCCCCAATGTCTGTGCTGCTGCAGGTGCGCTGCCAATGGCCGCTGAGGAGCAGCAAGAGCTTGAGTGGCTGGCACTTTTGGTGTGGGTACAATCGTCCGAAGTTCGTAATTTTTCGGGGTTTTTTTTTCCGGGAGCGCCCACGTGTAGCTGGTGGTAAACGTCGAAGCCCTGTTCGTCAGGGAAAGCCCGGAGCCCCAATGTCTGTGCTGCTGTAGGTGCACTGCCAATGGCCGCTGAGGGGCAGCAATAGCTTGAGTGGCTGGCACTTTTGGTGTGGGAGCAATGGTCCAACATTCGTGATTTTTCGACTTTTTTTTTCAGGGGGCACCCTCGTGCAGCTGGTGGTAAATGTCGAAGCCCTGTTCGTAAGGGAAAAAGCAGAGCCCCAATGTCTGTGCTGCTGTAGGTGCGCTGCCAATGGCCGCTGAGGAGCAGCAAGAGCTTGACTGTCTAGCACTTTTGGTGTGGGAGCAATCGTCCGACGTTCGTGATTTTTCGGGGTTTTTTTTCCTGGAGCGCCCACGTGCAGCTGGTGGTAAACGTCGAAGCCCTGTTCGTCAGGGAAAGCCCGGAGCCCCAATGTCTGTGCTGCTGTAGGTGCACTGCCAATGGCCGCTGAGGAGCAGCAAGAGCTTTAGTGTCTGGCACTTTAGGTGTGGGAGCAATGGTTCTACGTTCGTGATTTTTCGAGTTTTTTTTTCAGGGGGCGCCCACGTGCAGCTGGTGGTAAACGTCGAAGCCCTGTTCGTCATGGAAAGCCCAGAGCCGCAAAGTCTGTGGTGCTGTAGGTGCACTGCCAATGGCCGCTGAGGAGCAGAAGAGCTTGAGTGGCTGGCACTTTTGGTGTGGGAGCAATGTTCCGACGTTCGTGATTTTTTCAGTTTTTTTTTCAGGGGGCGCCCACATGCAGCTGGTGGTAAACGTGGAAGCTCTGTTCGTCAGGGAAAGCCCGGAGCCCGAATGTCTGTGCTGCTGTAGGTGCACTGCCAATGACCGCTGAGGAGCTAAAAGAGCTTGAGTGTCTAGCAATTTTGGTGTGGGAGCAATCGTCCGACGTTCGTGATTTTTCGGGGTTTTTTTCAGTGGGCGCCCACGTGTAGATGGTTGTAAACGTCGAAGCCCTGTTCGTCAGGGAAAGCCCGGAGCCCCAATGTCTGTGCTGCTGTAGGTGCACTGCCAATGGCCGCTGAGGAGCAGCAAGAGCTTGAGTGGCTGGCACTTTTGGTGTGGGAGCAATGGTCCAACGTTCGTGAATTTTCGAGTTTTTTTTTTAAGGGGTCGCCCTGGTGCAGCTGGTGGTATACGTCCAAGCCCTGTTCGTCAGGGAAAGCCCGGAGCCCCAATCTCTGTGCTGCTGTAGGTGCACTGCCAATGGCCGCTGAGGAGCAGCAAGAGCTTGAGTGGCTGGCCCTTTTGGTGTGGGAGCAATGGTCCACCGTTCGTGATTTTTCGAGGTTTTTTTTCAGGGGGCGCCCTGGTGCAGCTGGTGGTATACGTCGAAGCCCTGCTCCTCAGGAAAAGCCCAGAGCCCCAATGTCTGTGCTGCTGTAGGTGCGCTGCCAATGGCCGCTGACGAGCAAAAAGAGCTTGAATGTCTGGCCCTTTTGATTTGGGAACAATAGTCCGACGTTCGTGAGTTATCGGGTTTTTTTTCAGTGAGCGCGCTGGTGCAGCTGGTGGTATACGTCGAAGCCCTGTTCGTCAGGGAAAGCCCGGAGCCCCAACGTCTGTGCTGCTGTAGGTGCGCTGCCAATGGCCGCTGAGGAGCAGCAAGAGCTTGAGAGGCTGGCACTTTTGGTGTGGGAGCTATCGTCCGACGTTCGTGATTTTTTGGGGGTTTTTTTCCAGGAGCGCCCACGTGCAGCAGGTGGTAAACGTCGAAGCCCTGTTCGTCAGGGAAAGCCCGGAGCCCCAATGTCTGTGCTGCTGTAGATGCGCTGCCAATGGCCGATGAGGAGCAGCAAGAGCTTGAGTGGCTGGCACTTTGGGTGTGGGAGCAATCGTCTGACGTTAGTGATTTTTTCGGGTTTTTTTTCCGGGAGCACCCACGTGCAGCTGGTGGTAAACGTCGAAGCCCTGTTCGTCAGGGAAAGCCCGGAGCCCCAATGTCTTTGCTGCTGTAGGTGCACTGCCAATGGCCACTGAGGAGCAGCAAGAGCTTGAGTGGCTGGCACTTTTGGGGTGGGAGCAATGGTCCGACGTTCGTGATTTTTGGGGGTTTTTTTCAGTGAGCGCCCTGGTGCAGCTGGTGGTATACGTCGAAGCCCTGTTCGTCAGGGAAAGCCCGGAGCCCCAATGTCTGTGGTGATGTAGATGCACTGCCAATGGCCGCTGAGGAGCAGCAAGAGCTTGAGTGGCTGGCACTTTTGGTGTGGGAGGAATTGTCCGACGTTCCTGATTTTTCGGGGTTTTTTTTCAGGGGGCGCCCAGGTGCAGCTGGTGGTAAACGTCGAAGCCCTGTTCGTCAGGGAAAGCCCGGAGCCCCAATGTCTGTGCTGCTGTACGTTCACTGCCTATGGCCGCTGAGGAGCAGCAAGAGCTTGTGTGTCCGGCCCTTTTGGTGTGGGAGCAGTGGTCCGACGTTCAAGATATAGAAGCGATTTTTCACTCGGCGGCGGTAATGACATGGTGTAAAAGTCAGAGTGCTGTTGTTCTAGGAAATTTCGAACCCCCAATGTTTGTGAGCCTGTAGATGCGGTGGCAAGAGCCGGGCAGGAGAAGCAAGAGCTTTCAGAAATGTCACTTCTGGTGTGGAGCAGTTTTCTGACGTTTGTGATTTTAAAGATTTTTTTCAAAGGGGACTGCCGAGTTGAGGTGATGGTCAATGTCAGAGTCCTGGTGTCCCAGGAAATGCCAGATCCCCAATGTTTGTGAGCCTGTAGATGTGGTGCCTAGAGCTGGTGAGAAGGAGCAAGAACTTACAGAGCTGACACTTCTGGTGTGGGAGCAGCTGTCCGACGTTCATCATTTTTAAGATGTGTTTTAACACTAGGCGGACAGCTGGAGCTGGTGTTAAATGTAGGAGTCCTGGTGGTCTAGGAAATCCCGGAGCTCAAATGTTTCTAGGCCTGTAGATGTGGTGTCCAGACCCGTTGCGGAGCAGCGAGAGATTTTTAAGCTGGCATTTCTGGTGTGGAATCTATCGTCCCACATTCATGATTTTTAACATCTGTTCTCACTGGATGGTCACCTCTAGGTAATGGTAAACGTCGGAGTCCTGGTGGTCTAGGAAATCCCACAGCCCCAGTGTTTGTGGGCCTATACATGCAGTGGCAAGAGCCGGTGAGGAGCAAGAAGAGCTTTCAGAGCTGGCACTTCTGGTGTGGTATCTATCACTCGACGTTTGTGTTTTTTAAGATTTCTGCTCAGCGGGCAGCCGAGTGTACGTGGTGTCAAAGGTCGCAGTCCTGGTGCGCCAGGAAAGCTCGGAGCCTCAGTGTATCTGGGCATGTAGGTGCAGTGGCAAGAGTCGGTGAGGACAAGCAAGAGCTTTCAGAGCTAACACTTCTGGTGTGGGATCTATGGTCCGACGTTCGTGATTTTTAGGATTTTTACTCACTAGACTCTGTGTGTAGATAGTATGAAACATGGGAGTCCTGGCGGTCCAGGAAAGACCGGAGCCGCAATGTTTGTGGGCCTGTAGATGCGGTGGCAAGAGCCGGTGAGGAGCAGCAAGGTCTTTGAGAACGGGCACTTTTGGTGTAGGGTCTGTCGGCTGACGTTTGTGATTTTTAGGATTTTTGCTCATTGGGCTGCCAGCTTTGCTAATGTTAAATGTCAGAGTCCTGGTGGTGTAGGAAATCCCGCAGCCCCAGCATTTGTGAGCCTGTAGGTGCTTTGGCAACAGCTGTGGGCGAGCAGCAAGAGCTTTCCGAGCTGGCACTTCTGGTGTGGGATCTAATCGAGTTACATTTGGGATTTTTAATATTTTTGCTCACTGGGTGGCCGGGTGGACATGGTGGCGAACATCGGAGTCCTATTCGTCTAGGAAAGCCCACAGCTCCGATTTTTGAGGACTGTCCTGGTTCTGGCTAGGATAGAGTTAATATTCCCCTGAGCTGGGTGGAGAACTGAAGCTGGTAGCCCCTATGGCTGGGATAGTTAACTAATTAGCTAACAGCTGGGGTTAATTTACCCAAATTAGCCAAAGGGCTGTTCCATCCCATCTGACATCATGCTCAGTTTATAAGTGAGGAGGGTGCTGAAGGGAGCCTCCTGCTGCTTGGAAGAGACTAGGTGTGGAGGTTTGTTGTAAGCCATTATACTGTATTTGTGTTTCATGACTGTTTTGTTTTCTTCTGTCACTACTGTTAAATTTACTTTTTGTTCAATCTCAACCCACGGGGTTTTTTTTCCTGGTTTTCTTTTGTTTACCAGTTGTCCCCCTGTTCTCTCGGAGGGTGGGGGGGAGTGAGAGAGAGAGAGACTGCCTAGTCTGGTCCGGGTAGGGGCTGAACTAGGACAGTTATTTTGGCGCCCAACGTGGGGCTCGAAGGGTTGAGATAATAACAGATCTGACTTCTTGGTTTTTGCTTGAAAGAAATTTGTTTCTACACACTCATTGTAGTGGTTGTCAGTTATTGGTCATGATGTTGCAGTGGTTGGTTATGTAGTTGTATTGTCTGCGCTCTTATACGTACTATGTGTTCCCAATGGTGGTGTTTATCACCTCAGGGAAAATGATGAGAGTTATCCTTCTCTTATACTATGCCATATCCATCTATGACATGGTGACATCAATGGCCTTAGAGATAAATTGGTATTCCTATGTGGACAGCTTCCCGATTTCTTTCACTTCCAGGGTAGTTAAACCACTTTATGAGAACTTTGAAGATCTGGGGGATATTCAAGCCACTCTGATGGTGTTGTTATGTATCTTGAATGTGTGCCAAGTCTTGTCTAGGGCTGCAAACCCACTTTTTGGGAATCTCCTCCCTGACCTTTACCCTAAGGCAAGATACTAATCCGTGGCATGGTATGAGGGAGAACAAACTGACCTGCAATGTAGGGACTCAAACTCCAGCAACAGGCACTGCAGCTGCATCAGAGGGTGAACCCGTGCTAGTATCAGTTGGCCCTGTATACAAGAAGACTTGGAAGTGGAAGTCAGCTGGTTTAGTGAGGGATGAAGAAGCCCCTTCTAGGAGGGAGCAGGAGGAAGAAGAGGAAGGTTTATTTGCTTCATGCCAAGGAAGAACTCAGCAGGCAGGCTCTTCCTCAGAGGAAGAACTCCTAAAGGAGACAGTGAGCACCCGATTTCTACCCCTGAGCGAGCTGTGAGACATGCAAAAAGATTTTAGCCATCATCCTGGGGAGCACTTTATCAGCTGGCTGCTGCGGTGCTGGGATAATGGGGCCAATAGCTTGGAATCAGAGGGCAGAGAAGCTAGGCAACTGGGATCCATTTCTAGAGAAGCAAGCATTGAGAAAGCAGTTGGAAAAGGGAGACAAGCCCTCAGCCTCTGGAGGCTATTGACCAATAGCTTGGAATCAGAGGGCAGAGAAGCTAGGCAACTGGGATCCATTTCTAGAGAAGCAAGCATTGAGAAAGCAGTTGGAAAAGGGAGACAAGCCCTCAGCCTCTGGAGGCTATTGGCCCCATTATCCCAGCACCGCAGCAGCCAGCTGATAAAGTGCTCCCCAGGATGATGGCTAAAATCTTTTTGCATGTCTCACAGCTCACTCAGGGGTAGAAATCGGGTGCTCACTGTCTCCTTTAGGAGTTCTTCCTCTGAGGAAGAGCCTGCCTACCGAGTTCTTCCTTGGCATGAAGCAAATAAACCTTCCTCTTCTTCCTGCTGCTCCCTCCTAGAAGGGGCTTCTTCATCCCTCACTAAACCGGCTGACTTCCTGTCGTAGTTCAGCCCCAATCGGGACCAGACTACGCAGTCTCTCTCTCGCTCCCCCCACCCTCCGAGAGAATAGGAGGAGATGATATAGGAAAAACGGCTCAAGGTTTGAGATAAGGACAGGGAGAAATCCTTAAAGTTACCGTCACGGGCAAAACAGACTCGACTTGGGGAAAACTACTCATTTATTTCTAAAATTAGCAGGAGAATGAGACAGGGAACAAGATAACCTCCCCCCACCCCTCCCTCTTCCTGGGCTTAACATTATCTCTGCCACCTTCCCCTCCCGAGCGGCACGGGGGGGGAAAAGGGAATGGGGGTCGCGGTCAGTTCATCACGCGTTGTTTTATGCCGCTGTGTCATCGTCGGGGGAAGAACTCCTCGCATTCCTCCTCTGCTCCATCGTGGGGTCCCTCCCACGGGCCACAGTCCTTTGTGAAACTGCTCCGGCGTGGCTCATCTCTTCCACGGGGTGCAGTCCCTCTAGAACAGCTGTCCCAGCGGGCCCTCCACAGGCCACAGCCTCCTTCAGGCCTCCACCTGCTCCGGCGTGGAGTCCTCCACGGGCTGCAGGTGGATCTCTGCCCCTCCGTGGACCTCCATGGGCTGCAGGGGGACAACCCGCTCCACCATGGTCTTCACCACGAGTTGCAGAGGAATCTTGGCCAGGAGCCGCATTACTCCTCCCCCTCCTTCTTCACTGACCTTGGCGTCTGCAGCCGTTTCTTACAACAGGCTGGCAGACGCCTCTCAGGATCCTTTAAACATCTAGTTCACTTCTCATCTCCTCTCCACTTCTTGCAGCCAGGCTGGGCCGAGTTGGGCCCAGTCTGCTGCCCGGCGGGAGGCCAGAGGGTGAGGCCTGCAAGGCCCACGAGGCTCGCGCCTCCCCCTCTCTGCGCCCCGCTCAGCTGCTTCATATCATCTCTTCTCTCCTTTATTTTCTGTTTTCCCCGACTTAAATATGTTATCGCAGAGGCGTTATCACGGAACATTCTGCTACCAATTGGCTCGGCCTTGGCCAGCAGTGGGTCCGCCCTAGGCCTGGCCGAGTCCACTGAACAAAGGGGAGCGACTTCTAGCAGTTTCCTACAGAAGCTACCACCTTAGGACCCCCTCACTAACACAAACCAGAACACTTCAACTTCTAAGTCTTCTTGTATACAGGGCCAACTGATACTAGCACAGGTTCACCCTCTGATGCAGCTGCAGTGCCTGTTGCTGGAGTTTGAGTCCCTACATTGCAGGTCAGTTTGTTCTCCCTCATACCATGCCACGGATTAGTATCTTGCCTTAGGGTAAAGGTCGGGAGGAGATTCCCAAAAAGTGGGTTTGCAGCCCTAGACAAGACTTGGCACACATTCAAGATACATAACAACACCATCAGAGTGGCTTGAATATCCCCCAGATCTTCAAAGTTCTCATAAAGTGGTTTAACTACCCTGGAAGTGAAAGAAATCGGGAAGCTGTCCACATAGGAATACCAATTTATCTCTAAGGCCATTGATGTCACCATGTCATAGATGGATATGGCATAGTATAAGAGAAGGATAACTCTCATCATTTTCCCTGAGGTGATAAACACCACCATTGGGAACACATAGTACGTATAAGAGCGCAGACAATACAACAACATAACCAACCACTGCAACATCATGACCAATAACTGACAACCACTACAATGAGTGTGTAGAAACAAATTTCTTTCAAGCAAAAACCAAGAAGTCAGATCTGTTATTATCTCAACCCTTCGAGCCCCACGTTGGGCGCCAAAATAACTGTCCTAGTTCAGCCCCTACCCAGACCAGACTAGGCAGTCTCTCTCTCTCTCACTCCCCCCCACCCTCTGAGAGAACAGGGGGACAACTGGTAAACAAAAGAAAACCAGGAAAAAAAAAACCCCTCGGTTGAGATTGAACAAAAAGTAAATTTAACAGTAGTGACAGAAGAAAACAAAACAGTCATGAAACACAAATACAGTATAATGGCTTACAACAAACCTCCACACCTAGTCTCTTCCAAGCAGCAGGAGGCTCCCTTCAGCACCCTCCTCACTTATAAACTGAGCATGATGTCAGATGGGATGGAACAGCCCTTTGGCTAATTTGGGTAAATTAACCCCAGCTGTTAGC